>CM022297.1:495082083-495578277 GCA_011799875.1 Thinopyrum elongatum | reverse complement strand
ACTCCTATTTCGAGGTACTACTCTAGCAATGAACCAGTATCAAATACTGAGGGGTTGCTATAAACACTAGTAAAGTACACATCATAACATGTATATCAAATATACCTTTGTTACTTTGCCATCCTCTTATCCGCCAAAACTTACGGGCAGTTCCGCTTCCAGTGACCAGTCCCTTTGCAGTAGAAGCACTTAGTCTGAGGCTTAGGTCCAGAACTTGGGCTTCTTCACTTGAGCAGCAACTTGCTTGCTATTCTTCTTGAAGTCTCCCTTCTTCCCTTTGCCCTTTTTTTTGAAACTAGTGGTCTTGTCAACCATAAACACTTGATGCTTTTCTTGATTTCTACCTTCGTCGATTTCAGCATCACGAAGAGCTTGGGAAATCGTTTTCGTTATCCCTTGCATATCATAGTTCATCACGAAATTCTAGTAACTTGGTGATAGGGACTAGAGAACTCTGTCAATCACTATCTATCTGGAGATTAACTCCCACTTGATTCAAGTGATGTGTAGTACTCAGAAATTCTGAGCATATGCTCACTAGACTGAGCAATTCTCCTCTACTTGTAGGCAAAGTACTGTCAGAGGTCTCATACCTCTCGACACGGGATGAGTATGAAATACCAATTTCAACTCTTGGAACATCTCATTGCTCTGTGGCGTTCAAAACGTCTTGAAGCCCCGATTCTAAGCCGTAAAGCAGGTGCACTAAACTTCAAGTAGTCATCATATCGAGCTTGGCCAAACATCATAACATCTGCATTGCTCCTGCAACCGGTCTGTCACCTAGCGGTGCATCAAGGACATAATTCTTCTGTGCAGCAATGAGGATAATCCTCAGATCACGGATCCAATCCGCATCATTGCCACTAACTTCTTTCAACTTAGTTTTCTCTAGGAACATATCAAAAATAAAACAGGGGAGGCTAAACGCGAGCTATTGATCTACAACATAGATATGCTAATACTACCCGGACTAGTTCATGATAAATTTAAGTTCAATTAGTCATATTACTCAAGAACTCCCACTTAGATAGACATCTCTCTATCCATCTAAGTGATCACGTGATCCAAATCAACTAAACCATAAAACCGATCATCACGTGAAATGGAGTAGTTTTCAATGGTGAACATCACTATGTTGATCATATCTACTATATGATTCACGCTCGACCTTTCGGTTCAGTGTTCCGAGGCCATATCTGCATATGCTAGGGTCGTCAAGTTTAACCCGAGTATTCTGTGTGTGCAAAACTGGCTTGCACCCGTTGTAGATGAACGTGAGCTTATCACACCCGATCATCACGTGGTGTCTGGCACGCGAAACTTTGGCAACGTGCCTACTCAGGGAGACACTTTTACCTTGAAATTTAGTGACAGATATCTTATAGTGCTATGTCAAACAAAGCAAAATAAGATGCATAAAGGATAACATCACATGCAATCAATATAAGTGATATGATATGGGCCATCATCATCTTGTGCTTGTGATCTCCATCTCGAAGTCACCGTCATGATCACCATCGTCACTGGCGGGACACCTTGATCTCCATCGTAGCATCGTTGTCGTCTCGCCAACTATTGCTTCTACGACTATCGCTACCGCTTAGTGAAAGTAAAGCAAACAGGGCGATTGCATTGCATACAATAAAGCTACAACCATATGGCTCCTGCCAGTTGCCGATAACTCAGTTACAAATCATGATCATTCATACAATAAATATAGCATCATGTCGTGACCATATCACATCACAACATGCCCTGCAAAAACAAGTAGACGTCCTCTACTTTGTTGTTGCAAGTTTTTACGTGGCTGCAGGGCTGAGCAAAGAAACCGTTCTTACCTACGCATCAAAACCACAACGATAGTTCGTCAAGTTAGTGTTGTTTTAACCTTCACAAGGACCGGGCGAAAGTCGGTCCGGGCCGCTTCATCCAACGATACCGTCGAACCAAAGTTGGACATGCTGGTAAGCGTATGACTTGTATCGCCCACAACTCACTTTGTTCTACTCGTGCATATAACACCTACGCATCAAACTGGCTCTGTGTGCCACTGTTGGGGAACGTAGTAATTTCAAAAATTCCTACGCACACACACGATCATGGTGATGCCTAGCAACGAGAGGGGAGAGTGTGTCCACGTACCCTTGAGACCGAAAGCGAAGCGTTAGCACAACGCGGTTGATGTAGTCGTACGTCTTCACGATCCGACCGATCCAAGTACCGAACGCACGACACCTCCGAATTCAGCACACGTTCAACCGATGACGTCCCGCGAGCTCCGATCCAGCAAAGCTTCACAGGAGAGTTTCATCAGCACGACGCGTGGTGACGGTGATGATGATGCTACCGACGCAGGGCTTCGCCTAAGCACGGCGACGATATGATCGAGGTGGATTATGGTGGAGGGGGCACCGCACACGGCTAAGAGATCAATCATCAATTGTTTTCTATGGGGTGCCCCCTGGCCATGTATATAAGGATGGAGGGGAGGAGGCGGCGGCCTCACAGGGCGCGCCCAAGGTGTGGAGTCCTACTAGGACTCCCTAGTCCTAGTAGGATTCCACCCCCACTTGGAATAGGAAAGGGGAAGGGAGAAGGAGAAGGAAGGAAGGGGGCGCCCCCTTTCCCTGTCCAATTCGGACCAGTCCATGGGGGAGGGGCGCAGCCACCCTTGAGGCCTTTCTCTCCTTTCCCGTATGGCCCATTAAGGCCCAATACGAATTCGTAACTCTCGGTACTCCGAAAAATACCCGAATCACTCGGAACCTTTCCGATGTCCGAATATAGCCTTCCAATATATCGATCTTTACCTCTCGACCATTTCGAGACTCCTCGTCATGTCCCGATCTCATCGGGACTCCGAACAAACTTGGTCTCAAAATCATAAATCATAATACCGATCGTCACCGAACTTTAAGCGTGCGGACCCTACGGGTTCGAGAACTATGTAGACATGACCGAGACACGTCTCCGGTCAATAACCAATAGCGGAACCTAGATGCTCATATTGGCTCCCACATATTTACGAAGATCTTTATCGTCAAACCGCATAACAACATACGTTGTTCCTTTGTCATCGGTATGTTTTTTGCCCGAGATTCGATCGTCGGTATCTCAATACCTAGTTCAATCTCGTTACCGGCAAGTCTCTTTACTCGTTCCGTAATACATCATCCCGCACACTAACATATAGTTACAATGCTTGCAAAGGCTTATAGTGATGTGCATTACCGAGTGGGCCCAGAGATACCTCTCCGACAATCGGAGTGACAAATCCTAATCTTGAAATACGCCAACCAACAAGTACCTTCGGGAGACACCTGTAGAGTACCTTTATAATCACCCAGTTACGTTGTGACGTTTGGAGAGCACACAAGTGTTCCTCCGGTAAACGAGAGTTGCATAATCTCATAGTCATAGGACATGTATAAGTCATGAAGAAAGCAATAGCAACATACTAAACGATCAAGTGCTAAGCTAACGGATGGGTCAAGTCAATCACATCATTCTCCTAATGATGTGATCCCGTAATCAAATGACAACTCATGTCTATGGTTAGGAAACATAACCATCTTTGATTAACGAGCTAGTCAAGTAGAGGCATACTAGTGACACTCTATTTGTCTATGTATACACATGTATCAAGTTTCCGGTTAATACAATTCTAGCATGAATAATAAACATTTATCATGACATAAGGAAATAAAATAATAACTTTATTATTGCCTCTAGGGCATTTTCCTTCAGGCTGCCTCTCCTCCCTCCAACCTATATATATATTATATATATATATATAATAATAATATATATATATATATATATATAGATATATATATATATATATATATATATATATATATATATATATATATAATATATATATATATATGTGTGGGGGGGGCACCGCTAGAACACACAACAATCTATTCCTAGCCGTGTGCATGGAGGAGAATTGCTCAGCTAGTGAGCATGTGCTCAGAATATCTGAGTACTACAATCACTTGAATCAAGTGGGAGTTAATCTTCCAGATAAGATAGTGATTGACAGAGTTCTCTAGTCACTATCACCAAGTTACTAGAATTTCGTGATGAACTATGATATGCAAGGGATAACGAAAATGATTCCCAAGCTCTTCGTGATGCTGAAATCGACGAAGGTAGAAATCAAGAAAAGCATCAAGTGTTGATGGTTGACAAGACCACTAGTTTCAAGAAAAAGGGCAAAGGGAAGAAGGGGAACTTCAAGAAGAATAGCAAGCAAGTTGCTGCTCAAGTGAAGAAGCCCAAGTCTGGACCTAAGCCTCAGACTAAGTGCTTCTACTGCAAAGGGACTGGTCACTGGAAGCGGAACTGCCCCAAGTATTTGGCGGATAAGAAGGATGGCAAAGTGAACAAAGGTATATTTGATATACATGTTATTGATGTGTACTTTACTAGTGTTTATAGCAACCCCTCAGTATTTGATACTGGTTCAGTTGCTAAGAGTAGTAACTCGAAACAGGAGTTGCAAAATAAACACAGACTAGTTAAGGGCGAGGTGATGATGTGTGTTGGAAGTGGTTCCAAGATTGATAAGATCACCATCACACACTCCCTTTACCTTCGGGATTAGTGTTGAACCTAAATGTTATTTGGTGTTTGCGTTGAGCATGAATATGATTGGATCATGTTTATTGCAATATGGTTATTCATTTAAATCAAAGAATAATTGTTATACTATTTACATGAATAAAACCTCTACGGTCATACACTCAATATAAGCGGTTTATTGAATCTCGATCGTACACATATTCATAATATTGAAGCCAAAAGATGCAGAGTTGATAATGATAGTGCAACTTATTTGTGGCACTGCCGTTTAGGTCATATTGGTATAAAGCACAAGAAGAAACTCCATTCCGATGGACTTTTGGAATCACTTGATTATGAATCACTTGGTACTTGCGAACCATGCCTCATGGGCAAGATGACTAAAACACCGTTCTCCGGAACTATGGAGCGAGCAACAGATTTGTTGGAGATCATACATACTGATGTATGTGGTCCAATGAATATTGAGGCTCGCGGCGGGTATCGTTATTTTCTCACCTTCACAGATGATTTGAGCAGATATGGGTATATCTACTTGATGAAACATAAGTCTGAAACATTTGAAAAGTTCAAAGAATTTCAGAGTGAAGTGGAAAATCATCGTAACAAGAAAATAAAGTTTCTACGATCTGATCGTGGAGGAGAATATTTGAGTTATGAGTTTGGTCTTCATTTGAAACAATGCGGAATAGTTTTGCAACTCACGCCACTTGGAACACCATAGCATAATGGTGTGTCCGAACATCATAACCGTACTTTATTAGATATGGTGCAATCTATGATGTCTCTTATCGATTTACCACTATCGTTTTGGGGTTATGCATTAGAGACAGCTGCATTCACGTTAAATAGAGCACCATCTAAAATCCGTTGAGACGACGCCTTATGAATTGTGGTTTAGCAAGAAACCAAAGTTGTCGTTTCTTAAAATTTGGGGCTACGATGCTTATGTGAAAAAGCTTCAACCTGATAAGCTCGAACCCAAATCGGAGAAATGTATCTTCATAGGATACCCAAAAGAAACTATTGGGTACACCTTCTATCACAGATCCGAAGGCAAGATATTTGTTGCTAAGAATGGATCCTTTCTAGAGAAGGAGTTTCTCTCGAAAGAAGTGAGTGGGAGGAAAGTAGAACTTGATGAGGTAGTGGTACCTTCTCTTGAATTGGAAAGTAGTTCATCACAGAAATCAGTTCCAGTGATGCCTACACCAATTAGTGAGGAAGCTAATGATGATGATCATGAAACTTCAGATCAAGTTACTACAGAACCTCGTAGGTCAACCAGAGTACGTTCCGCTCCAGAGTGGTACGGTAATCCTGTTCTGGAAGTCATGTTACTAGACCATGACGAACCTACGAACTATGAGGAAGCGATGATGAGCCCAGATTCCGCGAAATGGCTTGAGGCCATGAAATCTGAGATGGGATCCATGTATGAGAACAAAGTATGGACTTTGGTTGACTTGCCCGATGATCGGCAAGTCATTGAGAATAAATGGATCTTCAAGAGGAAGACATACGCTGATAGTAGTGTTTCTATCTACAAAGCTCGAATTGTCGCAAAAGGTTTTCGACAAGTTCAAGGTGTTGACTACGATGAGATTTTCTCACTCGTATCGATGCTTAAGTCTGTCCGAATCATGTTAGCAATTGCCGCATTTTATGAAATCTGGCAAATGGAAGTCAAAACTACATTTCTTTAATGGATTTATTAAAGAAGAGTTGTATATGATGCAACCAGAAGGTTTTGTCAATCCTAAAGGTGCTAACAAAGTGTGCAAGCTCCAGCGATCCATCTATGGACTGGTGCAAGCATCTCGGAGTTGGAATATACGCTTTGATAAGGTGATCAAAGCATATGGTTTTATACAGACTTATGGTGAAGCCTGTATTTACAAGAAAGTGAGTGGGAGCTCTGTAGCATTTCTGATATTATATGTGGATGACATATTGCTGATTGGAAATGATATAGAATTTCTGGATAGCATAGAAGGATACTTGAATAAGAATTTTTCAATAAAAGACCTCGGTGAAGCTGCTTAAGTATTGAGCATCAAGATCTATAGGGATAGATCGAGACGCTTAATAAGACTTTCACAAAGCACATACCTTGACAAAGTTTTGAAGGAGTTCAAAAAGTATCAGTCAAAGAAAGAGTTCTTGCCTGTATTCAAGGTATAAAGTTGAGTATGACTCAAAGCAAGACCACGGCAGAAGATAGAGAGAGAATGAAAGTCATTCCCTATGCCTCAGCCATAGGTTCTATAAAGTATGCCATGCTATGTACCAGACCAGTTGTGTGCCTTGCTATGAGTTTAGCAAGGAGGTACGATAGTGATCTAGGGATAGATCACTGGATAGCGGTCAAAGTTATCCTTAGTTACCTAAGAGGACTAAGGAAATATTTCTCGGTTATGGAGGTGATAAAAGAGTTCGTCGTAAAAGGTTACGTCGATGCAAGCTTTTACACCGATCCAGATGACTCAGAGTCTCAATCTGGATACATATTGAAAGTGGGAGCAATTAGCTAGAATAGTTCCGTGCA
Source organism: Thinopyrum elongatum (assembly GCA_011799875.1). Taxonomy (NCBI): domain Eukaryota; kingdom Viridiplantae; phylum Streptophyta; class Magnoliopsida; order Poales; family Poaceae; genus Thinopyrum; species Thinopyrum elongatum. The sequence goes on along the minus strand of CM022297.1, from coordinate 495,571,136 downwards.
CAGCATTGTAAACATAGAAATTTGCAAAATACATACGGATCTGAATGTGGCAGACCCGTTGACTAACTTCTCTCACAAGCAAAACTTGATCACACCTTAGTACTCTTTGGGTGTTAAACACATGGCGATGTGAACTAGATTATTGACTCTAGTAAACCCTTTGAGTGTTGGTCACATAGCGATGTGAACTATGGGTGTTAATCACATGGTGATGTGAACTATTGGTGTTAAATCACATGGCGATGTGAACTAGATTATTGACTCTAGTGCAAGTGGGAGACTGAAGGAAATATGCCCTAGAGGCAATAATAAAGTTATTATTTTATTTCCTTATGTCATGATAAATGTTTATTATTCATGCTAGAATTGTATTAACCGGAAACTTGATACATGTGTGAATACATAGACAAAATAGAGTGTCACTAGTATGCCTCTACTTGACTAGCTCGTTAATCAAAGATGGTTATGTTTCCTAACCATAGACATGAGTTGTCATTTGATTAACGGGATCACATCATTAGGAGAATGATGTGATTGACTTGACCCATTCCGTTAGCTTAGCACTTGATCGTTTAGTATGTTGCTATTGCTTTCTTCATGACTTATACATGTTCCTATGACTATGAGATTATGCAACTCTCGTTTACCGGAGGAACACTTTGTGTGCTATCCAAACGTCACAACGTAACTGGGTGATTATAAAGGTACTCTACAGGTGTCTCCGAAGGTACTTGTTGAGTTGGCGTATTTCAAGATTAGGATTTGTCACTCCGATTGTCGGAGAGGTATCTCTGGGCCCACTCGGTAATGCACATCACTATAAGCCTTGCAAGCATTGTAACTAATGAGTTAGTTGCGGGATGATGTATTACGGAACGAGTAAAGAGACTTGCCGGTAACGAGATTGAACTAGGTATTGAGATACCGACGATCGAATCTCGGGCAAAAAACATACCGATGACAAAGGGAACAACGTATGTTGTTATGCGGTTTGACCGATAAAGATCTTCGTAGAATATGTGGGAGCCAATATGAGCATCTAGGTTCCGCTATTGGTTATTGACCGGAGACGTGTCTCGGTCATGTCTACATAGTTCTCGAACCCGTAGGGTCCGCACGCTTAAAGTTCGGTGACGATCGGTATTATGAGTTTATGTGATTTGATGACCAAAGTTTGTTCGGAGTCCCGGATGAGATCGGGGACATGACGAGGAGTCTCGAAATGGTCGAGAGGTAAAGATCGATATATTGGAAGGCTATATTCGGACATCGGAAAGGTTCCGAGTGATTCGGGTATTTTTCGGAGTACCGGAGAGTTACGGGAATTCGTATTGGGCCTTAATGGGCCATACGGGAAAGGAGAGAAAGGCCTCAAGGGTGGCTGCGCCCCTCCCCCATGGACTGGTCCGAATTGGACTAGGGAAAGGGGGCGCCCCCTTCCTTCCTTCTCCTTCTCCCTTCCCCTTTTCCTATTCCAAGTGGGAGGTGGAATCCTACTAGGACTAGGGAGTCCTAGTAGGACTCCACACCTTGGGCGCGCCCTGTGAGGGCCGGCCTCCTCCTCCCTCCATCCTTTATATACATGGCCAGGGGGCACCCCATAGAAACAACAATTGATGATTGATCTCTTAGCCGTGTGCGGTGCCCCCCTCCACCATAATCCACCTCGATCATATCGTCGCCGTGCTTAGGCGAAGCCCTGCGTCGGTAGCATCATCATCACCGTCACCACGCCGTCGTGCTGATGAAACTCTCCTGTGAAGCTTTGCTGGATCGGAGCTCGCGGGACGTCATCGAGTTGAACGTGTGCTGAATTCGGAGGTGTCGTGCGTTCGGTACTTGGATCGGTCGGATCGTGAAGACGTACGACTACATCAACCGCGTTGTGCTAACGCTTCCGCTTTCGGTCTACAAGGGTACGTGGACACACTCTCCCCTCTCGTTGCTATGCATCACCATGATCGTGTGTGTGCGTAGGAATTTTTGAAATTACTACGTTCCCCAACAGTGGCATCAGAGCCAGGTTTGATGCGTAGGTGTTATATGCACGAGTAGAACACAAGTGAGTTGTGGGCGATACAAGTCATACTGCTTACCAGCATGTCACACTTTGGTTCGACGGTATCGTTGGATGAAGCGGCCCGGACCGACATTCGCCCGGTCCTTGTGAAGGTTAAAACAACACTAACTTGACGAACTATCGTTGTGGTTTTGATGCGTAGGTAAGAACGGTTCTTGCTCAGCCCGTAGCAGCCACGTAAAACTTGCAACAACAAAGTAGAGGACGTCTAACTTGTTTTTGCAGGGCATGTTGTGATGTGATATGGTCAAGACATGATGCTATATTTTATTGTATGAGATGATCATGATTTGTAACTGAGTTATCGGCAACTGGCAGGAGCCATATGGTTGTAGCTTTATTGTATGCAATGCAATCGCCCTGTAATTGCTTTACTTTATCACTAAGCGGTAGCGATAGTCGTAGAAGCAATAGTTGGCGAGACGACAACGATGCTACGATGGAGATCAAGGTGTCACGCCAGTGACGATGGTGATCATGACGGTGCTTCGAAGATGGAGATCACAAGCACAAGATGATGATGGCCATATCATATCACTTATATTGATTGCATGTGATGTTTATCCTTTATGCATCTTATTTTGCTTTGTTTGACAGTAGCACTATAAGATGATCTGTCACTAAATTTCAAGGTAAAAGTGTTCTCCCTGAGTATGCACCGTTGCCAAAGTTCGTCGTGCCGAGACACCACGTGATGATCGGGTGTGATAAGCTCAACGTTCATCTACAACGGGTGCAAGCCAGTTTTGCACACACAGAATACTCGGGTTAAACTTGACGAGCCTAGCATATGCAGATATGGCCTCGGAACACTGAGACCGAAAGGTCGAGCGTGAATCATATAGTAGATATGATCAACATAGTGATGTTCACCATTGAAAACTACTCCATTTCACGTGATGATCGGTTATGGTTTAGTTGATTTGGATCACGTGATCACTTAGATGATTAGAGAGATGTCTATCTAAGTGGGAGTTCTTGAGTAATATGACTAATTGAACTTAAATTTATCATGAACTTAGTCCTGGTAGTATTAGCATATCTATGTTGTAGATCAATAGCTCGCGTTTAGCTCCCCTGTTTTATTTTTGATATGTTCCTAGAGAAAACTAAGTTGAAAGAAGTTAGTGGCAATGATGCGGATTGGATCCGTGATCTGAGGATTATCCTCATTGCTGCACAGAAGAATTATGTCCTTGATGCACCGCTAGGTGACAGACCGGTTGCAGGAGCAAATGCAGATGTTATGAATGTTTGGCAAGCTCGATATGATGACTACTTGATAGTTTAGTGCACCATGCTTTACGGCTTAGAATCGGGGCTTCAAAGACGTTTTGAACGCCACAGAGCATATGAGATGTTCCAAGAGTTGAAATTGGTATTTCATACTCATGCCCGTGTCGAGAGGTATGAGACCTCTGACAGTACTTTGCCTACAAGATAGAGGAGAATTGCTCAGCTAGTGAGCATATGCTCAGAATGTCTGAGTACTACAATCACTTGAATCAAGTGGGAGTTAATCTTCCAGATAAGATAGTGATTGACAGAGTTCTCTAGTCACTATCACCAAGTTACTAGAATTTCGTGATGAACTATGATATGCAAGGGATAACGAAAACGATTCCCAAGCTCTTCGTGATGCTGAAATCGACGAAGGTAGAAATCAAGAAAAGCATCAAGTGTTGATGGTTGACAAGACCACTAGTTTCAAGAAAAAGGGCAAAGGGAAGAAGGGGAACTTCAAGAAGAATAGCAAGCAAGTTGCTGCTCAAGTGAAGAAGCCCAAGTCTGGACCTAAGCCTCAGACTAAGTGCTTCTACTGCAAAGGGACTGGTCACTGGAAGCGGAACTGCCCCAAGTATTTGGCGGATAAGAAGGATGGCAAAGTGAACAAAGGTATATTTGATATACATGTTATTGATGTGTACTTTACTAGTGTTTATAGCAACCCCTCAGTATTTGATACTGGTTCAGTTGCTAAGAGTAGTAACTCGAAATAGGAGTTGCAAAATAAACAGAGACTAGTTAAGGGCGAGGTGATGATGTGTGTTGGAAGTGGTTCCAAGATTGATAAGATCACCATCACACACTCCCTTTACCTTCGGGATTAGTGTTGAACCTAAATGTTATTTGGTGTTTGCGTTGAGCATGAATATGATTGGATCATGTTTATTGCAATATGGTTATTCATTTAAATCAAAGAATAAATGTTATACTATTTACATGAATAAAACCTCTACGGTCATACACTCAATATAAGCGGTTTATTGAATCTCGATCATACACATATTCATAATATTGAAGCCAAAAGATGCAGAGTTGATAATGATAGTGCAACTTATTTGTGGCACTGCCGTTTAGGTCATATTGGTATAAAGCGCATGAAGAAACTCCATTCCGATGGACTTTTGGAATCACTTGATTATGAATCACTTGGTACTTGCGAACCATGCCTCATGGGCAAGATGACTAAAACGCCGTTCTCCGGAACTATGGAGCGAGCAACAGATTTGTTGGAGATCATACATACTGATGTATGTGGTCCAATGAATATTGAGGCTCGCGGTGGGTATCGTTATTTTCTCACCTTCACAGATGATTTGAGCAGATATGGGTATATCTACTTGATGAAACATAAGTCTGAAACATTTGAAAAGTTCAAAGAATTTCAGAGTGAAGTGGAAAATCATCGTAACAAGAAAATAAAGTTTCTACGATCTGATCGTGGAGGAGAATATTTGAGTTATAAGTTTGGTCTTCATTTGAAACAATGTGGAATAGTTTCGCAACTCACGCCACCTGGAACACCACAGCATAATGGTGTGTCCGAACATCATAACCGTGCTTTATTAGATATGGTGCAATCTATGATGTCTCTTACCGATTTACCAGTATCGTTTTGGGGTTATGCATTAGAGACAGCTGCATTCACGTTAAATAGGGCACCATCTAAAATCTGTTGAGACGACGCCTTATGAACTGTGGTTTAGCAAGAAACCAAAGTTGTCGTTTCTTAAAATTTGGGGCTACGATGCTTATGTGAAAAAGCTTCAACCTGATAAGCTCGAACCCAAATCAGAGAAATGTATCTTCATAGGATACCCAAAAGAAACTGTTGGGTACACCTTCTATCACAGATCCGAAGGCAAGATATTTGTTGCTAAGAATGGATCCTTTCTAGAGAAGGAGTTTCTCTCGAAAGAAGTGAGTGGGAGGAAAGTAGAACTTGATGAGGTAGTGGTACCTTCTCTTGAATTGGAAAGTAGTTCATCACAGAAATCAGTTCCAGTGATGCCTACACCAATTAGTGAGGAAGCTAATGATGATGATCATGAAACTTCAGATCAAGTTACTACAGAACCTCGTAGGTCAACCAGAGTACGTTCCGCTCCAGAGTGGTACGGTAATCCTGTTCTGGAAGTCATGTTACTAGACCATGACGAACCTACGAACTATGAGGAAGCGATGATGAGCCCAGATTCCGCGAAATGGCTTGAGGCCATGAAATCTGAGATGGGATCCATGTATGAGAACAAAGTATGGACTTTGGTTGACTTGCCCGATGATCGGCAAGTCATTGAGAATAAATGGATTTTCAAGAGGAAGACAGACGCTGATAGTAGTGTTTCTATCTACAAAGCTCGAATTGTCGCAAAAGGTTTTCGACAAGTTCAAGGTGTTGACTACGATGAGATTTTCTCACTCGTATCGATGCTTAAGTCTGTCCGAATCATGTTAGCAATTGCCGCATTTTATGAAATCTGGCAAATGGATGTCAAAACTACATTTCTTTAATGGATTTATTAAAGAAGAGTTATATATGATGCAACCAGAAGGTTTTGTCAATCCTAAAGGTGCTAACAAAGTGTGCAAGCTCCAGCGATCCATCTATGGACTGGTGCAAGCATCTCGGAGTTGGAATATACGCTTTGATAAGGTGATCAAAGCATATGGTTTTATACAGACTTATGGTGAAGCCTGTATTTACAAGAAAGTGAGTGGGAGCTCTGTAGCATTTCTGATATTATATGTGGATGACATATTGCTGATTGGAAATGATATAGAATTTCTGGATAGCATAGAAGGATACTTGAATAAGAATTTTTCAATAAAAGACCTCGGTGAAGCTGCTTAAGTATTGAGCATCAAGATCTATAGGGATAGATCGAGACGCTTAATAAGACTTTCACAAAGCACATACCTTGACAAAGTTTTGAAGGAGTTCAAAAAGTATCAGTCAAAGAAAGAGTTCTTGCCTGTATTCAAGGTATAAAGTTGAGTAAGACTCAAAGCAAGACCACGGCAGAAGATAGAGAGAGAATGAAAGTCATTCCCTATGCCTCAGCCATAGGTTCTATAAAGTATGCCATGCTATGTACCAGACCAGTTGTGTGCCTTGCTATGAGTTTATCAAGGAGGTACGATAGTGATCTAGGGATAGATCACTGGATAGCGGTCAAAGTTATCCTTAGTTACCTAAGAGGACTAAGGAAATATTTCTCGGTTATGGAGGTGATAAAAGAGTTCGTCGTAAAAGGTTACGTCGATGCAAGCTTTTACACCGATCCAGATGACTCAGAGTCTCAATCTGGATACATATTGAAAGTGGGAGCAATTAGCTAGAGTAGCTCCATGCAGAGCATTGTAAACATAGAAATTTGCAAAATACATACGGATCTGAATGTGGCAGACCCGTTGACTAAACTTCTCTCACAAGCAAAACTTGATCACACCTTAGTACTCTTTGGGTGTTAATCACATGGCGATGTGAACTAGATTATTGAGACTAGTAAACCCTTTGAGTGTTGGTCACATAGCGATGTGAACTATGGGTGTTAATCACATGGTGATGTGAACTATTGGTGTTAAATCACATGGCGATGTGAACTAGATTATTGACTCTAGTGCAAGTGGGAGACTGAAGGAAATATGCCCTAGAGGCAATAATAAAGTTATTATTTTATTTCCTTATGTCATGATAAATGTTTATTATTCATGCTAGAATTGTATTAACCGGAAACTTGATACATGTGTGAATACATAGACAAAATAGAGTGTCACTAGTATGCCTCTACTTGACTAGCTCGTTAATCAAAGATGGTTATGTTTCCTAACCATAGACATGAGTTGTCATTTGATTAACGGGATCACATCATTAGGAGAATGATGTGATTGACTTGACCCATTCCGTTAGCTTAACACTTGATCGTTTAGTATGTTGCTATTGCTTTCTTCATGACTTATACATGTTCCTATGACTATGAGATTATGCAACTCCCGTTTACCGGAGGAACACTTTGTGTGCTACCAAACGTCACAACGTAACTGGGTGATTATAAAGGTACTCTACAGGTGTCTCCGAAGGTACTTGTTGAGTTGGCGTATTTCGAGATTAGGATTTGTCACTCCGATTGTCGGAGAGGTATCTCTGGGCCCACTCGGTAATGCACATCACTATAAGCCTTGCAAGCATTGTAACTAATGAGTTAGTTGCAGGATGATGTATTACGGAACGAGTAAAGAGACTTGCCGGTAACGAGATTGAACTAGGTATTGAGATACCGACGATCGAATCTCGGGCAAGTAACATACCGATGACAAAGGGAACAACGTATGTTGTTATGCGGTTTGACCGATAAAGATCTTCGTAGAATATGTGGGAGCCAATATGAGCATCTAGGTTCCGCTATTGGTTATTGACCGGAGACGTGTCTCGGTCATGTCTACATAGTTCTCGAACCCGTAGGGTCCGCACGCTTAAAGTTCGGTGACGATCGGTATTATGAGTTTATGTGATTTGATGACCGAAGTTTGTTCGGAGTCCCGGATGAGATCGGGGACATGACGAGGAGTCTCGAAATGGTCGAGAGGTAAAGATCGATATATTGGAAGGCTATATTCGGACATCGGAAAGGTTCCGAGTGATTCGGGTATTTTTCGGAGTACCGGAGAGTTACGGGAATTCGTATTGGGCCTTAATGGGCCATACGGGAAAGGAGAGAAAGGCCTCAAGGGTGGCTGCGCCCCTCCCCCATGGACTGGTCCGAATTGGACTAGGGAAAGGGGGCGCCCCCTTCCTTCCTTCTCCTTCTCCCTTCCCCTTTTCCTATTCCATGTGGGAGGTGGAATCCTACTAGGACTAGGGAGTCCTAGTAGGACTCCACACCTTGGGCGCGCCCTGTGAGGGCCGGCCTCCTCCTCCCTCCATCCTTTATATACATGGCCAGGGGGCACCCCATAGAAACAACAATTGATGATTGATCTCTTAGCCGTGTTCGGTGCCCCCCTCCACCATAATCCACCTCGATCATATCGTAGCGGTGCTTAGGCGAAGCCCTGCGTCGGTAGCATCATCATCACCGTCACCACGCCGTCGTGCTGACGAAACTCTCCTATGAAGCTTTGCTGGATCGGAGCTCGCGGGACGTCATCGAGTTGAACGTGTGCTGAACTCGGAGGTGCCGTGCGTTCGGTACTTGGATCGGTCGGATCGTGAAGACGTACGACTACATCAACCGCGTTGTGCTAACGCTTCCGCTTTCGGTCTACGAGGGTACGTGGACACACTCTCCCCTCTCGTTGCTATGCATCACCATGATCGTGTGTGTGCGTAGGAATTTTTGAAATTACTACGTTCCCCAACAGTGGCATCAGAGCCAGGTTTGATGCGTAGATGTTATATGCACGAGTAGAACACAAGTGAGTTGTGAGCGATACAAGTCATACTGCTTACCAGCATGTCACACTTTGGTTCGGCGGTATTGTTGGATGAAGCGGCCCGGACCAACATTCGCCCGGTCCTTGTGAAGGTTAAAATAGCACTAACTTGACGAACTATCGTTGTGGTTTTGATGCGTAGGTAAGAACGGTTCTTGCTCAGCCCGTAGCAGCCACGTAAAACTTGCAACAACAAAGTAGAGGACGTCTAACTTGTTTTTGCAGGGCATGTTGTGATGTGATATGGTCAAGACATGATGCTATATTTTATTGTATGAGATGATCATGTTTTGTAACTGAGTTATCGGCAACTGGCAGGAGCCATATGGTTGTCGCTTTATTGTATGCAATGCAATCGCCCTGTAATTGCTTTACTTTATCACTAAGCGGTAGCGATAGTCGTAGAAGCAATAGTTGGCGAGACGACAACGATGCTACGATGGAGATCAAGGTGTCACGCCAGTGACGATGGTGATCATGACGGTGCTTCGGAGATGGAGATCACAAGCACAAGATGATGATGGCCATATCATATCACTTATATTGATTGCATGTGATGTTTATCCTTTATGCATCTTATTTTGCTTTGTTTGACGGTAGCATTATAAGATGATCTGTCACTAAATTTCAAGATAAAAGTGTTCTCCCTGAGTATGCACTGTTGCCAAAGTTTGTCGTGCCGAGACACCACGTGATGATCGGGTGTGATAAGCTCAACGTTCATCTACAACGGGTGCAAGCCAGTTTTGCACACGCAGAATACTCGGGTTAAACTTGACGAGCCTAGCATATGCAGATATGGCCTCGGAACACTGAGACCGAAAGGTCGAGCGTGAATCATATAGTAGATATGATCAACATAGTGATGTTCACCATTGAAAACTACTCCATTTCACGTGATGATCGGTTATGGTTTAGTTGATTTGGATCACGTGATCACTTAGATGATTAGAGAGATGTCTATCTAAGTGGGAGTTCTTGAGTAATATGACTAATTGAACTTAAATTTATCATGAACTTAGTCCTGGTAGTATTAGCATATCTATGTTGTAGATCAATAGCTCGCGTTTAGCTCCCCTGTTTTATTTTTGATATGTTCCTAGAGAAAACTAAGTTGAAAGAAGTTAGTGGCAATGATGCGGATTGGATCCGTGATCTGAGGATTATCCTCATTGCTGCACAGAAGAATTATGTCCTTGATGCACCGCTAGGTGACAGACCGGTTGCAGGAGCAAATGCAGACGTTATGAATGTTTGGCAAGCTCGATATGATGACTACTTGATAGTTTAGTGCACCATGCTTTACGGCTTAGAATCGGGGCTTCAAAGACGTTTTGAACGCCACGGAGCATATGAGATGTTCTAAGAGTTGAAATTGGTATTTCATACTCATGCCCGTGTCGAGTGGTATGAGACCTCTGACAGTACTTTGCCTACAAGATGGAGGAGAATTGCTCAGCTAGTGAGCATGTGCTCAGAATATCTGAGTACTACAATCACTTGAATCAAGTGGGAGTTAATCTTCCAGATAAGATAGTGATTGACAGAGTTCTCTAGTCACTATCACCAAGTTACTAGAATTTCGTGATGAACTATGATATGCAAGGGATAACGAAAATGATTCCCAAGCTCTTCGTGATGCTGAAATCGACGAAGGTAGAAATCAAGAAAAGCATCAAGTGTTGATGGTTGACAAGACCACTAGTTTCAAGAAAAAGGGCAAAGGGAAGAAGGGGAACTTCAAGAAGAATAGCAAGCAAGTTGCTGCTCAAGTGAAGAAGCCCAAGTCTGGACCTAAGCCTCAGACTAAGTGCTTCTACTGCAAAGGGACTGGTCACTGGAAGCGGAACTGCCCCAAGTATTTGGCGGATAAGAAGGATGGCAAAGTGAACAAAGGTATATTTGATATACATGTTATTGATGTGTACTTTACTAGTGTTTATAGCAACCCCTCAGTATTTGATACTGGTTCAGTTGCTAAGAGTAGTAACTCGAAACAGGAGTTGCAAAATAAACACAGACTAGTTAAGGGCGAGGTGATGATGTGTGTTGGAAGTGGTTCCAAGATTGATAAGATCACCATCACACACTCCCTTTACCTTCGGGATTAGTGTTGAACCTAAATGTTATTTGGTGTTTGCGTTGAGCATGAATATGATTGGATCATGTTTATTCATTTAAATCAAAGAATAATTGTTATACTATTTACATGAATAAAACCTCTACGGTCATACACTCAATATAAGCGGTTTATTGAATCTCGATCGTACACATATTCATAATATTGAAGCCAAAAGATGCAGAGTTGATAATGATAGTGCAACTTATTTGTGGCACTGCCGTTTAGGTCATATTGGTATAAAGCACAAGAAGAAACTCCATTCCGATGGACTTTTGGAATCACTTGATTATGAATCACTTGGTACTTGCGAACCATGCCTCATGGGCAAGATGACTAAAACACCGTTCTCCGGAACTATGGAGCGAGCAACAGATTTGTTGGAGATCATACATACTGATGTATGTGGTCCAATGAATATTGAGGCTCGCGGCGGGTATCGTTATTTTCTCACCTTCACAGATGATTTGAGCAGATATGGGTATATCTACTTGATGAAACATAAGTCTGAAACATTTGAAAAGTTCAAAGAATTTCAGAGTGAAGTGGAAAATCATCGTAACAAGAAAATAAAGTTTCTACGATCTGATCGTGGAGGAGAATATTTGAGTTATGAGTTTGGTCTTCATTTGAAACAATGCGGAATAGTTTTGCAACTCACGCCACTTGGAACACCATAGCATAATGGTGTGTCCGAACATCATAACCGTACTTTATTAGATATGGTGCAATCTATGATGTCTCTTATCGATTTACCACTATCGTTTTGGGGTTATGCATTAGAGACAGCTGCATTCACGTTAAATAGAGCACCATCTAAAATCCGTTGAGACGACGCCTTATGAATTGTGGTTTAGCAAGAAACCAAAGTTGTCGTTTCTTAAAATTTGGGGCTACGATGCTTATGTGAAAAAGCTTCAACCTGATAAGCTCGAACCCAAATCGGAGAAATGTATCTTCATAGGATACCCAAAAGAAACTATTGGGTACACCTTCTATCACAGATCCGAAGGCAAGATATTTGTTGCTAAGAATGGATCCTTTCTAGAGAAGGAGTTTCTCTCGAAAGAAGTGAGTGGGAGGAAAGTAGAACTTGATGAGGTAGTGGTACCTTCTCTTGAATTGGAAAGTAGTTCATCACAGAAATCAGTTCCAGTGATGCCTACACCAATTAGTGAGGAAGCTAATGATGATGATCATGAAACTTCAGATCAAGTTACTACAGAACCTCGTAGGTCAACCAGAGTACGTTCCGCTCCAGAGTGGTACGGTAATCCTGTTCTGGAAGTCATGTTACTAGACCATGACGAACCTACGAACTATGAGGAAGCGATGATGAGCCCAGATTCCGCGAAATGGCTTGAGGCCATGAAATCTGAGATGGGATCCATGTATGAGAACAAAGTATGGACTTTGGTTGACTTGCCCGATGATCGGCAAGTCATTGAGAATAAATGGATTTTCAAGAGGAAGACAGACGCTGATAGTAGTGTTTCTATCTACAAAGCTCGAATTGTCGCAAAAGGTTTTCGACAAGTTCAAGGTGTTGACTACGATGAGATTTTCTCACTCGTATCGATGCTTAAGTCTGTCCGAATCATGTTAGCAATTGCCGCATTTTATGAAATCTGGCAAATGGATGTCAAAACTACATTTCTTTAATGGATTTATTAAAGAAGAGTTATATATGATGCAACCAGAAGGTTTTGTCAATCCTAAAGGTGCTAACAAAGTGTGCAAGCTCCAGCGATCCATCTATGGACTGGTGCAAGCATCTCGGAGTTGGAATATACGCTTTGATAAGGTGATCAAAGCATATGGTTTTATACAGACTTATGGTGAAGCCTGTATTTACAAGAAAGTGAGTGGGAGCTCTGTAGCATTTCTGATATTATATGTGGATGACATATTGCTGATTGGAAATGATATAGAATTTCTGGATAGCATAGAAGGATACTTGAATAAGAATTTTTCAATAAAAGACCTCGGTGAAGCTGCTTAAGTATTGAGCATCAAGATCTATAGGGATAGATCGAGACGCTTAATAAGACTTTCACAAAGCACATACCTTGACAAAGTTTTGAAGGAGTTCAAAAAGTATCAGTCAAAGAAAGAGTTCTTGCCTGTATTCAAGGTATAAAGTTGAGTAAGACTCAAAGCAAGACCACGGCAGAAGATAGAGAGAGAATGAAAGTCATTCCCTATGCCTCAGCCATAGGTTCTATAAAGTATGCCATGCTATGTACCAGACCAGTTGTGTGCCTTGCTATGAGTTTATCAAGGAGGTACGATAGTGATCTAGGGATAGATCACTGGATAGCGGTCAAAGTTATCCTTAGTTACCTAAGAGGACTAAGGAAATATTTCTCGGTTATGGAGGTGATAAAAGAGTTCGTCGTAAAAGGTTACGTCGATGCAAGCTTTTACACCGATCCAGATGACTCAGAGTCTCAATCTGGATACATATTGAAAGTGGGAGCAATTAGCTAGAGTAGCTCCATGCAGAGCATTGTAAACATAGAAATTTGCAAAATACATACGGATCTGAATGTGGCAGACCCGTTGACTAAACTTCTCTCACAAGCAAAACTTGATCACACCTTAGTACTCTTTGGGTGTTAATCACATGGCGATGTGAACTAGATTATTGAGACTAGTAAACCCTTTGAGTGTTGGTCACATAGCGATGTGAACTATGGGTGTTAATCACATGGTGATGTGAACTATTGGTGTTAAATCACATGGCGATGTGAACTAGATTATTGACTCTAGTGCAAGTGGGAGACTGAAGGAAATATGCCCTAGAGGCAATAATAAAGTTATTATTTTATTTCCTTATGTCATGATAAATGTTTATTATTCATGCTAGAATTGTATTAACCGGAAACTTGATACATGTGTGAATACATAGACAAAATAGAGTGTCACTAGTATGCCTCTACTTGACTAGCTCGTTAATCAAAGATGGTTATGTTTCCTAACCATAGACATGAGTTGTCATTTGATTAACGGGATCACATCATTAGGAGAATGATGTGATTGACTTGACCCATTCCGTTAGCTTAACACTTGATCGTTTAGTATGTTGCTATTGCTTTCTTCATGACTTATACATGTTCCTATGACTATGAGATTATGCAACTCCCGTTTACCGGAGGAACACTTTGTGTGCTACCAAACGTCACAACGTAACTGGGTGATTATAAAGGTACTCTACAGGTGTCTCCGAAGGTACTTGTTGAGTTGGCGTATTTCGAGATTAGGATTTGTCACTCCGATTGTCGGAGAGGTATCTCTGGGCCCACTCGGTAATGCACATCACTATAAGCCTTGCAAGCATTGTAACTAATGAGTTAGTTGCAGGATGATGTATTACGGAACGAGTAAAGAGACTTGCCGGTAACGAGATTGAACTAGGTATTGAGATACCGACGATCGAATCTCGGGCAAGTAACATACCGATGACAAAGGGAACAACGTATGTTGTTATGCGGTTTGACCGATAAAGATCTTCGTAGAATATGTGGGAGCCAATATGAGCATCTAGGTTCCGCTATTGGTTATTGACCGGAGACGTGTCTCGGTCATGTCTACATAGTTCTCGAACCCGTAGGGTCCGCACGCTTAAAGTTCGGTGACGATCGGTATTATGAGTTTATGTGATTTGATGACCGAAGTTTGTTCGGAGTCCCGGATGAGATCGGGGACATGACGAGGAGTCTCGAAATGGTCGAGAGGTAAAGATCGATATATTGGAAGGCTATATTCGGACATCGGAAAGGTTCCGAGTGATTCGGGTATTTTTCGGAGTACCGGAGAGTTACGGGAATTCGTATTGGGCCTTAATGGGCCATACGGGAAAGGAGAGAAAGGCCTCAAGGGTGGCTGCGCCCCTCCCCCATGGACTGGTCCGAATTGGACTAGGGAAAGGGGGCGCCCCCTTCCTTCCTTCTCCTTCTCCCTTCCCCTTTTCCTATTCCATGTGGGAGGTGGAATCCTACTAGGACTAGGGAGTCCTAGTAGGACTCCACACCTTGGGCGCGCCCTGTGAGGGCCGGCCTCCTCCTCCCTCCATCCTTTATATACATGGCCAGGGGGCACCCCATAGAAACAACAATTGATGATTGATCTCTTAGCCGTGTTCGGTGCCCCCCCTCCACCATAATCCACCTCGATCATATCGTAGCGGTGCTTAGGCGAAGCCCTGCGTCGGTAGCATCATCATCACCGTCACCACGCCGTCGTGCTGACGAAACTCTCCTATGAAGCTTTGCTGGATCGGAGCTCGCGGGACGTCATCGAGTTGAACGTGTGCTGAACTCGGAGGTGCCGTGCGTTCGGTACTTGGATCGGTCGGATCGTGAAGACGTACGACTACATCAACCGCGTTGTGCTAACGCTTCCGCTTTCGGTCTACGAGGGTACGTGGACACACTCTCCCCTCTCGTTGCTATGCATCACCATGATCGTGTGTGTGCGTAGGAATTTTTGAAATTACTACGTTCCCCAACAGTGGCATCAGAGCCAGGTTTGATGCGTAGATGTTATATGCACGAGTAGAACACAAGTGAGTTGTGAGCGATACAAGTCATACTGCTTACCAGCATGTCACACTTTGGTTCGGCGGTATTGTTGGATGAAGCGGCCCGGACCAACATTCGCCCGGCCCTTGTGAAGGTTAAAATAGCACTAACTTGACGAACTATCGTTGTGGTTTTGATGCGTAGGTAAGAACGGTTCTTGCTCAGCCCGTAGCAGCCACGTAAAACTTGCAACAACAAAGTAGAGGACGTCTAACTTGTTTTTGCAGGGCATGTTGTGATGTGATATGGTCAAGACATGATGCTATATTTTATTGTATGAGATGATCATGTTTTGTAACTGAGTTATCGGCAACTGGCAGGAGCCATATGGTTGTCGCTTTATTGTATGCAATGCAATCGCCCTGTAATTGCTTTACTTTATCACTAAGCGGTAGCGATAGTCGTAGAAGCAATAGTTGGCGAGACGACAACGATGCTACGATGGAGATCAAGGTGTCACGCCAGTGACGATGGTGATCATGACGGTGCTTCGGAGATGGAGATCACAAGCACAAGATGATGATGGCCATATCATATCACTTATATTGATTGCATGTGATGTTTATCCTTTATGCATCTTATTTTGCTTTGTTTGACGGTAGCATTATAAGATGATCTGTCACTAAATTTCAAGATAAAAGTGTTCTCCCTGAGTATGCACTGTTGCCAAAGTTTGTCGTGCCGAGACACCACGTGATGATCGGGTGTGATAAGCTCAACGTTCATCTACAACGGGTGCAAGCCAGTTTTGCACACGCAGAATACTCGGGTTAAACTTGACGAGCCTAGCATATGCAGATATGGCCTCGGAACACTGAGACCGAAAGGTCGAGCGTGAATCATATAGTAGATATGATCAACATAGTGATGTTCACCATTGAAAACTACTCCATTTCACGTGATGATCGGTTATGGTTTAGTTGATTTGGATCACGTGATCACTTAGATGATTAGAGAGATGTCTATCTAAGTGGGAGTTCTTGAGTAATATGACTAATTGAACTTAAATTTATCATGAACTTAGTCCTGGTAGTATTAGCATATCTATGTTGTAGATCAATAGCTCGCGTTTAGCTCCCCTGTTTTATTTTTGATATGTTCCTAGAGAAAACTAAGTTGAAAGAAGTTAGTGGTAATGATGCGGATTGGATCCGTGATCTGAGGATTATCCTCATTGCTGCACAGAAGAATTATGTCCTTGATGCACCGCTAGGTGACAGACCGGTTGCAGGAGCAAATGCAGACGTTATGAATGTTTGGCAAGCTCGATATGATGACTACTTGATAGTTTAGTGCACCATGCTTTACGGCTTAGAATCGGGGCTTCAAAGACGTTTTGAATGCCACGGAGCATATGAGATGTTCTAAGAGTTGAAATTGGTATTTCATACTCATGCCCGTGTCGAGTGGTATGAGACCTCTGACAGTACTTTGCCTACAAGATGGAGGAGAATTGCTCAGCTAGTGAGCATGTGCTCAGAATATCTGAGTACTACAATCACTTGAATCAAGTGGGAGTTAATCTTCCAGATAAGATAGTGATTGACAGAGTTCTCTAGTCACTATCACCAAGTTACTAGAATTTCGTGATGAACTATGATATGCAAGGGATAACGAAAATGATTCCCAAGCTCTTCGTGATGCTGAAATCGACGAAGGTAGAAATCAAGAAAAGCATCAAGTGTTGATGGTTGACAAGACCACTAGTTTCAAGAAAAAGGGCAAAGGGAAGAAGGGGAACTTCAAGAAGAATAGCAAGCAAGTTGCTGCTCAAGTGAAGAAGCCCAAGTCTGGACCTAAGCCTCAGACTAAGTGCTTCTACTGCAAAGGGACTGGTCACTGGAAGCGGAACTGCCCCAAGTATTTGGCGGATAAGAAGGATGGCAAAGTGAACAAAGGTATATTTGATATACATGTTATTGATGTGTACTTTACTAGTGTTTATAGCAACCCCTCAGTATTTGATACTGGTTCAGTTGCTAAGAGTAGTAACTCGAAACAGGAGTTGCAAAATAAACACAGACTAGTTAAGGGCGAGGTGATGATGTGTGTTGGAAGTGGTTCCAAGATTGATAAGATCACCATCACACACTCCCTTTACCTTCGGGATTAGTGTTGAACCTAAATGTTATTTGGTGTTTGCGTTGAGCATGAATATGATTGGATCATGTTTATTCATTTAAATCAAAGAATAATTGTTATACTATTTACATGAATAAAACCTCTACGGTCATACACTCAATATAAGCGGTTTATTGAATCTCGATCGTACACATATTCATAATATTGAAGCCAAAAGATGCAGAGTTGATAATGATAGTGCAACTTATTTGTGGCACTGCCGTTTAGGTCATATTGGTATAAAGCACAAGAAGAAACTCCATTCCGATGGACTTTTGGAATCACTTGATTATGAATCACTTGGTACTTGCGAACCATGCCTCATGGGCAAGATGACTAAAACACCGTTCTCCGGAACTATGGAGCGAGCAACAGATTTGTTGGAGATCATACATACTGATGTATGTGGTCCAATGAATATTGAGGCTCGCGGCGGGTATCGTTATTTTCTCACCTTCACAGATGATTTGAGCAGATATGGGTATATCTACTTGATGAAACATAAGTCTGAAACATTTGAAAAGTTCAAAGAATTTCAGAGTGAAGTGGAAAATCATCGTAACAAGAAAATAAAGTTTCTACGATCTGATCGTGGAGGAGAATATTTGAGTTATGAGTTTGGTCTTCATTTGAAACAATGCGGAATAGTTTTGCAACTCACGCCACTTGGAACACCATAGCATAATGGTGTGTCCGAACATCATAACCGTACTTTATTAGATATGGTGCAATCTATGATGTCTCTTATCGATTTACCACTATCGTTTTGGGGTTATGCATTAGAGACAGCTGCATTCACGTTAAATAGAGCACCATCTAAAATCCGTTGAGACGACGCCTTATGAATTGTGGTTTAGCAAGAAACCAAAGTTGTCGTTTCTTAAAATTTGGGGCTACGATGCTTATGTGAAAAAGCTTCAACCTGATAAGCTCGAACCCAAATCGGAGAAATGTATCTTCATAGGATACCCAAAAGAAACTATTGGGTACACCTTCTATCACAGATCCGAAGGCAAGATATTTGTTGCTAAGAATGGATCCTTTCTAGAGAAGGAGTTTCTCTCGAAAGAAGTGAGTGGGAGGAAAGTAGAACTTGATGAGGTAGTGGTACCTTCTCTTGAATTGGAAAGTAGTTCATCACAGAAATCAGTTCCAGTGATGCCTACACCAATTAGTGAGGAAGCTAATGATGATGATCATGAAACTTCAGATCAAGTTACTACAGAACCTCGTAGGTCAACCAGAGTACGTTCCGCTCCAGAGTGGTACGGTAATCCTGTTCTGGAAGTCATGTTACTAGACCATGACGAACCTACGAACTATGAGGAAGCGATGATGAGCCCAGATTCCGCGAAATGGCTTGAGGCCATGAAATCTGAGATGGGATCCATGTATGAGAACAAAGTATGGACTTTGGTTGACTTGCCCGATGATCGGCAAGTCATTGAGAATAAATGGATTTTCAAGAGGAAGACAGACGCTGATAGTAGTGTTTCTATCTACAAAGCTCGAATTGTCGCAAAAGGTTTTCGACAAGTTCAAGGTGTTGACTACGATGAGATTTTCTCACTCGTATCGATGCTTAAGTCTGTCCGAATCATGTTAGCAATTGCCGCATTTTATGAAATCTGGCAAATGGATGTCAAAACTACATTTCTTTAATGGATTTATTAAAGAAGAGTTATATATGATGCAACCAGAAGGTTTTGTCAATCCTAAAGGTGCTAACAAAGTGTGCAAGCTCCAGCGATCCATCTATGGACTGGTGCAAGCATCTCGGAGTTGGAATATACGCTTTGATAAGGTGATCAAAGCATATGGTTTTATACAGACTTATGGTGAAGCCTGTATTTACAAGAAAGTGAGTGGGAGCTCTGTAGCATTTCTGATATTATATGTGGATGACATATTGCTGATTGGAAATGATATAGAATTTCTGGATAGCATAGAAGGATACTTGAATAAGAATTTTTCAATAAAAGACCTCGGTGAAGCTGCTTAAGTATTGAGCATCAAGATCTATAGGGATAGATCGAGACGCTTAATAAGACTTTCACAAAGCACATACCTTGACAAAGTTTTGAAGGAGTTCAAAAAGTATCAGTCAAAGAAAGAGTTCTTGCCTGTATTCAAGGTATAAAGTTGAGTAAGACTCAAAGCAAGACCACGGCAGAAGATAGAGAGAGAATGAAAGTCATTCCCTATGCCTCAGCCATAGGTTCTATAAAGTATGCCATGCTATGTACCAGACCAGTTGTGTGCCTTGCTATGAGTTTATCAAGGAGGTACGATAGTGATCTAGGGATAGATCACTGGATAGCGGTCAAAGTTATCCTTAGTTACCTAAGAGGACTAAGGAAATATTTCTCGGTTATGGAGGTGATAAAAGAGTTCGTCGTAAAAGGTTACGTCGATGCAAGCTTTTACACCGATCCAGATGACTCAGAGTCTCAATCTGGATACATATTGAAAGTGGGAGCAATTAGCTAGAGTAGCTCCATGCAGAGCATTGTAAACATAGAAATTTGCAAAATACATACGGATCTGAATGTGGCAGACCCGTTGACTAAACTTCTCTCACAAGCAAAACTTGATCACACCTTAGTACTCTTTGGGTGTTAATCACATGGCGATGTGAACTAGATTATTGAGACTAGTAAACCCTCTGAGTGTTGGTCACATAGCGATGTGAACTATGGGTGTTAATCACATGGTGATGTGAACTATTGGTGTTAAATCACATGGCGATGTGAACTAGATTATTGACTCTAGTGCAAGTGGGAGACTGAAGGAAATATGCCCTAGAGGCAATAATAAAGTTATTATTTTATTTCCTTATGTCATGATAAATGTTTATTATTCATGCTAGAATTGTATTAACCGGAAACTTGATACATGTGTGAATACATAGACAAAATAGAGTGTCACTAGTATGCCTCTACTTGACTAGCTCGTTAATCAAAGATGGTTATGTTTCCTAACCATAGACATGAGTTGTCATTTGATTAACGGGATCACATCATTAGGAGAATGATGTGATTGACTTGACCCATTCCGTTAGCTTAACACTTGATCGTTTAGTATGTTGCTATTGCTTTCTTCATGACTTATACATGTTCCTATGACTATGAGATTATGCAACTCCCGTTTACCGGAGGAACACTTTGTGTGCTACCAAACGTCACAACGTAACTGGGTGATTATAAAGGTACTCTACAGGTGTCTCCGAAGGTACTTGTTGAGTTGGCGTATTTCAAGATTAGGATTTGTCACTCCGATTGTCGGAGAGGTATCTCTGGGCCCACTCGGTAATGCACATCACTATAAGCCTTGCAAGCATTGTAACTAATGAGTTAGTTGCAGGATGATGTATTACGGAACAAGTAAAGAGACTTGCCGGTAACGAGATTGAACTAGGTATTGAGATACCGACGATCGAATCTCGGGCAAGTAACATACCGATGACAAAGGGAACAACGTATGTTGTTATGCGGTTTGACCGATAAAGATCTTCGTAGAATATGTGGGAGCCAATACGAGCATCTAGGTTCCGCTATTGGTTATTGACCGGAGACGTGTCTCGGTCATGTCTACATAGTTCTCGAACCCGTAGGGTCCGCACGCTTAAAGTTCGGTGACGATCGGTATTATGAGTTTATGTGATTTGATGACCGAAGTTTGTTCGGAGTCCCGGATGAGATCGGGGACATGACGAGGAGTCTCGAAATGGTCGAGAGGTAAAGATCGATATATTGGAAGGCTATATTCGGACATCGGAAAGGTTCCGAGTGATTCGGGTATTTTTCGGAGTACCGGAGAGTTACGGGAATTCGTATTGGGCCTTAATGGGCCATACGGGAAAGGAGAGAAAGGCCTCAAGGGTGGCTGTGCCCCTCCCCCATGGACTGGTCCGAATTGGACTAGGGAAAGGGGGCGCCCCCTTCCTTCCTTCTCCTTCTCCCTTCCCCTTTTCCTATTCCATGTGGGAGGTGGAATCCTACTAGGACTAGGGAGTCCTAGTAGGACTCCACACCTTGGGCGCGCCCTGTGAGGGCCGGCCTCCTCCTCCCTCCATCCATTATATACATGGCCAGGGGGCTCCCCATAGAAACAACAATTGATGATTGATCTCTTAGCCGTGTTCGGTGCCCCCCTCCACCATAATCCACCTCGATCATATCGTAGCGGTGCTTAGGCGAAGCCCTGCGTCGGTAGCATCATCATCACCGTCACCACGCCGTCGTGCTGATGAAACTCTCCTATGAAGCTTTGCTGGATCGGAGCTCGCGGGACGTCATCGAGTTGAACGTGTGCTGAACTCGGAGGTGCTGTGCGTTCGGTACTTGGATCGGTCGGATTGTGAAGACGTACGACTACATCAACCGCGTTGTGCTAACGCTTCCGCTTTCGGTCTACGAGGGTACGTGGACACACTCTCCCCTCTCGTTGCTATGCATCACCATGATCGTGTGTGTGCGTAGGAATTTTTGAAATTACTACGTTCCCCAACAGTGGCATCAGAGCCAGGTTTGATGCGTAGATGTTATATGCACGAGTAGAACACAAGTGAGTTGTGAGCGATACAAGTCATACTGCTTACCAGCATGTCACACTTTGGTTCGGCGGTATTGTTGGATGAAGCGGCCCGGACCAACATTCGCCCGGTCCTTGTGAAGGTTAAAATAGCACTAACTTGACGAACTATCGTTGTGGTTTTGATGCGTAGGTAAGAACGGTTCTTGCTCAGCCCGTAGCAGCCACGTAAAACTTGCAACAACAAAGTAGAGGACGTCTAACTTGTTTTTGCAGGGCATGTTGTGATGTGATATGGTCAAGACATGATGCTATATTTTATTGTATGAGATGATCATGTTTTGTAACTGAGTTATCGGCAACTGGCAGGAGCCATATCGTTGTCGCTTTATTGTATGCAATGCAATCGCCCTGTAATTGCTTTACTTTATCACTAAGCGGTAGCGATAGTCGTAGAAGAAATAGTTGGCGAGACGACAACGATGCTACGATGGAGATCAAGGTGTCACGCCAGTGACGATGGTGATCATGACGGTGCTTCGGAGATGGAGATCACAAGCACAAGATGATGATGGCCATATCATATCACTTATATTGATTGCATGTGATGTTTATCCTTTATGCATCTTATTTTGCTTTGTTTGACGGTAGCATTATAAGATGATCTGTCACTAAATTTCAAGATAAAAGTGTTCTCCCTGAGTATGCACTGTTGCCAAAGTTCGTCGTGCCGAGACACCACGTGATGATCGGGTGTGATAAGCTCAACGTTCATCTACAACGGGTGCAAGCCAGTTTTGCACACGCAGAATACTCGGGTTAAACTTGACGAGCCTAGCATATGCAGATATGGCCTCGGAACACTGAGACCGAAAGGTCGAGCGTGAATCATATAGTAGATATGATCAACATAGTGATGTTCACCATTGAAAACTACTCCATTTCACGTGATGATCGGTTATGGTTTAGTTGATTTGGATCACGTGTGTGTGCGTAGGAATTTTTGAAATTACTTTGTTCCCCAACACAGCCATGGGGCGCCCCAAGTAGGAGGAATCCTACTTGGGGTCCTCCCCAATTCAGCCTCCCCCCTTTCCTTATTTCCGGAGGGGGGAAAAGGGAAGAGGAGGGAGAGAAGGAAGGGGGGGGGGGGCTGAACCCCCGCTTTCCCTTCTCCTATTCGGCCTCCTTACTTGGGGGGGGGGGGGGCGCCACCCCTTGGGGCTTGTGCCTGCCTCCCCCTCCTATGGCCCATATGGCCCATATCTTTCCCCCGGGGGTTCCGGTAACCCCCCCCCCCGGTACTCCGATAAATACCCGATACTATCCGGAACACTTCCAGTGTCCGAATACTATCATCCTATATATCGATCTTTACCTGTCGACCATTTCGAGACTCCTCGTCATGTCCGTGATCTCATCCGGGACTCCGAAAAACATTCGGTCACCAAATCACATAACTCATATTATACTATATCGTCATCGATGGTTAAGCGTGCGGACCCTACGGGTTCGAGAACTATGTAGACATGACCGAGACACCTCTCCGGTCAGTAACCAATGGCGAAACATGGATGACCATATTGGCTCCTACATATTCTACGAAGATCCTTATCGGTCGAACCGTTATGACAACATACATAATTCCCTTTGTCCATCGGTATGTTACTTGCCCGAGATTCGATCGTCAGTATCTTCATACCTAGTTCAATCTCGTTATCGGCAAGTCTCTTTACTCGTTCCGTAATACATCATCCTACAACTAACTCATTAGTTACTTTGCTTGCAAGTCTTCTTATGATGTGCATTACCGAGAGGGCCCAGAGATACCTCTCCGATACTTGGAGTGACAAATCCTAATCTCGATCTATGCCAACCCTCTTGGGGAACGTAGCATGCAATTTCAAAAAAATTCCTACGATCACGCAAGATCTATCTAGGAGATGCATAGCAACGAGAGGGGGAGAGTGTGTCCACGTACCCTCGTAGACCGAAAGCGGAAGCGTTAGGTTAACGCGGTTGATGTAGTTGAACGTCTTCGCGATCCAACCGATCAAGTACCGAACGCACGGCACCTCCGAGTTCAGCACACGTTCAACTCGATGGCGTCCCTCGAACTCTTGATCCAGCAAAGTGTCGAGGGAGAGTTTCGTCAGCACGACGGCGTGGTGACGGTGATGGTGATGTGATCCGCGTAGGGCTTCGCCTAAGCACTACGACAATATGACCGGAGGAGTAAACTGTGGAGGGAGACGCCGCACATGGCTTGGAACAATTGGTGTGTCTCCAAGGGGTGCCCTGCCCACGTATATAAAGGAGGAGGGGAGGAGGCCGGTCACCTGGGGCGCGCCAAGGAGAGGAGAGTCCTACTAGGACTCCAAGTCCTAGTAGGATTCGACCCCCCCTCTTTTCCTTCTCATGGAGGGGGAAGGGGGGAAAGGAGAGGGAAGAGGAGAAGGAAAGGGGGGCGCGCCCCCTCCCCTAGTCCAATTCGGACTCCCCATGGGAGGGGGGCGCGGCCACCCCTTGTGGGTTGCCTCCCCTCTCTCCTATGGCCCATGTAGGCCCATTACTTTCCCTGGGGGGTTCCGGTAACCCCTCGGTACTCCGATAAATATCCGAAACGTCCCAAAACCATTCTGGTGTCTGAATACCTTCATCCAATATATCAATCTTTACCTCTCGACCATTTCGAGACTCCTTATCATGTCCGTGATCTCATCCGGGACTCCAAACAAACTTTGGTCACCAAAACACATAACTCATAATACAAATCATCATCGAACACTAAGCGTGCGGACCCTACGGGTTCGAGAACTATGTAGACATGATTGAGACACATCTCCGGTCATTAACCAACAGCGGAACCTGGATGCTCATATTGGTTCCTACATATTCTACGAAGATCTTTATCGGTCAAACCGCAATGACAACATACGTAATTCCCTTTGTCATCGGTAATGTCACTTGCCCGAGATTCGATCGTCGGTATCCTCATACCTAGTTCAATCTCGTTACCGGCAAGTCTCTTTACTCGTTCCGTAATGCATCATCCTGCAAGTAACTCATTAGTCACATTGCTTGCAAGGCTTATCATGATGTGCATTACCGAGAGGGCCCAGAGATACCTCTCCGATACTCGGAGTGACAAATCCTAATCTCGATCTATGCCAACCCAACAAACACCTTCGGAGACACCTGTAGAGCATCTTGATAATCACCCTGTTACGTTGTGATGTTTGATAGCACACAAGGTGTTCCTCCGGTATTCGGGAGTTGCATAATCTCATAGTCAAAGGAATATGTATAAGTCATGAAGAAAGCAATAGCAATAAAACTTAACGATCATTATGCTAAGCTAACGGATGGGTCTTGTCCATCACATCATTCTCCTAATGATGTGATCCCATTCATCAAATGACAACACATGTCTATGGTTAGGAAACTTAACCATCTTTGATTAATGAGCTAGTCTAGTAGAGGCATACTAGGGACACTTTGTTTTGTCTATGTATTCGCACATGTATCAAGTTTCCGGTTAATACAATTCTAGCATGAATAATAAACATTTATCATGATATAAGGAAATATAAATAACAACTTTATTATTGCATCTAGGGCATATTTCCTTCAGTCTCCCACTTGCACTAGAGTCAATAATCTAGATTACATAGTAATGATTCTAACACCTATGGAGTCTTGGTGCTGATCATGTTTTGCTCGTGGAAGAGGCTTAGTCAACGGGTCTGCAACATTCAGATCCGTATGTATTTTGCAAATCTCTATGTCTCCCTCCTTGACTTGATTGCGGATGGAGTTGAAGCGTCTCTTGATGTGTTTGGTTCTCTTGTGAAATCTAGATTCCTTCGCTAAGGCAATTGCTCCAGTATTGTCACAAAAGATTTTCATTGGACCCGATGCACTAGGTATTACACCTAGATCGGATATGAACTCCTTCATCCAGACTCCTTCATTTGCTGCTTCCGAAGCAGCTATGTATTCCGCTTCACACGTAGATCCCGCCACGACACTCTGCTTGGAACTGCACCAACTGACAGCTCCACCATTCAATATAAATACGTATCCGGTTTGCGACTTAGAGTCATCCGGATCAGTGTCAAAGCTAGCATCGACGTAACCATTTACGACAAGCTCTTTGTCACCTCCATAAATGAGAAACATATCCTTAGTACTTTTCAGGTATTTCAGGATGTTCTTGACCGCTGTCCACTGATCCACTCCTGGATTACTTTGGTACCTCCCTACTAAACTTATAGCAAGGCACACATCAGGTCTGGTACACAGCATTGCATACATGATAGAACCTATGGCTGAAGCATAGGGAATGACTTTCATTTTCTCTCTATCTTCTGCAGTGGTCGGGCATTGAGTCTGACTCAACTTCACACCTTGTAACATAGGCAAGAACCCTTTCTTTGACTGATCCATTTTGAACTTCTTCAAAACTTTATCAAGGTATGTGCTTTGTGAAAGTCCAATTAAGCGTCTTGATCTATCTCTATAGATCTTGATGCCCAATATATAAGCAGCTTCACCGAGGTCTTTCATTGAAAAATTCTTATTCAAGTATCCTTTTATGCTATCCAGAAATTCTATATTATTTCCAATCAACAATACGTCCTCCACATATAATATTAGAAATGCTACAGAGCTCCCACTCACTTTCTTGTAAATACAGGCTTCTCCAAAAGTATGTATAAAACCATATGCTTTGATCACACTATCAAAGCGTATATTCCAACTCTGAGATGCTTGCACCAGTCCATAAATGGATCGCTGGGGCTTGCACAGTTTGTTAGCACCTTTAGGATCGACAAAACCTTCTGGTTGCATCATATACAACTCTTCTTTAAGAAATCCATTAAGGAATGCAGTTTTGACATCCATTTGCCAAATTTCATAATCATAAAATGCGGCAATTGCTATCATGATTCGGACAGACTTAAGCATTGCTACGGGTGAGAAGGTCTCATCGTAGTCAACTCCTTGAACTTGTCAAAAACCTTTCGCAACAAGTCGAGCTTTGTAGACAGTAACATTACCGTCAGCGTCAGTCTTCTTCTTGAAGATCCATTTATTCTCTATGGCTTGCCGATCATCGGGCAAGTCAACCAAAGTCCATACTTTGTTCTCATACATGGATCCCACCTCAGATTTCATGGCCTCAAGCCATTTCGCGGAATCTGGGCTCATCATCGCTTCCTCATAGTTCGTAGGTTCGTCATGGTCTAGTAACATGACTTCCAGAATAGGATTACCGTACCACTCTGGTGCGGAACGTA
This sequence comes from Thinopyrum elongatum, assembly GCA_011799875.1. Classification (NCBI taxonomy): domain Eukaryota; kingdom Viridiplantae; phylum Streptophyta; class Magnoliopsida; order Poales; family Poaceae; genus Thinopyrum; species Thinopyrum elongatum. Next base: position 495,543,680 of record CM022297.1, on the reverse strand, counting down.
CTCTGGTTGACCTACGAGGTTCGGTAGTAACTTGATCTGAAGTTTCAAGATCATCATCATTAGCTTCCTCACTAATTGGTGTAGGCATCACTTGAACTGATTTTTGTGATGAACTACTTTCCAATTCGAGAGAAGGTACAACTACCTCATCAAGTTCTACTTTCCTCCCACTCACTTCTTTCGAGAGAAACTCCTTCTCTAGAGAGGATCCATTCTCAGCAACAAATATCTTGCCTTCGGATCAGTGATAGAAGGTGTACCCAATAGTTTATTTTGGGTATCCTATGAAGACGCATTTCTCCGATTTGGGTTCGAGCTTATCAGGCTGAAGCTTTTTCACATAAGCATCGCAACCCCAAACTTTAAGAAATGACAACTTAGGTTTCTTGCCAAACCACAGTTCATACGGTGTCGTCTCAACGGATTTAGATGGTGCCCTATTTAACGTGAATGCAGCTGTCTTTAATGCATAACCCCAAAATGATAGTGGTAAATCGGTAAGAGACATCATAGATCACACCATATCTAATAAAGTACGGTTACGACGTTCAGACACATCATTACATTGTGGTGTTCCAGGTGGCGTGAGTTGCGAAACTATTCCACATTGTTTCAAATGAAGACCAAACTCGTAACTCAAATATTCGCCTTCGCGATCAGATCCTAGAAACTTTATTTTCTTGTTACGATGATTTTCCACTTCACTCTGAAATTCTTTGAACTTTTCAAATGTTTCAGACTTATATTTCATTAAGTAGATATACCCATATCTGCTCAAATCATCTGTGAAGGTCAGAAAATAACGATACCCGCCGCGAGCCTCAACACTCATCGCACCGCATACATCGGTATGTATTATTTCCAATAAGTCAGTGGCTCGCTCCATTGTTCCGGAGAACGGAGTCTTAGTCATCTTGCCCATGAGGCATGGTTCGCAAGCATCAAGTGATTCCAAAAGCCCATCTACATGGAGTTTCTTCATGCGCTTTACACTAATATAACCTAAACGGCAGTGCCACAAATAAGTTGCACTATCATTATTAACTTTTGATACGTCTCCAACGTATCTACTTTTCCTAACGCTTTTACTCTTGTTTTGGACTCTAATTTGCATGATTTGAATGGAACTAACCCCGGACTGACGCTGTTTTCAGCAGAACTACCATGGTGTTGTTTTTGTGCAGAAATAAAAGTTCTCGGAATGGAACAAAACTTTGCGAGGAATTTTTATAGAATAAATAAGAATTTCTGGAGCCAAGATCCACCGGAGAGGGGCACCTGGGTGGGCACAACCCACCAGGGCGCGCCCCCCTCTCCTGGCGTGCCCAGGTGGGTTGTCCCCACTTGGTGGCCCCGCAGACATCAACCCTGATACTATAAAATCACATATTTCCAAAAAAAATTAGGGAGAAAGAATTATCGCGATCCGCGAGACAGAGCCGCCGTCACCTCCTGTTCTTCATCGGGAGGCCAGATCTGGAGTCCGTTTGGGGCTCCGGAGAGGGGGATCTTCGTTCTTCGTCATCACCAACCCTTCTCCATCGCCAATTCCATGATGCTCCCCACCAGGAGTGAGTAATTCCTTCGTAGGCTCGCTGGTCGGTGAGGAGTTGGATGAGATTCATCATGTAATCGAGTTAGTTTTGTTAGGACTTGATCCCTAGTATCCACTATGTTCTAAGATTGATGTTGCTATGACTTTGCCATGCTTAATACTTGTCACTTTGGGCCCGGGTGCCATGAACTCAGATCTGAACCGTTTATGTTATCATCATTATATCCATGTTCTAGATCCGATCTTGCAAGTTATAGTCACCTACTACATGTTATGATCCGGCAACCCCGGAGTGACAATAGTCGGGACCACTCCCGGTGATGACCGTAGTTTGAGGAGTTCATGTATTCACTATGTGTTAATGCTTTGTTCCGCTTCTCTATTAAAAGGAGGCCTTAATATCCCTTAGTTTCCAATATGGACCCCGCTGCCACGGGAGGGTAGGACAAAAGATGTCATGCAAGTTCTTTCCATAAGCACGTATGACTATTTACGGAATACATGCCTACATTATATTGACGAACTGGAGCTAGTGCCGTATCGCCCTAGGTTATAACTGTCTCATGATGAATATCATCCAACAAGTCACCGATCCAATGCCTACGAATTTATCTTATATTGTTCTTGCTAAGTTACTACTGCTATCATCACTGTTACACTTGCTACAAAATTACTGCTATCACTGTTACTGTTACCGTTACGGCTGCTACTATTATCAAAACTATCATATTACTTTGCTACTGATCACGTTGCTGCAGATAATTAATCTCCAGGTGTGGTTGAATTGACAACTCAGCTGCTAATACCTTTAAATATTCTTTGGCTCCCCTTGTGTCGAATCTATAAATTTGGGTTGAATACTCTACCCTCGAAAACTGTTGCGATCCCCTATACTTGTGGGTTATCAACTTTGCATCTTTTGGCATCAATATTATGAATATGTGTATCACTACGATCGAGATTCAACAAAAATAGACCACTCATCAAGGGTGCATGACCATAAAAGATATTACTCATATAAATAGAACAACCATTATTCTCTGATTTAAATGAATAACCGTCTCGCATCAAACAAGATCCAGATATAATGTTCATTCTCAACGCTGGCAGCAAATAGCAATTATTCAGGTCTAAAACTTATCGCGAAGGTAGATGTAGAGGTAGCGTGCCGACGGCGATCACATCGACCTTGGAACCATTTCCGACGCGCATCGTCACCTCGTCCTTAGCCAATCTTTGTTTAATCCGTAGCCCCTGTTTTGAGTTGCAAATATGAGCAATAGAACCAGTATCAAATACCCAGGCGCTACTACTAGCATTAGTAAGGTTCACATCAATAACATGTATATCAAATATACCTTTCACTTTGCCATCCTTCTTATCCGCCAAATACTTGGGGCAGTTCCGCTTCCAGTGACCAGTCCCTTTGCAGTAGAAGCACTCAGTTTCAGGCTTAGGTCCAGACTTGGGCTTCTTCCCTTGAGCAGCAACTTGCTTGCTATTCTTCTTGAAGTTCCCCTTCTTCCCTTTGCCCTTTTTCTTGAAACTAGTGGTCTTGTTAACCATCAACACTTGATGCTCCTTCTTGATTTCTACCTCCGCAGCCTTAAGCATTGCGAAGAGCTCGGGAATCGTCTTGTTCATCCCTTGCATATTATAGTTCATCACGAAGCCTTTATAGCTTGGTGGTAGTGATTGAAGAACTCTGTCAATGACACTATCATTAGGAAGATTAACTCCCAGCTGAGTCAAGTGGTTATGGTACCCAGACATTCTGAGTATGTGTTCACTAACAGAACTATACTCCTCCATCTTGCAGCTATAGAACTTGTTGGAGACTTCATATCTCTCAACTCGGGCATTTGCATGAAATATTAACTTCAACTCTTGGAACATCTCATATGCTCCATGACGTTCAAAATGTCTTTGAAGTCGCGATTCTAAGCCGTAAAGCATGGCACACTGAACTATCGAGTAGTCATCTGATTTAGCTTGCCAGACGTTCATAACGTCCGGAGTTGCTCCTGCAGCAGGCCTCGCACCTAGCGGTGCATCAAGGACATAATTCTTCTGTGCAGCAATGAGGATAATCCTCAAGTTACGGACCCAGTCCGTGTAGTTGCTACCATCATCTTTCAACTTAGCTTTCTCTAGGAACGCATTAAAATTCAAGGGAACGGTAGCACGGGCCATTGATCTACAACATAGATATGCAAAAACTATCAGGACTAAGTTCATGATAAATTTAAGTTCAATTAATCATATTACTTAAGAACTCCCACTTAGATAGACATCCCTCGAGTCATCTAAATGATCACGTTATCCATATCAACTAAACCATGTCCGATCATCACGTGAGATGTAGTAGTTTTCAATGGTGAACATCTCTATGTTGATCATATCTACTATATGATTCACGTTCGACATTTCGGTCTCAGTGTTCCGAGGCCATGTATGTACATGCTAGGCTCGTCAAGTTTAACCCGAGTATTCTGCATGTGCAAAACTGTCTTGCACCTGTTGTATGTGAACGTAGAGCTTATCACACCCGATCATCACGTGGTGTCTCGGCACGATGAACTGTCGCAACGGTGCATACTCAGGGAGAACACTTATACCTTGAAATTTAGTGAGGGATCATCTTATAATGCTACCACCGTACTAAGCAAAATAAGATGCATAAAAAGATAAACATCACATGCAGTCAAAGTATGTGACATGATATGGCCATCATTATCTTGTGCCTTTGATCTCCATCTCCAAAGCACCGTCATGATCTCCATCGTCACCGGCTTGACACCTTGATCTCCATCGTAGCGTCGTTGTCGTCTCGCCAACTATTGCTTCGACAACTATCGCTAACGCATAGTGATAAAGTAAAGCAATTACATGGCGTTTGCATTTCATACAATCAAGCGACAACCATAAGGCTCCTGCCAGTTGCCGATAACTTTTACAAAACATGATCATCTCATACAACAACTTATATCTCATCACGTCTTGACCATATCACATCACAACATGCCCTGCAAAAACAAGTTAGACGTCCTCTACATTGTTGTTGCAAGTTTTACGTGGCTGCTACGAGCTTCTAGTAAGAACCGTTCTTACCTGCGCATCAAAACCACAACGATTTTTCATCAAGTGTGCTATTTTAACCTTCAACAAGGACCGGCCGTAGTCAAATTCGATTCAACTAAAGTTGGAGAAATAGACACCCGCCAGCCACCTTTATGCAAAACAAGTTGCATGTCTGTCGGTGGAAGCGGTCTCATGAACGTGGTCATGTAAGGTTGGTCCGGGCCGCTTCATCCAACAATACCGCCGAATCAAAATAAGACGTTTGTGGTAAGCAATATGACTATGATCGCCGACAACTCTTTGTGTTCTACTCGTGCAAATCATCTACGCATAGACCTGGCTCGGATGCCACTGTTGGGGAACGTAGCATGCAATTTCAAAAAAAATCCTACGATCACGCAAGATCTATCTAGGAGATGCATAGCAACGAGAGGGGGAGAGTGTGTCCACATAACCTCGTAGACCGAAAGCGGAAGCGTTAGGTTAACGCGGTTGATGTAGTCGAACGTCTTCGCGATCCAACCGATCAAGTACCAAACATACGGCACCTCCGAGTTCAGCACACGTTCAGCTCGATGACGTCCCTCGAACTCTTGATCCAGCAAAGTGTCGAGGGAGAGTTTCGTCAGCACGACGGCGTGGTGACGGTGATGGTGATGTGATCCGCGCAGGGCTTCGCCAAAGCACTACGACAATATGACCGGAGGAGTAAACTGTGGAGGGAGACGCCGCACACGGCTTGGAACAATTGGTGTGTCTGCAAGGGGTCCCCTGCCCACGTATATAAAGGAGGAGGGGAGGAGGCCGGCCACCAGGGGCGCGCCAAGGAGAGGAGAGTCCTACTAGGACTCCAAGTCCTAGTAGGATTCGGCCCCCCCTCTTTTCCTTCTCATGGAGGGGGAAAAGGGGAAAGGAGAGGGAAGAGGAGAAGGAAAGGGGGCACGCCCCCTCCCCTAGTCCAATTCAGACTCCCCATGGGAGGGGGGCGCAGCCACCCTTTGTGGGTTGCCTCCCCTGTCTCCTATGACCCATGTAGGCCCATTACTTTCCCCGGGGGGTTCCGGTAACCCCTCGGTACTCAGATAAATATCTGAAACATCCCGAAACCATTCCGGTGTCTGAATACCTTCAACCAATATATCAATCTTTACCTCTCGACCATTTCGAGACTCCTCATCATGTCCGTGATCTCATCCGGGACTCCGAACGAACTTCGGTCACCAAAACACATAACTCATAATACAAATCGTCATCGAACGTTAAGCGTGCGGACCCTACGGGTTCGAGAACTATGTAGACATGACCGAGACACATCTGTTGGGAAACGGAGCGTGTAATTCAAAAATTTTCCTACGCTCACGCAAGATCTATCCATGGTGATGCATCGCTACGAGGGGGAGAGTGTGTCTACATACCCTTGTAGACCGTTAGCGGGAGCGTCTCACAGCGCGGTTGATGTAGTCGAACAATCCTTCGAGCTCCACCGATCAAGTGTCGAACGTACGGCACCTCCGAGTTCTAACACACGTTCAGCTCGGTGACGTCCCTCGCCTTCTAGATCCAGCTAGTCGTCGAGGTAGTAGATGAGTTCCATCAGCACGACGGCGTGGCGACGGTGATGGTGTAGAGATTCCGGCAGGGCTTCGCCTAAGCACTCCGAAAATATGACGGTGGCTCTAAACGGTGGACGGGGGCGCCGCACACGGCTTTGATCAAGTCAATTGTGTGCCTAGAGGGGGCGCCCCCTCCCGTATATAAAGGAGGGAGGGGCCGGCCCCCTAGGGGTGGCACACGAAGGAGGGGGGGAGTCCTACTAGGAGTGGGACTCCCACCCCTAGTAGGACTCCTCCTACAAGGGGGGAAAGAGGAGGGAGAGAGGGATTAGGAGAGGGGGTGCGGCCCCCCACCCCTAGTCCAATTCGGACCCAAGGGGGGGCTGGCACAGGCAGCCCATGGCTGCCCCCCTCTCTTTCCCGCAGGGCCCAATAAGGCCCATAACTTTCTCCCGGTATTCCCGTAACTCCCCGGTACTCCGAAAAATACCCGAGTCACTCGGAACCTTTCCGACGTCCGAATATAGCCTTCCAATATATCGATCTTTACCTCTCGGACATTCCGAGACTGATCGTTATGTCCATGATCTCATACGGGACTCCGAAAAACTTCGGTCACCAATCACTTAACTCATATAACACTATTACGTCATCGAACCTTAAGTGTGCCGACCCTACGGGTTCGGGAATGATGTAGACATGACCGACACGGCTCTCCGGTCAATAACCAACAGCGGGACCTGGATGCCCATATTGGTTCCTACATATTCCACGAAGATCTTTATCGGTGAACCTCATATGACAACATACGTTGTTCCTTTTGTCATCGGTATGTTACTTACCCGAGATTCGATCGTCGGTATCCCGATACCTAGTTCAATCTCGTTTCCGGCAAGTCTCTTTACTCGTTCCATAATACTTCATCTTGCAACTAACTCTTTAGTCACGGTGCTTGCAAGGCTTCTGTGTGATGCTGTATTACCGAGAGGGCCCAGAGATACCTCTCCGATACTCGGAGTGACAAATCCTATTCTTGATCTATGCCAACACCACATACACCTTCGGAGACACCTGTAGAGCATCTTTATAATCACCCAGTTACGTTGTGACGTTTGATAGCACACAAGGTGTTCCTCCGGTAATCAGGAGTTGCATAATCTCATAGTCAGAGGAACGTGTATTTGACATAGTGAAAGCAATAGCAGTAAACTGAACGATCATGTGCTATTCTAACGGATGGGTCTTGTCCATCACATCATTCTCCCGTTATCAAATGACAACTCATGTCTATGGTCAGGAAACCATAACCATCCTTTGATCAACGAGCTAGTCTAGTAGAGGCATACTAGGGACACAGTTTTTTGTCTATCATCCACACATGCATTTTGTTTCCGGTAAACACAATTTTAGCATGAATAATAAACTGTCATCATGAACGGAGAAATATGATAATAATAAACACTTTATTAATTGCCTCTAGGGCATATTTCCAACAGTCTCCCACTTGCACTAGAGTCAATAATCTAGTTCACATCGCCATGTGATTAACACCAATAGTTCACATCGCCATGTGACCAACACCCAAGGGGTTTACTAGAGTCAATAATCTAGTTCACATCGCCATGTGATTAACACCCAAAGAGTGCTAAGGTGTGATCATGTTTTGCTTGTGAGAGAGGTTTAGTCAACGGGTCTGCCATATTCAGAACCGTTTGTATTTTGCAAATTTCTATGTCTACAATGCTCTGCATGGAGCTACTCTAGCTAATTGCTCCCACTTTCAATATGTATCCAGATTGAGACTCTGAGTCATCCAGATCGGTGTCAAAGCTTGCATCGACGTAACTCTTTACGACGAACTCTTTATCACCTCCATAACCGAGAAATATTTCCTTAGTCCTCTTAGGTAACTAAGGATAACTTTGACCGCTATCCAGTGAGCCACTCCTGGATCACTATCGTACCTCCTTGCTAAACTCATAGCAAGGTACACAACTGGTCTGGTACATAGCATGGCATACTTGATAGAACCTATGACTGAGGCATAGGGAATGACTTTCATTCTCTTTTTATCTTCTGCCGTGGTCGGGTTTTGATTCTTACTCAATTTTACACCTTTTAACACAGGCAAAAACTCCTTTCTTTGACTGATCCATTTTGAACTTCTTCAAAATCTTGTCAAGGTATGTGCTTTGTGAAAGTCCTATTAAGCGTGTCGATCTATCCCCATAGATCTTGATGCTCAATACTTAAGCAGCTTCACCGAGGTCCTTTTTATGAAAAATTCTTATTCAAGTATCCTTTTATGCTATCCAGAAATTCTATATCATTTCCAATCAACAATATGTCATCCACATATAATATCAGAAATGCTACAGAGCTCCCACTCACTTTCTTGTAAATACAGGCTTCACTGTAAGTCTGTATAAAACCATATGCTTTGATCACTTCATCAAAGCGTATATTCCAACTCCGAGATGCTTGCACCAGTCCATAGATGGATCGCTGGAGCTTGCACATTTTGTTAGCACCTTTAGGATTGACAAAACCTTCTGGTTGCATCATATACAACTCTTTTTTAATAAATCCATTAAGGAATGCACTTTTGTTTATCCATTTGCCAGATTTCATAAAATGCGGCAATTGCTAACATGATTCGGACAGACTTAAGCATAGATACGAGTGAGAAACTCTCATCGTAGTCAACACCTTGAACTTGTCGAAAACCTTTTTGTGACAATTCTAGCTTTGTAGATAGTAACACTACTATCAGCGTCCGTCTTCCTCTTGAAGATCCATTTAATCTCAATGGCTCACCAATCATCGGGCAAGTCAATCAAAGTCCATACTTTGTTCTCATACATGGATCCCATCTCAGATTTCATGGCCTCAAGCCATTTTGCGGAATCTGGGCTCATCATCGCTTCGTCATAGTTCGTAGGTTCATCATGGTCAAGTAACATGACCTCCAGAACAAGATTACCATACCACTCTGGTGCGGATCTTACTCTGGTTGACCTACGAGGTTCGGTAGTAACTTGATCTAAAGTTACATGATCATCATCATTAGCTTCCTCACTAATTGGTGTAGGAGTCACAGGAATAGATTTCTGTGATGAACTTACTTTCCAATAAGGGAGCAGGTACAGTTACCTCATCAAGTTCTACTTTCCTCCCACTCACTTCTTTTGAGAGAAACTCCTTCTCTAGAAAGGATCCATTCTTAGCAACGAATATCTTGCCTTCGGATCGGTGATAGAAGGTGTACCCAACAGTCTCCTTTGGGTATCCTATGAAGACATATTTCTCCGATTTGGGTTCGAGCTTATCAGGTTTAAGCTTTTTCACATAAGCATCGTAGCCCCAAACTTTAAGAAACGACAGCTTAGGTTTCTTGCCAAACCACGGTTCATATGGTGTCGTCTCAACGGATTTAGATGGTTCCCTATTTAACGTGAATGCAGCTGTCTCTAATGCATAACCCCAAAACGATAGTGGTAAATTGGTAATAGACATCATAGATCGCACTATATCCAATAAATTACGATTATGATGTTTGGACACACCATTATGCTGTGGTGTTCCAGGTGGCATGAGTTTGTGAAACTATTCCACATTGTTTTAATTGAAGACCAAACTCGTAACTCAAATATTCTCCTCCACGATCAGATCGCAGAAACTTTATTTTCTTGTTATGATGATTTTCTACTTCACTCTGAAATTCTTTGAACTTTTCAAATGACTCAGACTTATGTTTCATCAAGTAGATATACCCATATCAGCTCAAATCATCTGTGAAGATCAGAAAATAACGATACCCGCCGTGAGCCTCAACACTCATCGGACCGCATACATCAGTATGTATTATTTCCAAAAAGTCAGTTGCTCGCTCTATTGTTCCGGAGAACGGAGTCTTAGTCATCTAAGCATGGTTCGCAAGCATCAAGTGATTCATAATCAAGTGATTCCAAAAGCCCATCAGCATGGAGTTTCTTCATGCGCTTTACACCAATATGACCTAAACGGCAGTGCCACAAATAAGTTGCACTATCATTATTAACCTTGCATCTTTTGGCTTCAATATTATGAATATGTGTATCACTACGATCGAGATTCAATAAACCATTTATATTGAGTGTATGACCATAGAAGGTTTTATTCATTTAAACAGAACAACAATTATTCTCTAACTTAAATGAATAACCGTATTGCAATAAACATGATCCAATCATATTCATGCTCAACGCAAATACCAAATAACATTTATTTAGGTCTAACACTAATCCGAAAGTAGAGGGAGTGTGTGATGGTGATCTTATCAACCTTGAAATCACTTCCAACACACATCGTCACCTCGTCATTAACTAGTCTCTGTTCATTTTGCAACTCCTGTTTCGAGTTACTAATGTTAGCAACTGAACCAGTATCAAATACCCAGGGGCTACTATGAATACTAGTAAAATACACATCAATAACATGTATATCAAATATACTTTTGTTCACTTTGCCATCCTTCTTATCCGCTAAATACTTGGGGCAGTTCCGTTTCCAGTGACCAGTCCCTTTGCAGTAGAAGCACTCAGTTTCAGGCTTAGGTCCAGACTTGGGCTTCTTCCCGGGAGTAGCAACTTGCTTGCTATTCTTCTTGAAGTTCCCCTTCTTCCCTTTGCCCTTTTTCTTGAAACTAGTGGTCTTGTTAACCATCAACACTTGATGCTCTTTCTTGATTTCTACCTTCGTTGATTTCAGCATCACGAAGAGCTCGGGAATAGTTTTTGTCATCCCTTGCATATTATAGTTCATCACAAAGTTCCAGTAACTTGGTGATAGTGACTAGAGAATTCTGTCAATTACTATCTTATCTGGAAGATTAACTCCCACTTGATTCAAGCAACTGTAGTACTCAGACATTCTGAGCACATGCTCACTGGTTGAGCTATTCTCCTCCATTTTGTAGGCAAAGTATTTGTCAGAGGTCTCATACCTCTCGACACGGGCATGAGTCTGAAATACCGTTTCAGCTCTTGGAACATCTCATATGCTCCGTGGCGTTCAAAACGTTTTTGAAGTCCCGGTTCTAAGCCGTAAAGCATGGTGCACTAAACTATCAAGTACTCATCATACCGAGCTTGTCAAACGTTCATAACGTCTGCATCTACTCCTGCAATAGTTCTGTCACCTAGCGGTGCATCAAGGACATAATTCTTCTGTGCAGCAATGAGGACAAACCTCAGATCACGGAACCAGTCCGCATCATTGCTACTATCATCTTTCAACTTAGTTTTCTCTAGGAACATATCAAAAATAAAACAGGGGAGCTATACGGGAGCTATTGATCTACAACAGAATTTGCAAATTCTACCAGGACTAAGTTCATGATAAATTAAAGTTCAATTAATCAAAATACTTAAGAACTCCCACTTAGATTAACATCCCTCAAGTTGTCTAAGTGTAACATGATCCACATCAAACTAATCCACGTCCGATCATCACGTGAGGTGGATCAGTTCATCAATGGTGAACATCTTTCATGTTGCTCATATCTACTATATGACTCATGTTCGACCTTTCAGTCTCCGTGTTCCGAGGCCATATCTGCATATGCTAGGCTCGTCAAGTTTAACCCAAGTATTCTGCGTGTGTAAAACTGGCTTACACCCGTTGTATGTGAACGAAAGGATCCATCACACCCGATTATCACGTGGTGCTTAGAAACGTCGAACTGTAGCAACGGTGCATACTTGGGGAGAACACTTATCTTGAAATTTAGTGAAGGGATCATCTTATAATGCTACCGTCGTCCTAAGCAAAATAAGATGCATAAAAGGATTAACATCAGATGCAATTCAATATATATGTGACATGATATGGCCATCATCGTCTTGTGCTCTTGATCTCCATCACTGAAGCACCGTCGTGGCCTCCATCGTCACGGGGTTGGCGCCATGATCTCCATCGTAGCGTCGTGACACCTTGATCTCCATCGTAGCGTCGTGGTCGTCTCGCCGACTATTGCTACTACTACTACTGCTAACTCATAGCGGTAAAGTAAAGCAATTACATCGTGTTGGCATTGCATACAATAAAGAGACAACCATATGGCTCCTGCCGGTTGCCTGATAACTTACAAAACATGATCATCTCATACAACAATTTATATCACATCATGTCTTGACCATATCACATCACCAGCATACCCTGCAAAAACAAGTTAGACGTCCTCTACTTTGTTGTTGCAAGTTTTATGTGGCTGCTATGGGTTTGCAAGAACCGATTCTTACCTACGCAAAACCACAACGTGGTGTAGTGATTGCTTTTTGATCTTCTAAAAGAACCCTCTTCATTGAAACCGGTTCAATTAAAGTGAGAGAAACTAACACCCGCCAGTCACCTTTGCGCAGCTATGTGCGCCAATGGTGAAACCAGTCTCGCGTAAGCGTACGCGTAATGTCGGTCCGGGCCGCTTCATCTCACAATACCGCTGACCGAGTAACAACTAGTAACGGCAAGCAATATGTATACACCCACGCCCACAACTCCTTTGTGTTCTGCTCGTGCAAATCACATCTACGCATAGACCTGGCTCATGATGCCACTGTTGGGAAACGGAGCGTGTAATTCAAAAAATTTCCTACGATCACGCAAGATCTATCCATGGTGATGCATCGCTACGAGGGGGAGAGTGTGTCTACATACCCTTGTAGACCGTTAGCGGAAGCGTCTCACAACGCGGTTGATGTAGTCGAACAATCCTTCGAGCTCCACCGATCAAGTGTCGAACGTACGGCACCTCCGAGTTCTAACACACGTTCAGCTCGGTGACGTCCCTCGCCTTCTAGATCCAGCTAGTCATCGAGGTAGTAGATGAGTTCCGTCAGCACGACGGCGTGGCGACGGTGATGGTGTAGAGATTCCGGCAGGGCTTCGCCTAAGCACTCCGAAAATATGACGGTGGCTCTAAACGGTGGAGGGGGGCGCCGCACACGGCTTTGATCAAGTCAATTGTGTGCCTAGAGGGGGCGCCCCCCTCCCGTATATAAAGGAGGGAGGGGCCGGCCCCCTAGGGGTGGCGCACCAAGGAGGGGGGGGAGTCCTACTAGGTGTGGGACTCCCACCCCTAGTAGGACTCCTCCTACAAGGGGGGAAAGAGGAGGGAGAGAGGGAGTAGGAGAGGGGGTGCGGCCCCCCACCCCTAGTCCAATTCGGACCCAAGGGGGGGCTGGCGCAGGCAGCCCATGGCTGCCCCCCTCTCTTTCCCGCAGGGCCCAATAAGGCCCATAACTTTCTCCCGGTATTCCCGTAACTCCCCGGTACTCCGAAAAATACCCGAGTCACTCGGAACCTTTCCGACGTCCGAATATAGCCTTCCAATATATCGATCTTTACCTCTCGGACATTCCGAGACTGATCGTTATGTCCATGATCTCATCCGGGACTTCGAACAACTTCGGTCACCAATCACTTAACTCATATAACACTATTACGTCATCGAACCTTAAGTGTGCCGACCCTACGGGTTCGGGAATGATGTAGACATGACCGAGACGGCTCTCCGGTCAATAACCAACAGCGGGACCTGGATGCCCATATTGGTTCCTACATATTCCACGAAGATCTTTATCGGTGAACCTCATATGACAACATACATTGTTCCCTTTGTCATCGGTATGTTACTTACCCGAGATTCGATCGTCGGTATCCCGATACCTAGTTCAATCTCGTTTCCGGCAAGTCTCTTTACTCGTTCCGTAATACTTCATCTTGCAACTAACTCTTTAGTCACGGTGCTTGCAAGGCTTCTGTGTGATGCTGTATTACCGAGAGGGCCCAGAGATACCTCTCCGATACTCGAAGTGACAAATCATATTCTTGATCTATGCCAACACCACATACACCTTTGGAGACACCTGTAGAGCATCTTTATAATCACCCAGTTATGTTGTGACGTTTGATAGCACACAAGGTGTTCCTCCGGTAATCGGGAGTTGCATAATCTCATAGTCAGAGGAACGTGTATTTGACATAGTGAAAGCAATAGCAGTAAACTGAATGATCATGTGCTATTCTAACGGTTGGGTCTTGTCCATCACATCATTCTCCTAATGATGTGATCCCGTTATCAAATGACAACTCATGTCTATGGTCAGGAAACCATAACCATCCTTTGATCAACGAGCTAGTCTAGTAGAGGCATACTAGGGACACAGTTTTTTGTCTATCATCCACACATGCATATTGTTTCCGGTAAACACAATTTTAGCATGAATAATAAACTGTCATCATGAACGGAGAAATATGATAATAATAAACACTTTATTAATTGCCTCTAGGGCATATTTCCAACAACATCTCCGGTCAATAACCAACAGCGGAACCTGGATGCTCATATTGGTTCCTACATATTCTACGAAAATCTTTATCGGTCAAATCACAATGACAACATACGTAATTCCCTTTGTCATCGGTATGTTACTTACCCGAGATTCGATCGTCGGTATCCTCATACCTAGTTCAATCTCGTTACCGGCAAGTCTCTTTACTCGTTCCGTAATGCATCATTCCGCAACTAACGCATTAGTCACATTGCTTGCAAGGCTTATCGTGATGTGCATTACCGAGAGGGCCCAGATATACCTCTCCGATACTCGGAGTGACAAATCCTAATATCGATCTATGCCAACCCAACAAACACCTCCGGAGACACCTGTAGAGCATCTTTATAATCACCCAGTTACGTTGTGACGTTTGATAGCACACAAGGTGTTCCTCCGGTATTCGGGAGTTGCATAATCTCATTGTCAAAGGAATATGTATAAGTCATGAAGAAAGCAATAGCAATAAAACTTAATGATAATTTTGCTAAGCTAACGGATGGGTCTTGTCCATCACATCATTCTCCTAATGATGTGATCCCGTTCATCAAATGACAACACATGTCTATGGTTAGGAAACTTAACCATCTTTGATTAAAGAGCTAGTCTAGTAGAGGCATACTAGGGACACTTTGTTTTGTCTATGTATTCACACATGTATCAAGTTTCCGGTTAATACAATTCTAGCATCAATAATAAACATTTATCATGATATAAGGAAATATAAATAACAACTTTATTATTGCCTCTAGGGCATATTTCCTTCAAACCCAACAAACACCTTCAGAGATACCTGTAGAGCATCTTTATAATCACCCAGTTACGTTGTGATGTTTGATAGCACACAAGGTATTCCTCCGGTATCCGGGAGTTGCATAATCTCATAGTCGAAGGAATATGTATATGACATGAAGAAAGCAATAGCAATAAAATTGAACGATCAATATGCTAAGCTAACGGATGGGTCTTGTCCATCACATCATTCTCCTAATGATGTGATCCCGTTATCAAATGACAACTCATGTCCATGGTTAGGAAACCTTAACCATCTTTGATCAACGAGCTAGTCAAGTAGAGGCTCACTAGGGACACTGTGTTTGTCTATGTATTCACACATGTATTTGGGTTTCTGATCAATACAATTCTAGCATGAATAATAAACATTTATCATGAATAAGGAAATATAAAATAACAACTTTATTATTGCCTCTAGGGCATATTTCCTTCACATAAGGCCCATATCTTTTGCCGGGGGTTCCCGAAACCTCTTCCGGTGACCCGATAAGTACCCGATGTAACACCTCATGTATTAAGCTACAGTAATCACCCTTTTGATTATGCCATGTCATCATGATCAGCAGTGCTTAAACATCAATTGGATCATATATCTTTTCAATTTAAATTCAAAATGGAAAATTCAAACTTAAGTGAAACTAAAAGTTGTTCAAATTGGAAAACAAAAATGTGCATCATGTTGCAAATATTACCATAGCATTTATAAAAATGATTATAACATTTATTGGAATTGTAAAAGGACTCAAACAACAAGAAATAGCAGCAAAATAGCACTATTCAATCCGTTTTCAATTAAATAAAATCCAAACAAAAAGATATTGACACCAAACCAATTTCTAGTAGTGACTAATTTTGCACTTTTAATATTAGGACCAGTCTCATATTTTACAAAAGTCATTTGTAATAAAAACAAAAGACAAAAGACAAACAAAATAGAAAAGAAAAAGGAAAATAGAAAAGGGAGAAGAAGCCCACTGTGCCCGGACCGCAAGTGCACAGTGCCGGCCCAGCCCACTCCCCACCTCATCCCCTTCCTCCTGCTCACTCCTGCACTGTTGTCGTTTGCACAGCACCCGCGCGCGCCATGGCCCCCCCTCTCCTGCGCGACAGCGCGTCGTTGCGCCCATCCCTGGTGGATAAGAGCACCCCCAGTGCTCCCTCGACTAACCCTAGCTTGCTCATCCTCCTCCCTCGCGTCGTTCTCTTCTTCCCCATGCAAGACCAAGCCACCGTCGACATGCTTCACCTCGCCCGCGTGCTCACCGGACTCCCCTCTCCGTTCTGAGCTGTCCGGAAGCTCCGTCCCGGATGCCTTCTTCCTCCTCGCCACTGCATCGAGCACGGGGAGCACCACGGCCGTCGCCCATGCGGTTCCCCTCCATCGGCATCCGCCTCGGCCGCCGCTCGATTCGCCATCTCCCCTGCGCTTCCGATCAATCAAGGGCCATCTTGTGCCGCTCGGTAAGCATTCCCCTCTTCCCAGACCTCTCGCTTGCTCGTTCACGGGCTAGGACGACGGCCCCGCTCGGACCCGTAACTGCGCCGTCCGCCATTGCCGGCGAGCTGCTCCATGCAGAGCCGCCTGAGCTTCTCCGCCGTGCCTGTCGTGTTCCTGACGCTCGCAGTAGGCCGCCTAGCCGCGTAGCTCGCTCGCTAACACCCCGTAGCTGCGCGACCGAGCTCACACGAAAATCGCCGCCGCCTGCCATCATCGTAGTGGCGAACTCCGGCCACCACCGTGCCGTATGCAACCACCATCGGACGCGGCGCCTCACGTCCGTCCCGTAGGACCAAACCCCGTGCCAAACGGGGCTCTATACGTGGTTTTCGGCCGACTCCGGCATACTGCCGCCGTGATTTAGGTCGTCGGCGCCGTCGCCGGCGCCACCGCTGATGTGGCCGGCCGAGGCCACCTCAGGGTCGCTGCCTGGTGGGCCCCAGGGGCCCGGTCGGCTCTGTTGACCGAAGTCAACTGCTGACTGGACCAGGTCCAGCCACTGACATGTGGGCCACCACATCCCCCTAATTAACTAAAATTAACTAAACATGCCTAATCACACACTGACAGTGCGGGCCCACCCGATAATTAGGATTAGATTAATTAAAATAACCCTGTTTAGTTAGTCCAGACACTGATATGTGGGTCCCATAAGACCGACAGGTCAGATTTGACCCTGGTCAGCCGACCGTTGACTACTGACGTCACTATTGCATCATGCTGATGTCGCTGCTACTGTTCTGGATAATGTTGATTTAATAAATAAAATAAATTTCAGAATAATGTTTAAAACTTTGAAAAATCATATGAAATAATCCGTAACTCCGATGAAAATAATTTATATATGAAAGTTGATCAGAAAAATCCCACGAATCCGAATATGCCCTCCTTTCATCTGTCACATGCTCCTAGCATGCTGAACATGGAACTTCCCTCTCCGGATCGTTTATCCGATAAATCCAAAGACCTGGGAAATATCGTCAGATATTCTCCCGCTCCGTCTGATACCTGTAGTACTGTGTTAGACTACCCCTAGCACCGCGTATTGCCATGTCATGCATCGTGTTGCATCTGTTTGCTTATATTTAACGTTTCCTCCCCCTCTTCTCTCTCGTTAGACCCCGACGCAGTTCCCGGTACCGACGCAGCTCCGGAGCCCGACGCCACCGTTGACGACCTTGCCCTTGCCGCCGAGCAACCAGGCAAGCACCCCCCTTTTGAGCATACCGATATCGCCTATTCTTTCTCTCTCATGCTTGCATTAGAAATGCTGCAACTACTGCTTTACCTATTCTGATGCATAGCCTGTTTATTGTAACCTGCTATTGAAACCTTACCTGCTTATCCTAAACTGTCTAGTATAGGCTGGGTAGAGACCTATCAGTGACCCCACTTGTCCCGACTGCCCCGCTGGATTTTCAGAAGACCCAGTCAACGGGATCGAAGACCAGGCTCCGGCACCGCACATCACCCCCTTAGTTGTAACGACACTGCAGCATTACTATCGAGTGCCGAGGGTGTTACCTTGTGTAGCACTTCTGATGTTAACTCTGTAGAGTAGCTATTCGGTCGTGGTCATCGAGGGTGATTCCTCCTTCACCGCTTCCGATAACGACGCTGTCGTGCACCACCTCAAGTGTGAACCCATCGAGGGTGAATCCTCCGAGTTCACCTTGATAGATACATCGAGTAGGAATCCAACGAGGGTGATACCTCGGATTCCCCTGATGTTATGGACACACGGATACTTGGACTATACTATTATTACTTGGAAAGGCGGGTCGACCCTGAGGGATACCCGCGTGTGATGTGAAGACGGGTTGCCTGGATGGTGCCCGAGTGATGAATACGAGGCGTGGCCGGGCATTCTTGGCCCTTGCCGCAAGTCCTCGAGACGGGGCGACGGGGTCACATCTTTCGTGAGTCTCTGCTCGTTACCGCAACCCCCAATGTACTAACGGTTTGGATATTTGATTCGAGTGGGCCTCTGGCCTGATAGCACTAACCATCACGCGGGAATAAATATGGGTACTCTGCATCGTGGCATCAGCCGAAAGCTCTGTCAGACGTCCATTTCAGCATTGCGGCTGGGACGGACCGGCGCCCCCCTGGTGCCTGGCTTCCCCCTGCACGCAACGACTCGGAGTGCACAGGGCGATGGCCCAAGACCTCTGAGCGCTTAGGAAGTAGACCGACGGGGACCTCTCTACTGAGCTCTAGGTAGGGTTGCGGTGTGTCGTTTGGCCAAGGCCGGGCATGACCCAGAAAGTGTGTCCGGCCGGAGTTAAGCGAGCGTGGTGGGTAAGTTGGTGCACCCATGCAGGGAAGAACTAATCTATGCATAGCTGGATCCTCGGTAACGGACACTCGGAGTTGTATCCCGATCGATACAACTAGAATTGGATACTATGGCTCTGGGATTGCTTTCTCGCAGGGAGTCGAGAAGGGATCTCTGGACGAGGTTGATGATTGTATGGCTCTGGGATTGCTTCTCGCAGGGAGTCGAGAAGGGATCTCCGGACGAGATTGATGACTGTATGGCTCTGGGATTGCTTCTCGCAGGGAGTCGAGAAGGGATCTCCGGACGAGATTGATGACTATATGGCTCTGGGATTGCTTTCTCGCAGGGAGTCGAGAAAGGATCTCTGGGTGAGGATGAGACTTAATGATACTACTACTTATACAGTATTAATCTACACTCTTCTAATGCTGCAAGACCTCTGAAGATGCTAGTCTTCGATAGGACTAGGCCTTCTCTCTATTCTGGCATTTCTACAGCCCAGTCCACATATACAACCTTCCTTTGATAATGTTGCATATGTAGTGTAGATCCTTGCTTGCTGAGTACTTCGGATGAGTACTCACGGTTGCTTTGCTTTCTTTTTCCCCCATATCCATTTGTTGCAACCAGATGTCGGAGCCCCGGATACAGCTGCCCCACCGATGATCGCTACTACTACCCCGAGGGTGGATATTACTTCGACCTTGCCGTCGACCAGGAGTAGGATCGGAGGGTCCCAGGCAAGAGGCCTGCGCCTTTCGATCATAGTGTTTTCCTTTGCCCCGCCTTCTAGGGGTCTTTCTATTTTTTCTTTTATATCTGTACCTAGATATCTGATGCTTCCGCTGACGCTTGTATGCAAGCTTATGTATTCGAGCCCTCGAGGCCCCTGGCTTGTAATATAAAGCTTGTATGACTTGATTTATGTTTTAGAGTTGTGTTGTGATATCTTCCCGTGAGTCCTTAGGCTTGATCGTGTGCATTTGTGTGTATGATTAATGCACGATTAAGCCGGGGGCGTCACAAGTTGGTATCAGAGCCGACTGCCTGTAGGAATCCCCCTTTCCAACTCCTTGGTCGAAGTTGAGTCTAGTACTTGAAAACCGTTTTACTAACATGGTTGTGTGGCTTACGGGCCCACATCGCCAATTGGGTGGTATTAGGATCTTTTATTCCTCGTCTATACTCTGGGACTCTGATCTCTCTTCTATTCAGGTTAAATTTTTACTAACTCCAACATTAGGTTCTCGTAATCACATCCACCCGGAGTTCTGAAATTTTCCCCCTTGCTTCAAGATTGTGGGCTAGGTTCTGCTTACAGGATCCTTTTATTGAGGGCACCATGTGTTGTCACTTGCAGATTCCTCGCCCTAGCAGTTTCTCTGACGTTGATGTAGCCTTTGCTATGTCTCGTTGTGTGCTTCCTTACCGCGTGCCTGCGCGCCGCCTAGTTTGTCTAGCTGCGAGCGTTCCCGAGCGCGTACTATCCGTTTGAATCCAACTCTGTGCATGGATTGGTATGTCTTTACCGACTACTATCCTATATCTAATGCCCTTCCTATTCATTACTCATGTTACACCGTGAATGGCCTCATACACATGCAGTTTTTCTTGCTAAACTACCCCTGTTGATTTGACAGGATGGCGGACGATCCTCCACCTCCACCCTATATTGCCGAATGATGCAGTAGTTTGAACTCAACCGTCAGCAGTTTGAGCTTAACCGTCAGTTTATGACCGGAGTATTGGCTCAGTTCCCAACTCAGAATGCTCAGCAACAGAATGCTCCAATAACTCTGCCAGAATTTGTGTGCCTCAATCCATCCGTTTTCCGCAACTCCACCAATCCTATGGATGCTGATGATTGGCTTCGTGACATTCTGTTTGAGATGGAGTCAGCTAATGTTGCCCCTGACAGTTACGTCACCTTTGCAACATTCCACTTAAAGGGTCCAACTGCTCAATGGTGGGAAAACCACAAGGGTATGTTGCCTGCTGAAACTGTAACCACTTGGCAGGAATTTCAGTCAGCCTTTCGTGCACGGTACATTCCTCAAGGTCTGATGGACCAGAAGAAGCAGGAATTCCGCAAACTCACCCAGGGAAAAATGACTGTGGATGAATATCAGAGAAAATTTCTTGAATTGTCCCGTTATGCTGAAGATGACGTCTGCACTGAAACACGCAAGCAGGAGAAATTTCGTGAAGGACTGCGTACTGATATAAACCTCGCACTTGCAGTCCATGATTGCACAAACTTCGCAACGCTTGTCAGCAAATCTTTCCAAGTTGAAACAGTTCTGACTAAATGCCAGGAGTCGCTCAAGCGCACTCATGATGCCGGCTCGTCTTCAGGTCGACCTGTTCAGAAATGTCAAGTCTGGATTCCTCACAATGTTTACCACCGACCTGCTCCAACACCCAGGCCGTCTTATGTTGCACCTCGTCTGCCTTCACTGCCGAGACAGCTAACGGTTCATGATGGACCGCCTAATGCTATGGCTTCTCCTCAGGTTGCACCATGTCCTCCTGATGGTCGTAAGAAGGGCCATCGAACCCATCGTTGCAGAAATCGTAAGGCCAGGATGTCTGCTATGGACCGAGGCCAGGTCACTCACGTCAAAATGGGAGAAGCTTGTGAGTCTCCTAAAATCGTGATGGGAACTCTGCCAGTTAATTCAGTTGCAGATTCTGTTCTCTTTGATTCCGGGGCATCACATTCCTTTGTGTCTCAACAATTTGCTCAGCGGCATGAGCTACCTCTAGAGTTATTGCCCACACCATTAGAGATTATCACTCCCCGTTCTAGGTGGCAAACCAAGATGGTAAGTCACAACATTCAGATCAGAATTGAAGGGTTGATGTTCTCTGCTTCCCTTATTGCTCTTGGACCTTCCGACATAGACATCATTCTCGGTATGGACTGGTTGACAGCCCATAATGCTTTGATTGATTGCGCTACTAAGATAGTCCAGCTCACTCACCCTTCTGGCCAGACAGTCAAATACTCAGCCCGAATAGCTCAAGATGCTGAGAGCCAGATTTATGTTTTGAATGCATTGAATGCTTCACCTCTTGAAGGCATTGAGAACGTTCCAGTTGTTTGTGATTTTCAAGACGTCTTTCCAGAAGAACTTCCAGGAATACCGCCTGCTAGAGCTGTCGAGTTTGTCATTGACTTGAAACCAGGCACTACTCCTATTGCGAAGCGTCCTTATAAGATGCCTCCGCACCACCTTCTCGAGCTTAAGGAGGAAATCGACAAGTCACTTAAAAAGGGTTTCATCCACCCCAGTTCTTCTGCTTGGGGAGCACCTTCACTCTTCGTTAAGAAGAAGGATGGAACTAACCAATTGGTTCAGGATTATCGGCCCATTAACCAAGCCACAATCCAGAACAAGTATCCGCTTCCCAGAATCAACGATCTGTATGATCAACTTGCCGGTTCCTCAGTATTCTCTAAGCTTGATTTGAGGTTGGGATACCACCAGATCCGTGTCCGTGAAGAGGATATTCCCAAGACTGCATTTGTTACTCGCTATGGCTCTTATGAGTACACTGTCATGTCACTTGGCTTAACAAATGCTCCAGCTACATTTTCCCGCTTGATGAATTATATCTTCATGGATTACCTTGACAAATTCGTTGTGGTTTATCTAGATGATATCCTGGTTTATTCAAAGAATACATAAGAACATGCTGAACACCTCCATCTTGTACTGGAAAGGCTCCGAGAACACCAATTGTTTGCCAAATACTCCAAATGTGAATTCTGGCTTTCTGAAGTAACCTACCTTGGTCATGTGATTTCCAAGGATGGAATTGCTGTTAACCCAGAACGAGCTCAGGCTATTCTTGACTGGACACCTCCGAAGAACGTCAAGCAAGTGAGAAGTTTTCTCGGCCTTGCAAGCTATTGCCGTCGATTTGTCGAGAACTTTTCTAAGATTGCTAAGCTCCTGAGTGATCTGCTTCACAAGGGCGTTAAGTTTGAATGGAAAGAAAAATGTCAGGAAAGTTTTCAAGCACTCAAAGACAAGCTAACATCCGCCCCAGTACTATCTCCTCCAGATTCTCGCAAAGACTTCGTGCTTTATTGTGATGCATCCCGTGAAGGATTAGGCTGTGTCCTAATGCAAGAGCGTAAAGTGATTGCCTATGGCTCTCATCAGTTGCGCCCACATGAAGAGAATTATCCGGTACATGATCTAGAACTAGCTGATGTCATCCATGCACTGCAGTTGTGGCGACATTACCTTCTCGGTAATCGTTGCGAGATATACATGGATCATAAAAGTCTGAAGTACTTGTTCACTCAGCCATCTCTAAACCTCCGTCAGCAAAGATGGATGGAGGCCATTGCGGACTATGATTTGGGTATTTCCTATACCCCTGGCAAGGCTAACGTGATGGCTGATGCCTTAAGCCGCAAGTCCTATTGCGACAACCTCATGGTTAGGCGAGCTCAACCTCGTCTTTTTGAAGAACTGTGCAAGCTGAATCTGCGTATTGTTCCATAGGGCTCTCTTAATAACCTTGTGATACAACCAGATCTCGAGAAAGCTGTTAAGAGTGCACAAGCTAAAGATGCTGAAGTTGGTCTGATGAAGAAAAATCTGCACCTTGAAAAGTACAGGGATTTCTCGCTGTCTGAAGATGGAACCTTGTACTTTAGAAACCGCATTGTGGTACCTCGCTTCGAGCTTATGACTGACAAGGTCATGAAGGAGGCACATGATACTCCACTGTCTATTCATCCGGGTAGCACCAAGATGTATCGTGATCTTCGTCAAAGATATTGGTGGTCTAAAATGAAGCAGGATATTGCTTGATATGTTGCTGAATGTGATGTGTGTCGTCGCGTTAAAGCAGAACATCAGAAGCCTGCTGGAATTCTGCAACCACTTCCTATTCCGTTGTGGAAATGGGATAAAGTTCAAATGGATTTCATTACAGGACTTCCCAGGTCACAGAAGGGTCACGATGCTATTCTTGTAGTCGTCGACCAACTCTCTAAAGTTGCACACTTCCTGCCTGTCAAGGAGACGATCACTGCTAGTCAGTTAGCAGAATTATATATCTCCAGAATTGTTTCACTCCACGGTATTCCAAAGGATATTAGTTCGGACCGTGGCAGCCTTTTCTCTTCAAAGTTCTGGGAAAGTTTCCAAGAAGCTATGGGAACTCATATTACCTGGAGTTCAGCTTATCATCCTCAATCCCAAGGCCAAGTCGAGCGAGTCAATCAAGTGCTTGAAGATATGCTGCGAGCTTGTGTTATTTCTTTCGGCAAGAAGTGGGAAGAATCTCTTCCGTATGACAAGTTCTCTTATAACAACAGCTATCAAGCCAGCTTGAAAATGGCCCCATTCGAAGTACTATATGGACGTAAGTGTCGAACCCCTCTGAATTGGTCAGAAACTGGGGAACGACCGCTCGTGGGTCCGGATATTATTCAACACGCCGAAGAACAAGTCCGTATCGTTCGAGAAAATCTCAAGGCGGCTCAGGACCGCCAAAAGAGCAACTATGATCGCAAACGATGGGTTTGACTTATCAACCTGGTGATCAAGCTTATTTGCGTGTCACCCCTATGAAGGGAACTCACCGTTTCGGAATCAAGGGCAAGTTAGCTCCACGCTACATTGGTCCCTTCCGCATTGTTGCCAGACGTGGTCAAGTGGCGTATAAATTGGAGTTGCCGCCGCAATTCTCTCATATCCACGACGTCTTCCATGTGTTGCAACTTCGTAAATGCTTCAAGGAATCTCCGCACCGAGCTATGGATCACGAAATGCTCGAACTGCAGGATGACCTATCTTATAAGGAGCATCCAATTCGCATTCTCGATGAAGCTGAACGTCGGACCCGTCAGAAGGATACCAAGTTCCTCAAAGTGCAGTGGTCAAATCATACTGAAGATGAAGCCACTTGGGAACGCGAGGATAATCTTCGTGCGGAATACCCCGAACTTTTTCCTTCTACCTCTTAATTCTCGGGACGAGAATTCTTGTTAGTGGAGGAGATTTGTAACACCCCATGTATTAAGCTACAGTAATCACCCTTTTGATTATGCCATGTCATCATGATCAGCAGTGCTTAAACATCAATTGGATCATATCTCTTTTCAATTTAAATTCAAAATGGAAAATTCAAACTTAAGTGAAACTAAAAGTTGTTCAAATTGGAAAACAAAAATGTGCATCATGTTGCAAATATTCCCATAGCATTTATAAAAATGATTGCAATATTTATTGGAATTGTAAAAGGACTCAAACAACAAGAAACAGCAGCAAAATAACACTATTTAATCCTTTTTCAGTTAAATAAAATCCAAACAAAAAGATATGGACACCAAACCAATTTCTAGCAGTGACTAATTTTGCACTGTTAATATTTGGACCAGTCTCATATTTTACAAAAGTCATTTGTAATAAAAACAAAAGACAAAAGACAAACAAAACAGACAAGAAAAAGGAAAATAGAAAAGGGAGAAGAAGCCCACTGTGCCCGGACCGTAAGTGCACAGTGCCGGTCCAGCCCACTCACCACCTCATCCCCTTCCTCCTGCTCACTCCTGCGCTGTTGTCGCTTGCACGGCACCCGCGCGCGCCATGGCCCCCCCTCCCCTCTCCTGCGCGACAGCGCGTCGCTGCGCCCATCCCTGGTGGATAAGAGCACCCCCAGTGCTCCCTCGACTAACCCTAGCTTGCTCATCCTCCTCCCTCGTGTCGTTCTCTTCTTCCCCATGCAAGACCGAGCCGCCGTCGACATGCTTCACCTCGCCTGCGTGCTCACCGGACTCCCCTCTCTGTTCTGAGCTGTCCGGAAGCTCCGCCGCGGACGCCTTCTTCCTCCTCGCCATTGCATCGAGCACGGGGAGCACCACAGCCGTCGCCCACGCCGTTCCCCTCCATCGGCATCCGCCTCGGCCGCCGCTCGATTCGCCATCTCCCCTGCGCTCCCAATCACTCAAGGGCCATCTTGTGCCGCTCGGTGAGCATTCCCCTCTTCCCTGGCCTCTCGCTTACTCGTTCACGGGCTAGGACGACGGCCCCGCTCGGACCCGTAACTGCGCCGTCCGCCATTGCCGGCGAGCTGCTCCATGCAGAGCCGCCCGAGCTTCTCCGCCGTGCCTGTCGTGTTCCTGACGCTCGCAGTAGGCCGCCTAGCCGCGTAGCTCGCTCGCTAACACCCCGTAGCCGCGCGACCAAGCTCACACGAAAATCGCCGCCGCCTTCCGTCATTGTAGTGGCGATCTCCGGCCACCACCATGCCGTATGCGACCACCATCGGACGCGGCGCCTCACGCCCGTCCCGTAGGACCAAACCCCGTGCCAAACGGGGCTCTATACGCGGTTTCCGGCTGACTCCGGCGTACTGCCGCCGTGATTTTGGCCGTCGGCACCATCGCCGGTGCCACCGCTGATGTGGCCGGCCGGGCCACCTCAGGGTCGCTGCCTGGTGGGCCCCAAGGGCCCGGTCGGCTCTGTTGACCGAAGTCAACTGCTGACTGGACCAGGTCCAGCCACTGACATGTGGGCCAGCACATCCCCCTAATTAACTAAAATTAATTAAACATGCCTAATCACACACTGACAGTGCGGGCCCACCCGATAATTAGGATTAGATTAATTAAAATAACCCTGTTTAGTTAGTCCAGACACTGACATGTGGGTCCCACTAGAACCATAGGTCAGATTTGACCCTGGTCAGCCGACCGTTGACTGCTGATGTCACTATTGCATCATGCTGACGTCGCTGCTACTGTTCTGGATAATGTTGATTTAATAAATAAAATAAATTTTAGAATAATGTTTAAAACTTTGAAAAATCATATGAAATAATCCTCAACTCTGATGAAAATAATTTATATATGAAAGTTGATCAGAAAAATCCCACGAATCCGAATATGCCCTCCTTTCATCTGTCACATGCTCCTAGCATGCTGAACATGGAACTTCCCTCTCCGGATCGTCTGTCCGATAAATCCAAAGACCCGGGAAATATCGTCAGATATTCTCCCGCTCCGTCTGATACGTGTAGTACTGCGTTAGACTACCCCTAGCACTACGTATTGCCATGTCATGCATCGTGTTGCATCTGTTTGCTTATATTTATCGTTTCCTCCCCCTCTTCTCTCTTGTTTGACCCCGACGCAGTTCCCGGTACCGACGCAGCTCCGGAGCCCGACGCCACCGTTGACGACCTTGCCCTTGCCGCCGAGCAACCAGGCAAGCACCCCCCTTTTGAGCATACCGATATCACCTGCATAGCCTGTTTATTGTAACCTTACCTGCTTATCCTAAACTGTCTAGTATAGGCTGGGTAGAGACCTATCAGTGACCCCACTTGTCCCGACTGCCCCGCTGGATTTTCAGAAGACCCGATCAACGGGATCGAAGACCAGGCCCCGGCACCGCACATCACCCCCTTAGTTGTAACGACACTGTAGCGTTACTATCGAGTGCCGAGAGTGTTACCTCGTGTAGCACTTCTGATGTTAACTCTGTAGAGTAGCTATTCGATCGTGGTCATCGAGGGTGATTCCTCCTTCACCGCTTTCGACAACGACGCTGTCGTGCACCACCTCAAGTGTGAACCCATTGAGGGTGAATCCTCCGAGTTCACCTTGACAGATACATCGAGTAGGAATCCAATGAGGGTGATACCTCGGATTCCCCTGATGTTATGGACACACGGATACTTGGACTATACTATTGTAACTTGGAAAGGCGGGTCGACCCTAAGGGGTACCCGCGTGTGATGTGAAGACGGGTTGCCTGGATGGTGCCCGAGTGATGAATACGAGGTGTGGCCGGGCATTCTTGGCCCTTGCCGCAAGTCCTCGAGACGGGGCAACGGGGTCACATCTTTCGTGAGTCTCTGCTCGTTACCGCAACCCCCAATGTACTAACGGTTTGGATATTTGATTCGAGTAGGCCTCTGGCCGATAGCACTAACCATCACGCGGGAATAAATATGGGTACTCTGCATCGTGGCATCAGCCGAAAGCTCTGTCAGACGTCCATTTCAGCATTGCGGCCGGGACGGATCGGCGCCCCCCCTGGTGCCTGTCTTCCCCCTGCACGCAACGACTCGGAGTGCACAAGGCGATGGCCCAAGACCTCTGAGTGCTTAGGATGTAGACCAACGGGGACCTCTCTACTGAGCTCTAGGTAGGGTTGCGGTGTGTCGTTTGGCCGAGGCCGGGCATGACCCAGAAAGTGTATCCGGCCGGAGTTAAGCGAGCGTGGTGGGTAAGTTGGTGCACCCTTGCAGGGAAGAACTAATCTATGCATAGCCGGGTCCTCGGTAACGGACACTCGGAGTTGTATCTCGATTGATACAACTAGAATTTGATACTATGGCTCTGGGATTGCTTTCTCGCAGGGAGTCGAGAAGGGATCTCTGGACGAGGTTGATGACTGTATGGCTCTGGGATTGCTTCTCGCAGGGAGTCTAGAAGGGATCTTCGGACGAGATTGATGACTGTATGGCTCTGGGATTGCTTCTCGCGGGGAGTCGAGAAGGGATCTCCGGACGAGATTGATGACTGTATGGCTCTGGGATTGCTTTCTCACAGGGAGTCGAGAAAGGATCTCTGGGTGAGGATGAGACTTAATGATACTACTACTTATACAGTATTAATCTACACTCTTCTAATGCTGCAAGACCTCTGAAGATGCTAGTCTTCGATAGGACTAGGCCTTCTCTCTATTCTGGCATTTCTGTAGCCCAGTCCACATATACAGCCTTCCTTTGATAATGTTGCATATGTAGTGTAGATCCTTGCTTGCTGAGTACTTCGGATGAGTACTCACGGTTGCTTTGCTTTCTTTTTCCCCCATATCCATTTGTTGCAACCAGATGTCGGAGCCCCGGATACAGCTGCCCCACCGACGATCGCTACTACTACCCCGAGGGTGGATATTACTTCGAGCTTGCCATCGACCAGGAGTAGGATCGGAGGGTCCCAGACAGGAGGCCTGCGCCTTTCGATCGTAGTGTTTTCCTTTGCCCCGCCTTCTAGGGGTCTTTCTATGTTTTCTTTTATATCTATACTCAGATATCTGATGCTTCCGCTGACGCTTGTACGCAAGCTTATGTATTCGAGCCCTCGAGGCCCCTGGCTTGTAATATAAAGCTTGTATGACTTGATTTATGTTTTAGAGTTGTGTTGTGATATCTTCCCGTGAGTCCTTAGGCTTGATCGTGTGCATTTGCGTGTATGATTAGTGCACGATTAAGCCGGGGGTGTCACACCCGATACCCCCCGAAACACTTCCGGTGTCCGAATACTCTCGTCCTATATATCAATCTTTATCTCTCGCCCATTTCGAGACTCCTCGTCATGTTCGTGATCTCATCTGGGACTCCGAACAACATTCGATAACCAAATCACATAAATCATATTATACTATATCATCATCGAACGTTAAGCGTGCGGACCCTACGGGTTCGAGAACTATGTAGACTTGACCGAGACACCTCTCCGGTCAATAACCAATAGCGGAACCTGGATGCCCATATTGGCTCCTACATATTCTACGAAGATCCTTATCGGTCGAACCGTTATGACAACATACGTAATTCCCTTTGTCCATCGGTATGTTACTTGCTCGAGATTCGATCGTCAGTATCTTCATACCTAGTTCAATCTCGTTACCGGCAAGTCTCTTTACTCGTTCCGTAATACATCACCTCGTGACTAACCCCGTAGTCGTTTGCTTGCAAGCTTATGATGTGTATTACCGAGAGGGTCCAGAGATACCTCTCCGATACTCGGAGTGACAAATCCTAATCTCGATCTATGCCAACTCAACAAACACCTTCGGAGATACCTGTAGAGCATCTTTATAATCACCCAGTTACGTTGTGACGTTTGATAGCACACAAGGCATTCCTCCGGTATCCGGGAGTTGCATAATCTCATAGTCGAAGGAATATGTATTTGACATGAAGAAAGCAATTGCAATAAAATTGAACAATCATTATGCTAAGCTAACCGATGGGTCTTGTCCATCACATCATTCTCCTAATGATGTGATCCCGTTATCAAATGACAACTCATGTCCATGGTTAGGAAATCTTAACCATCTTTGATCAACGAGCTAATCTAGTAGAGGCTCACTAGGGACACGTTGTTTGTTTATGTATTCACACATGTATTAAGGTTTCCGATCAATACAATTCTAGCATGTAATAAACCTTTATCATGAATAAGAAAATCTAAAATAACAACTTTATTATTGCCTCTAGGGCATATTTCCTTCAGTTATTTGCATATATGACCTAGGTACATACTCAAGCACTTAAATGGTATGTTTTATCAATATTTAGGCATTTTTTTAATGTATGTGTAGTTTAAATTTGATTTACGCCCACTAAATAACTATAAATGCATTAAATGCCTTAAATAATCCTAAATTGACAATGAAACTTGCAATGGTCAGGAAAGATTCCAAAATCCACTGTCATTTGTTTAGGAGATTGAAAATGTCTAAGATATCCCTTCTAAAATGTACAGGAGAAATTGACTTGGAATTTAGAATGGGAAATATAACATTGAGGTGTCTTGAGGAGATTGAATGACGCAAAAGATTTGTTACGTGCCCTATGGAAATCTTTAGTACAGTCTATTGCTTTGGTTCCATCCGACTATCATGCAGTCCGACTTCAGATGACTAATTGTTTTCCAGGGCGAACATCGTCACAGACCTTTGAGCAAAGGATTGTGATTTTGTAGCTGCAATAATGCTATTCTTTATCACTAGGTATGTCATTACTTCCTACCTACTTGAATTTCTCTATTCCCAGTTCGCGGGATTTTTATTGTTTGACATTTCCTTAAATGATTACACACAACTTCTGATAACACACGACACACTGTTTTCATTCTCTACAAGAACTGAGAAATACAGATGCGCTTAACTAAAAGCTATTGGGGACTGCATAGTTTCAGGTAGCTTATACATTTGATAAAAGCAACATGTTACCTCAAGTGTTCTAGGGACTAAACCTGGATTAGTATCATCACTGTAAATTCTGTTTGTACTTGCTACATAATTGTTCATCAATTGCCAGAAGATAAACTCTAGTGCCCGAAATAAGTCAAGTGAGCTCTACCAGGAACAATTTGGCAATCTTAATCAACATTAGAGATGTCAATAAGAGGCAGTCGACACTTAACTAAAAGCTATTGGGGTATGCACAGGTTCAGGCAACTTACACATTTGATAAAAACAACATGCTACCTCAAGTGTTCCAGGGACTAAACTGGGATTAGTGTCATCACTTTAAATTCGGTTTGTACTTGATACATAATTGTTCATCAATTGCTAGAAGATAAACTCTAATGCCTGAAATAAGTCAAGTGAGCTCTACTTAGAACAATTCGGTAATCTTGATCAACAATACACTACACCACGACACTACATCCCCGACAACCAGGTTGGTTGGGAATACAGGTTCCGCCGACAGACAGTCAGTCGGGAAAAACTATTGCTGACTGGACCTATCTATTGTGGAAACTCCAGACGGGAAGACCCTTTGCCGACCGACATATCTTTCCCGTCCGACTTCTTGTTGGCGATCGGGTATCTTTGGCCTTTCCCAGCCAACAGTCCGTTGGGGCTACCATGGCCTTTCCTGACCGACTATCAGACATGGAATTCTTTCCCGGCCAACAATCCGTTGGACTGCCATGAGTGAAAGGGGGGAAAGAGAGGGAGTTTTTCGTGGGCTGGGCTAGTTTTGGCACTAAATTTTTCTGTTCGCGCGTGCGCGACTGGTTGGCCCAAGTAGCCACCAACAGTCGGTCGCCATTAATCCCTAACCCATAGTCAGATGGAAGTCCTCATATTCCCGACCCGACAACCGGACATTAAATATACTAGCAAAAAGACCCGTGTGTTGCAACGGGATAATAAAATTGTGGTCTTGAAATCAAGTTCCAAATATTCACACTACATGTATGTACACGTATTTGAATATTTGTGCACCAACCGGGGCACATGTGGACGTAAGACACATGCATTCTAACATGCTCACAATGGATCGATGTTAGACTTGATCCTTAATGCGTGTATTTTTTTCTTAGTACATCCTTGATGCGTGTATGAGAAGAAAAAGAAAAGATCAGTCTCACGATGGATGAAAACTGGAGGGCCCTATGACGTACGAATAATTCGGAGGAGCGCTCATTGTTTTCACTTTTACGGGTGGTGAGATGGGTAATTTACTTCAACTTTAGGGGTAGATTCGGTGACAGATGAAAAATTTAGAGAAAACATTAATGAAGAGTTTTTTTTTTCACTTAAGGGTGGCGGGAGGCTAATTTACTTTAACTTTAGGGGCAGTTTCAATGACGTGATGAAAAAAATCGGAGAAACAATTAACAAAGAGTTTATTTCACTTATGAATAGCATTGTGGGTAATTTATTTCAACTTTTATTGTCAGCTTAGGGTAGGTGGATGGACCAAAAAAATCAGAGAAACGCACCGTGCTTTAATATTATGTATAGGTAGATGAGCATTCTCGACCGACGCTCAGTTGCCATACATATGCATTACCGACCAACAGTGTAATAGAATTTTTTCTGGGCGCTCCCGTATCCACTTCATATTTGGAATAGATATGAGGCGTGCTTGTCAGCTGGAATTTTGAGACCTGTTTAAGGTGTTCGTCTGAATCAAAATTTCATGACATTTGAGACGGGTTTGGGGCGGTTTGTTGTAGATGCTGTGATTCCATTTCATTCCGGCCGGACGAAGCGTAATTAATGTTCCATTATGGCAGAAAAACGGCAGGGCAACTGTTTTCATTCATTTTGTAGTACCCTAAAATACTCTACTACTGATGCGCAGGAGCGAATTTTCTTTGGGAATCACTAGGAATCAGACTCCTGATATCCTGGTTCCCATCAGACTAGCAGTTAGCCGTACGATTGGTTTAATTTGATACGTCCGATTCACCCACAGCAACAAATCTGGGAGGTGTACTAATGCTTCCATAAATCACGGGCGCTAGTTACGTTGCATTAACTGTTCCATATAACGCGGGCCTTCCTGGTTGCTAGCTTCCATATAACAACCTCGCCGGATTGGAATTGCTTCCCATAGTTGATTGCATCCTAAAATCACGAACATCAAATTATACCCAACTCATATGTCTCTTATTTATGGGAAAATATATTAAACTAAATTTTTGCTTCTAATGCGATTAGAGTTTGCTTCCAGCGCGAATGAAATTTTGTCTCCATGTAATATATCCCATGTGCGCGATAATATTTGTTTCCATCGGCAGAAACTTATGCTTTTTTTTAGGGTTAGAAACTTATGCTTCTGATTATACTAATTTGCTTCAAGAATAACTAAATTTACCTCGACATCACTTTATTTTATTCAAATCACAGTAAAATAATTTTCTCAATTTTTTTTAATTTGCTTCCACTACAACTGAAATGTGTTTTGATCCGATGGAAATTTGTTGTCGCACACTCTTTGTAATGCTACTACTCGGACAGAACTATCGTGCTTCATGTGTTCGTATACCTTGTTTCGGACAGCATACATATTTGCTTCATTCAAGTCGTAGAAATTTATGTGTTTCATCCATTCATATAACTTGTCTTCCACCACCAATACATTTGCTTCCTTTATGTCAAAAAATATTAACCGCAAAAAAAAATATTACACTGCTTCATATGCTCAAGTCTATGCTTTCCATATACTATGAGCCTATGACACTGCTTCATATGCTCAAATCTGTGCTTTCTATATCCCATGTCGTTGCTTCCATCTACTAAGCGGTATGTTTCCCTACATGCTTTACATAAAACAATGGTTCACCAGCACTCGTTTTCTTTGTTTCAGCGTCATGGAGAGGAAGATGGGTCAAGCTCACCAAGTTGTTTTTGTTTCCATCGACCAGAGATTTTTCTTCTACAGCAACAGAAATATATTAGCAGAATAACAATTTTGAAGCAACAAGAATGTAGAATGGAAGCATACAATTACATACACTGGCAAATGACATGTTAACCAAGTCCTCCTAATTTTGTGAACCATAAAAGCATAGATTACAAGTGGCGATGGAGAGAGCACCCAAGGAGAGATATGTAATGAAAATTGAATATACAAGCACGCCATATTGTGGCATCAACAGTTGAATATGTATACATTACTAGTAGAATGAAAAGACTAATTGCACAACCTGAATGGGACATGGATCCTCTGCAATATAAATAAGAAGTATACAAAGCATACTTGTTTAAAAATAAAATACTTCTGCACACAATGGAAAACAAGTATACTAAATAAGGAAACATGATTGTAGTTCCATCTGTACATAGAAGCATGGAAGGAAAAACTAAGAAGCATCGATGCTATGAAGAAATAATATTTACACCTAGGAAGCATGGCAGGAGATTGAAGTCGATTTATACATACACACGAAGCCATGAAGAAGCAGAAGCATGTACATACGAAGCACCAAGGATCTCGGAAGCATGATGCTCAGGAGCAACAATTTTTTCCATCACAACATAAGTGAGAGATATTAGAAGCATAAAAAATTGTAAACGCAAAAATATCATGCTTGCCGCAGCTATCAAATTTCATCTAACCTAATTGGAGATCAATTGCTAACTTTCAGAACTAGTTAGCACTTCGAGATGGCAAAAAAATAATCAAAATATAGATAAAAGTTGTGGATGTAATGACTTCTCTGTCATGTCTGATGGAGTTGTGCGTATTTGTTGCCGAGATGACCAAACGAGTCATCGGCTCGTGGCTGCCGAGATGGGCAGACGCATGATGCGATCTGCTGCACAACCGCCTGCATGCCGCCGCCGCCTGTAGATTAGGATACTCGAGGGTGTCGTGGAGTCGCGGTGAAGAGGAGGGCGGTGGGGGTGGTGGCATTGGGTGACGCCGGTGCATACAGCCGCGGAGGATGGAGTGCGGCGCGTTGTACGGGGGCGCAAGGAGCCATGAGTGAGACCTCCGCCTCGATTGATTTGGGGAACAATTAGTTTCCAAAATAAAGGTGTGATGCAGGTGTGGGCTGGATTTGCGGACGGAAGAAAGGCTCTCAGGCGTTGGATGGAGAACGAATCAAGGGCTCGGGACCAGTCTGATGGATTGAACAAATCAGTCTTCTGATAGGAAGTGTTTCCCATTTTCTTTTTGGCTTGTTCCGCATGGTACCGCCTGGCTCCTCTCGCTTGGTCTTGATCACTCTACTAGTACTTGATTTTCCGCACGGAGGGGACACGGGCCGCGAAGCGATCGCCCTGTGGTCAAAAGTTCCAAAGCCAGCAAACGCAGAAGCACCAGCCAGGCATGTCAGGGAGGGCAGGTTTAGCTGCAGCTTGGTTGCTCGCAAGGCAGGTACCACCAGGACCACCCTTCGGCATAGTACTAGTTCACTCTTATGATTGCTCCGACGCTAGGCACCACCATATAGCAGGTCCTGTCGACGTTTTCATTCCGCGCCGAGCAGACGAGTACTCCCGTGGCTAAATTCTTTCAACGGTGTCCAGTAGATAAGCGACTCTTTCTAATTATCTTCCTGGAACCACAAAACATTCATGTTAAAAAATTATTTAGCCAAGGCTTTTGCCATGATATAATGGAATTTCTTCTTGCAGCTTTGTTACATAAAAGGTCGCATGGTCATTCCATAAAACATACGTATATATTAAGGGCCAAGTACCCCAAGAAGAACTGCAACAGGGCTCTGCATCGTTTCATGACAAATCAAAGTGGCGGTGGCAAAAAACTACCCTCGGTAATTTGTTTAGGGCTGAAGGGGTTTGTATAAAAAGAACCGGCACCCGAGCAAGGGCACCACCGGTGCCAGTAGGGTCCATGCAACCCAAGTAGGAAGCCGCGTGGTTGGGGCGTGTGGGCTCCCTGGCGGGGCTGGTCTTTGACAGGTCTCCTCTCTCTTAAAAATTATTATGTTCTCCTATTTTTTTCTGGTATTTTTTTGGATTTCGAAAGTCCTGTATTCAGAGGCACAAAAACACGTAGATCTATCTTTTTTTGGCAATTTGTCAGTATTTAGTTCAATATAAACATTTTTTTGTTGCATAAATTGATTAGAATGTGGTTCAAAAGCTTCAAAAGTTATAGATCAATTAAGGACATATCAAACCTCAACCCTTTCCCATTTTTTTGGTAGG
Source organism: Thinopyrum elongatum (assembly GCA_011799875.1). Classification (NCBI taxonomy): domain Eukaryota; kingdom Viridiplantae; phylum Streptophyta; class Magnoliopsida; order Poales; family Poaceae; genus Thinopyrum; species Thinopyrum elongatum. Next base: position 495,507,353 of record CM022297.1, on the reverse strand, counting down.
TATAGTTACTGACCAGGTGCACTCATATTCAATAATCTATTTATTTTTGGAGGCTAGCATACTAAAATTAATAATTTTGGGTAGAATACTCAAGTTAATTCTTACCTGAGAAAACCAAAATTCATTTTATATGGTTGATGAACGACAATGGTAATAATCGGCCATATGCGGGCAACCTGACGGACTAGGTACTTCCTTTTCTTTCATCCCACGAAAGCTCATTATGATACCCATTTTGGTAAGGGTTTTTGGATATATAGACAGTGCTTGCTCTCGAACCAACCAAGACAACACAAGTTCCTTTCGAGAATAAGATGACATGGTCACATGTGTCTTGGCACCTATACTTTTCCTCTCACAGTACTCTATGATGTAACACACCCCATGAGCCTGTGAGTAATATATTTAGGTGGGGACCCTCTTCCCGGTGATTGTTCAAAAAAAAAAGAATAAGCCAACATGTCAATATGACCAATTTCCATAATATCTCGGGTGAATGCGTGAAAAGGTGGAATGGCAACCTCACAGCTATTGATTCTGTTTGTCTCCAGTTTTCCTCCCCTAACCCTAAGCGGGTAGGGCAAACTCTCCCCTCCAGTTTTCGCGGTGAGCCCGTGGATTCGCCTCACCTCTTCCTGCCGTTCCGGGGCCGGTGGCGGGGAGGAGAATCCATGCGCCTTCGCTCTGGTTAGTAGTTTAGGATAATGTTTTTTAGTCCTCGCAAGTGCGGCACTCAGGCGGATGGCGGAGCTTCTTCTTCGAGTTTGTCTTCGGGGCTCCGATTCTCCCCGAGTTCATCCGTTTGGACGTAGTCGACAGAGCTCCGACGTAGACTCCTGCCGTCTCCTTGTGGCGGTGAGCTTAGGGTTTCTCGTCAGGTGACGAGATTTGGTGTCAATTGCTTCAGATTTATGTAAGGGTTCAACGACGACGATTGTGACCCCCAGGGTGTTGGTCCTTAGAGCATCTCCAGCCGTTCGGCCCCCCAGGGCGCCGAAAAAGAGCCTCCTGGGGGCGAGCCGGCGCTAGATTGGCGCGTGGGGGCGACTTTGTTGCCAGTCGTCGGCCCACGGGTCGCCCCGGGTTCGGCGATGTTTCGTAAAACTCGGCGACTTTGGCACGAACTCGGCGAAACTTCATTGAAATTTGTACAAAAAAACATGAAAACATGCAAACTACGCCTAAACTACGCCAAACTACGCCTAGCCGCCACCGCCGCCGCCGTCGCCGTCGTCTACATGCCGAGAAGCCTGTAGAAGCTGGTGTAGTCGCCGCCGTCGCCATCGTCGCCGTCGTCGTCGTCGTCGCGCGCCTGGCTTGGGCAGGCGCCGTCCCTGCTGCAGCCCTGGCCAGGGTCGCCGACGCGCGGTGGGGCGCTGGACGGCCCGGCCTCGTCCTCCTCGTCGCTGTCGAGGACGATGACGCCGCCCTCCTCGCGCCCGCGGCGCCGAGCCTGGAGCTCCGCGTACGCCCGGCGCTGGCGGCGTACCTGCTCCTGGACGTAGTCCTCCTTCGCCCACTTGAGGGCGGACTCGTCGTCGCGGGCAGCCATCTCGACGTGCTTCGGCTTCACCGGGAGCAGCCCCGGCTCCGACTTCAGCCGGACCAGGCGGAGGGAGCCGCGCGGGGAGGGACGGGCACCCTCGTTGATGACGAGGGCGCCGCTGCGGCTGCGGGTGCGGCGCCCGAGCGGCGTCTCCTCCGGCTCGGGCTTGACGGGGCGGAGCGCGGCCGGTGAGCCAGAGCCGGACGACGAGGACGACCCCGTCTCCATCTGCCGCGGCGTCCAGGAGCTACCACGACGGCGAGAGAAGGAGGGCCGCGGCGGGTACTCGAGGCGCGGCACGTTGCCGGTCTCGATGTGGTCGAGGACGGCCTCGAGGGTGCATCCTGGCACGCCCCACCACTCGCGCCGCCCGTCGGCGTTGAGGCGGCCCCGCGGGATGGCGCCGTTGGTGGAGGCGATCTGCTCCTCGCGGCGGTGTTGGAAGTACATTGTCCAGAGGGTGTGGCTGTCGGCGGCGTAGCGCGGCTCGTTCCGCTGCTCCTCCGTCAGGGACGAGCGGATACGGGCGATCTCGGCCCGCCGCGCCGCCCCTTTGGGCACCGGTGGCACCGGGACACCGCCGGCGCTCAGCCTCCACGCCCCCGGCACCCGCATGTCCGGGGGCGCCGGGTACTCGGCCTCGTAGAGCAGGCGCGCCTCCGTCTCTTGGAGGTGGCGGCGGCCGAAGCCGTTCGCCGCCGCGCCGTCGCCTGGGAACCTCTCGGCCATCTTTTCGTCAGTGGGAAGAGGGGAGAGGGTTGCTTTCTGCGCCGGAGAGGGGGGAAATGAGATCTGTGGCGTCCACCGGCGGGGAGGGTTGCCTTTTATAGCCGCAGCTGGGGCGGCGACGGGCTGCATGCCGGGCGACTCGTGGCGGGAGAGGGCGGGACGCGCGTCGCGGCGCGTTCACTGCGCCGCCCCGTGAGGCATCAATGGAGGCTGACCGGTGCGGCAGCGCGGCAGCCTTCGCATTGATTCTCGCGGGAACCGAGGCGATGAGGGCGACGAAGCGGTGTCTCGCTGACACGGCGGGCCCATCCTCATTCGCGCCAAAAACGCTCGCCCCGGCGCCCCCGGGCGCCCCCCAGCGCGCCGGGTTCGGCCTGGGTCCGCCGGCGCCAGTTTCGGCCCAAACCGGCGAAAAACGGGCTCCTGGGGGCGCGACTGGGCCGATTTTTGGGCGCCGGCGCGGAAAAATCGCCTGGGGAGGGCCTGTTGGGGGCGCGGCTGGAGATGCTCTTAGGGGCATGTGCATGAAAACTTCCCGGCTATCATCTACATGGTCAAATTAGCTCTGGTAGAGGAGTGGCGAGAGCGGAATGCCAGCGGCTCGTTCTGGCGGCAGTAGTGGTTCTTCGATGATCTCAGAATCTCGATGTAACTTTTATTTTGTTTGAGATGTTTTGTACTTCAGGTGAACTTTTATAATAGATTTTATTCTTTTTCGCAAAAGAAAAAAGGTAAGATGCAAGCCAAAATTTAGGTGTTGAAGCAAGGGCTGAGATCGATATACAAACCAGAAGAATTTACATCAGAACCAAGTCGGCCATTATGTGCTTCCCATTTATCTATGTGATCACAGGGTCGGAAATTGTTATAACGAAATCAGTGACCAAAACTTAAGTCAGCCGGACCGGTTACAGCGTCAACTCCACTACAAGAGCAAGAGCGATCAACCTTTGCATTGCATATGACAAATATGCATTTTGAAGTCGTTCGGTACCGAGCCAAATCGTTCCGTGAACACATGTATGACTCGGCGGTGTTTCACAGGCCACGGGGGACACGGTTGCGCGTCAGCACGCCCCAAGAACGTCCCTTCTTTTCTTATTATGCAGCAGGTTGATTTAGTTTCCTTTTTTTTTTTTTTGCTTTTTAACAGAGTTTCTTGAGAATCAAGTTGACAGGAAAAAGGCAGAAGGGAGAGAAGAGACAGGAAAAAGGCCGTCCGCAGCGCGGTGGTTTCGGGTCGGCTGGAAACAGCTGCATGCGATCTTCTCTTCTTCTCTCTGTGTAACCGTATAGGACAACCCACGGGGGTGGTACATTAGCGTGCCATGCATGCAACTCCTGTGCGGGGCCCACGCTCCAAGACTACTACTAGTATTACTCCCAGTTGCATGTCGCACTTTGCCCAGGTGCTTGGAGGAATTAATAAATTTGTAGTCCATTTCACGAAGAGTACATTGTATCCACCCACCCTTAATCTTGTTAGAGCATCTTCAAAAAAATAAAAAAGAGCGGTACCTACAAACAGGAATTTTAGATTTATAGAAAAAGCTTCAATGGCAGACCTAAAACTGATTGAAAAAAAAAACTGATTGTACCAATTTTTTTTAGCCATCTAAATTTTATTACCAAAGATCAAAATATAGGTCCAGATACCAAAGCTAAAAATGCAGCTGCAAGAAAGATAACTGCCCGAGCGGGAAACTCCCCCCTCCCCCACCCGCCCCCCGCCCCCCACACACGCACTCCTGCCGCAACATCGCCTCCCTCCGCGACCGCCACCGGCTACCGGGACACCATGGAAGGCATCCTAATGTGACCGTCACCGCTGACGTTGGGCCGACGCCGAAGCCTGTCCACTGTCCACTAGTAGAAAAAGGCCCATTTGTCCCGGTTCCAGAGGTCCATTTGTCCCGGTTCCGGAACCGGGACTAAAGGGTCGGGACTAAAACCCATGACCTTTAGTCCGGGTTCGCTTATGAACCGGGACAGGTGTGGCTCCACGTGGCCGCTGCGGCGAGCCCAGGCAGGAGGGCCTTTAGTCCCGGTTGACCAAAGAGAATCCACGCGTCAGCAGCTCAGGAGCTGGGTTTTTTTTTTTGAAAGGGGGGGGGGGGTTTGGGGGTTTTGGAGGGTTAATTTAATTAGGGGTTTCATATATTGTGTTAGCTAGCTAATAGAGAGAAGTGACCTCTCTTATCTCCGTGCTTGATCGACGCTAGCTACTATACATATAAAGAGAACTGTCCTCTCTTCTACTATAATTTTGTGGAATGCAAATTGAGAGAAAAACATTTCTCAGTACATCACATGCAGTTCTTCAGTACATAACTTAACTTAAACATTGTCTGCAAAAGCATACTCAATTTAAACACTGACACTTAACTAACTGACACTCTGCATTTCTTCATTTCTGCATCTCCTTCATCTTCTTGATGAGGTCAGAGTGGCGAATGCCGACGCGGACGTAGGTCACCGCCTCGATTGGCATCCTACTGTCGCCGAGCTGCGGGATCCCCGGCGCCACCATGTATAGATCGTTGTTGACAGGCAGCTGCAGCTGTTGCGCCACCTCCCCCTCCCCCTCACTGTCATCATCCACCTCCACCACCATCTGCTCCTGCTCGCTGTCGTCCTCCACCTCCACCACCACGTCCGCACCTGGCTCCTCCTCCCCATCGCTGGACTCTTCCTCCTCCTCCTCATCCTCCTCCTCCTCACCCCCCCTCCTCGTCATCTTCACTGCTCTCTCCCTCGCTGTCAGAGTGGACAATCACCTGCTCCACTGCAGCTGGTACAGCGACCACGACGCCGACGAGACCTTCCACTGGAGCTGGAGGGGCGCGACGGCGGGAGCGGTACTCATACCACCTAGCACGCTGACGCGGATCTGGTGAGTTCTCCGCTTCATTCATAGCCCAAAGGAAAACAGCGACAGGAGGAATTCCACGGCCGCCGGGGAACATCGTCTTCTTCTCATCATCCGTAGCCACGGTGATGAGGCCCCTAGCGTGGTCGACGCACATCTGCAAGCTGGGAAACCTATTGCAGATCTCCTCTACGTCCGCCCTTTTCTCTGCATCTCCCTTGCAGAACTTGCTGACAGTCTCCTCGCATCGCTCTTGAGCACGGCGAAAAGCTTTTGCAGACGGCCTCTTCTTGGGCGCCATGGACTTAGTGGAATTTACTGGACATGGCAGAAACATAATTAAGTAGGCATGTTGCTCAAAAGAAAATCACACAAAATGCTATGAAAAAGATAAAATGCTATGAAAATCATTGCAAAGATGATGTATCCTCGACCCTCGACCCCTCGGCGATCCTCGAACCTCGACCCCTCGGCGATCCTTATTTTCCTTTTTCCTCTCCACTAACCTAAAATCTACTAACCTAAAATGCACTAAATCAACTAACCTAAAATGCACTAACCTAAATCAACTAACTCAACATATGAATTTATAAAGTGCACTTGATATGTTTCGAGGACTCCTCCCCCAACACGAGAACATTTTAACTTAGTAAATTTCTATACTTACTTACTTACGAAACCTTTTATCCCAAACAAGTTGGGGTAGGCTAGATATGAAACCCTTTCACGAGGACTTCCCAGGAGGTCACCCATCCTAGTACTACTCTCGCCCAAATGGGTTTCATACCCAAAAGGCTGGCTAGTTTTTGCGTTGGCTCGCCAAGCCTATCACAACCCTTAGATATGAAACCCTTTCACGAGGACTTCCCAGGAGGTCACCCATCCTAGTACTACTCTCGCTCAAACGGGTTTCATACCTATGGGACTGGCTAGTTTTTACGTTGGCTCGCCAAGCCTATCACAACCCTCCTCCTTTACCCGGGCTTGGGACCGGCTATGCCTAGAAGACATAGGCGGAGTTAACTTAGTAAATTTCTATGAAAAAAAATCATCATCTATATATATGGACAAAAAAAACCATACATCATCTATATATGAACGAAAAAAAGCATACATCATCTATATATATGAACAAAAAAAACATACATCATATATATATATAAGAACAAAAAAAAACATACATCATCTATATATATGAACAAAAAACATACATCATATATATAAGAACAAAAAAAAAGCATACATCATCTATATATATATGAACAAAACAAAAGCATATATCAACAAAATCATCACAAAATCATCATATGAACAAAACAAGAGGAAGGGGGCCGGCCGGACCGTAGAGCGGGGCGGCGCGGACCGGGGCGGTGACGGCGCGGGGCAGGGGCGGCGCGGCGATGAGGGCTCACGGCAGGGGCGGTGCGGCGACGGCGTCGGGGGCAGGGGCGCGCGCGGCGACGAGGGCTCAGGGCAGGGGCGCGGCGACAGCGTCGGAGGCAGGGGCGGCGCGGCGACGGCGTGGGTGGCAGGGCGACGACGACGATGGCGGGGCAGAGGGGCAGCCTGGCGGCGTCGTCGGAGGGATCGAAGACGAGCTGAATGAAATTTATGGCAAGTGCTGCTTATATAGACGAAGCATTGGTCCCGGTTCGTGGCACGAACCGAGACCAATGCCGACCTTTAGTCCCGGTTTGTGACACGGACCGGGACCAAAGGTCAGTTTTCAGCAGCCCAAAGGGCGGGAAACAGAGACCTTTGGTCCCGGTTGGTGGCACCAACCGGGACTAAGGCAGGTCCCGGTTGGTGCCACCAACCGGGACCAAAGGTCTTGTGCTAGCGCGGTGCGGTGGGATGTTTAGTCCTACCTCGCTAGCTGAGAGGGGCTCGGAGTGGTTTATAAGCCCCGCCGCGCCGACCACTTCGAGCTCCTCTCTACTGCAGGCTTACGGGCCTAAATCCACTTTCTGTGCCTGTGGGCCTACTGGGCCTACTGCGGGCCTGCATCCTGGCCCAACTAGCGGGTTTCTAGTCGTATGCAGGCCGTGGTGGCCCAGTAGGCAGCAATTTTTTTTATTTTTTTTCCAGTTTTTTTGTTTTCTTTTTTGCTTTATTTATTTTATTTTGTTTCTACTTACAGCAAAATACTTACTAGTTTTTCAGTTATTCTTTTTGGTTTTAGGTAATAAAAATTATAAACTTTCTGTTAGTGCCATAAATTTTCCAATTTGAGTAGTTTAAATTTGAATTTTTTTAAATTTGTGTGAATCACTAGTTTTTGAATAACTTTACTATAAAAATAGATTTTTGAGTAATTCTTTTTCCTGCTATTTAATATTACTGTGTTTTATCATTATATTCAATTTGGTAATTTTTAGGTTATTTGAAATGTCTGTTTTAATCAAAAACAGATTTTGTTTTTTAGTTTGCTATTAGAGTTTCATTAATGTTTTCTAGTTCATTCTTTTTGCTATTAGAGTTTCATTAAAGTTTCTAGTTCATTCTTTTAGTTCATTCTTTTTTCTATTAGAGTTTCATAAAAGTTTTCTAGTTCCTTCTTTTTTATATTAGTTCATTCTTTGAGCTAAATGACCCTGAAATTGAAAAACACTTCAAATGAACTCTGAAGAGGTTGAAAGTTGGCATGGTATCATCATTTCACCCACATAGCATGTGCTAAAAAGTTGAGAGGGTTACGGCAAAAACAGAATGCACTTCGTGTACAAAATGGACAATCTCTTTCGAAGTATCAGAGTTTCGGACGAAAACTCATGTGTTACAAAGGGATTTCATTTTTTTGAACTTATTTGAACTCCAGACTTTTTGTGTGTTCAAAATGCACCATTCAAAGCCACATCATCAATTTTCAACCCTTTCTGACTTCATTTGTTATTTTTAATGTATTTACTGATTTTTTTTTGAGCTAAATGACCCTGAAATTGAAAAGCACTTCAAATGAACTCTGAAGAGGTTGAAAGTTGGCATGGTATCATCATTTCACCCACATAGCATGTGATAAAAAGTTGAGAGGGTTACGGCAAAAACTGGATGCACTTCGTGTACAAAATGGACAATCTCTTTCGAAGTATCAGGGTTTCGGACGAAAACTCATCTGTTACAAAAGACATTTCATTATTTCTTCACATGTAACTGCAGTGATATTTTAGATCAAAGGCATCATCATAATAGTTGTGGAGAGAAAGTCTTCACTTTTTGTTCGCTTGTGTCCTTTGCTTATTCCGCCGTAACCATGGATAATCTTCATCGTTTAACAGGGTGCTTGGGTCAGCCTTGACTTTGAAGGGAGGAATTTCATGAAACTTTTCATAATCTTCAGACATGTCCGTCTTGCCCTCCAATCCCATGTTGTCTCTTTTTCCTGAAAGAACTATGTGGCGCTTGGGCTCATCGTATGATGTATTCGCTTCCTTATCTTTTCTTTTTCTCGGTTTGGTAGACATGTCCTTCACATAGAAAACCTGCGCCACATCATTGGCTAGGACGAATGGTTCGCCTGTGTACCCAAGATTGTTCAGATCCATTGTTGTCATTCCGTACTGTGGGTCTACCTGTACCCCGCCTCCTGACAGATTGACCCATTTGCACTGAAACAAAGGGACCTTAAAATCATGTCCGTAGTTAAGTTCCCATATGTCCACTATGTAACCATAATATGTGTCGACCTTTCCCCTCTCGGTTGCTGCATCAAAGCGGACATCGCTGTTTTGGTTGGTGCTCTTTTCATCTTGGGCGATCGTGTAAAATGTATTCCCATTTATCTCGTATCCTTTGTAAGTCAATACAGTCAAAGATGGTCCCCTGGCCAACGAGTACAGCTCATCAGAAACAGTGTTGTCACCTCTGAGACGTGTTTCCAACCAACTGCCAAAAGTCCTGATGTGTTCACATGTAATCCAGTCGTCACACTGCTCCGGGTGTTTGGATCGCAGAATGTTCTTGTGTTCATCGACTTACGCGGTCACCAAGGTAGAGTTCTGTAGAACTGTGTAGTGTGCTTGAGACCAAGAATGCCCGTCCCTACATATTATTGAGTCCCCTGCTAGCGTGCCTTTTCCAGTCAGTCTCCCCTCATACCGTGATTGAGGGAGACCAATCCTCTTAAGGTCAGGAATGAAGTCAACACAAAACCCAATGACATCCTCTGTTTGATGGCCCATGGAGATGCTTCCTTCTGGCCTAGCGCGGTTACGGACATATTTCTTTAGGACTCCCATGAACCTCTCAAAGGGGAACATATTGTGTAGAAATACAGGGCCCAGAACGATAATCTCGTCGACTAGATGAACTAGGACGTGCGTCATGATATTGAAGAAGGATGGTGGGAACACCAGCTCAAAACTGACAAGACATTGCGCCACATCACTCCTTAACCTTGGTAGGATTTCTGGATCGATCACCTTCTGAGAGATTGCATTGAGGAATGCACATAGCTTCACAATGGCTAATCGAACGTTTTCCGATAGAAGCCCCCTCAATGCAACCGGAAGCAGTTGCGTCATAATCACGTGGCAGTCATGAGACTTTAGGTTCTGGAACTTTTTCTCTGCCATATTTATTATTCCCTTTATATTCGACGAGAAGCCAGACGGGACCTTCATACTGAGTAGGCATTCAAAGAAGATTTCCTTCTCTTCTTTGGTAAGAGCGTAGCTGGCAGGACCTTCATACTGCTTTGGAGGTATGCCGTCTTTCTCGTGCAAACGTTGCAGGTCCTTCCGTGCCTCCGATGTATCTTTTGTCTTCCCATACACACCCAAGAAGCCTAGCAGGTTCACGCAAAGGTTCTTCGTCACGTGCATCACGTCGATTGAAGAGCGGACCTCTAGGTCTTTCCAGTAGGGTAGGTCCCAAAATATAGATTTCTTCTTCCACATGGGTGCGCGTCTCTCAGCGTCATTCGGAACAGATAGTCCGCCGGGACCCTTTCCAAATATTACTTTTAAATCATTGACCATAGCAAGTACGCGATCACCGGTACGCATGGCGGGCTTCTTCCGGTGATCTGCCTCGCCTTTAAAATGCTTGTCTTTCTTTCGACATTGATGGTTGGTCGGAAGAAATTGACGATGCCCCAGGTACACATTCTTCCTGCATTTGTCCAGGTATATACTTTCGGTGTCATCTAAACAGTGCGTGCATGTGTGGTATCCCTTGTTTGTCTGTCCTGAAAGGTTACTGAGAGCAGGCCAATCATTGATGGTTACAAACAGCAACGCATGCAGGTCAAATTCCTCATGTTTGTACTCATCCCACACACGTACACCCTTTCCATTCCACAGTTGTAAAAGTTCTTCAACTAATGGCCTTAGGTACACATCAATGTCGTTGCCGGGTTGCTTAATGCCTTGGATGAGAACTGGCATCATAATGAACTTCCGCTTCATGCACAGCCAAGGAGGAATGTTATAGATACATAGAGTCACAGGCCAGGTGCTGTGATTGCTGCTCTGCTCCCCAAAAGGATTAATGCCATCCACGCTTAAACCAAATCATACGTTCCTTGCGTCACCTGCAAACTCCTCCCAGTACTTTCTCTCGATTTTTCTCCACTGTGACCCGTCAGCGGGTGCTCTCAACTTCCCGTCTTTCTTACGGTCCTCTCTGTGCCATCGCATCAACTTGGCATGCTCTTTGTTTCCGAACAGACGTTTCAACCGTGGTATTATAGGAGCATACCACATCACCTTGGCAGGAACCCTCTTCCTGGGGCGCTCGTCGTCAACATCACCAGGGTCATCTCGTCTGATCTTATACCGCAATGCACCGCATACCGGGCATGCGTTCAAATCCTCGTACGCACCGCGGTAGAGGATGTAGTCATTAGGGCATGCATGTATCTTCTGCACCTCCAATCCTAGAGGGCATACAACCTTCTTTGCTGCGTACGTACTGTCGGGCAATTCGTTATCCTTTGGAAGCTTCTTCTTCAATATTTTCAGTAGCTTCTCAAATCCTTTGTCAGGCACACCATTCTCTGCCTTCCACTGCAGCAATTCCAGTACGGTAACGAGCTTTGTGTTGCCATCTTCGCAATTGGGGTACAACCCTTTTTTGTGATCCTCTAACATGCGATCGAACTTCAGCTTCTCCTTTTCACTTTCGCACTGTCTCTTTGCATCAACAATGACCCGGCGGAGATCATCATCGGGCGCATCGTCTGGTTCCTCTTGATCTTCAGCTTCCCCCGTTGCAGCATCACCGTATTCAGGGGGCACATAGTTGTCATCATCCTCTTCTTCTTCGCTGTCTTCCATCATAACCCCTATTTCTCCGTGCTTGGTCCAAACATTATAGTGTGGCATGAAACCCTTATAAATCAGGTGGGTGTGAAGAGTTTTTGAGTCAGAGTAAGACCTTGTATTCCCACAGCTAGGGCATGGACAACACATGAAACATTCTGCTTGTTTGCCTCAGCCACTGCGAGAAAATTATGTAGGCCCTCAATGTACTCGGAGGTGCGTCTGTTACCGTACATCCATTGCCGGTTCATCTGCGTGCATTATATATAATTAAGTGTGTCAAAAACCATTACAGAACATCATGAATAGATAAGTGACCAAATTAATAGAAGTTCATCATCACATTAAAACCAAAGTACATACATAGTAAGAATTTTTTTCTTTTAGAAAGAAGATAAGAACAAGAGGCTCACCACGGTGGTGCCAGCGACGAGATCGGCGCGGGCGATCGACGGCGGTGAAGACGGGAACGGGACGTGACGGACCGCTAAACCTAGACAAATCTTGAGGAAAATGGAGCTTGGAGGTCGAGCTTGGAGAGGAAAAAGCTTAAGTAGTGTGGCTCGGGCATTTCATCGAACACCTCATGTTCATAGAAGGTGAGCTAGAGCACCACTAAGCTCTCCCCTCGCCGGCCAGAAAAAACAGAGCAGTGGAGTGCTCTGGGCGCGGGCGAGGTATATATAGGCATCTCATTGGTCCCGGTTCGTGGCTGGAACCGGGACTAAAGGCCCCCTTTGGTCCCGGTTCCAGCCACGAACCGGGACCAATGGTTGTGGGCCAGGAGCGAGGGCCATTGGTCCCGGTTCGTGTCTGGAACTGGGACCAAAGGGGCCAGACGAACCGGGACCAATACCCCACGAGGCTCGGCCGGCCCCCTGGCCTCACGAACCGGGACCTATGCCCCCATGGGTCCCGGTTCGTGACTGAACCGGGACTAATGGGCTGGCCAGGCCTGGACCAAAGCCCTGTTTTGTACTAGTGGTCTGGGGCAACCGCCACAGAAACCTCGGCGTCGCTGCCAAAGCTCACCTGAAGGCAAAGAAGCTCACCGGGAAGAGGCGGGCGCGGGACCCATCCACCGCGGTTGTGGCCCGAGAACGCAGTAATCACCGACGCCCCCACCTAGTCCATCACTCCCACCGTATCACCGGCTCCTTCGGCACAACCTAGGGCCTCTTCTCCTCCCCTCCCCGCACCGCACAAGGACGAGTCACCATCTCCCGTCGGTGTATCCAATGTGTTGATTGGAATGACCAGGATGTATATTTTTCGTTTTTTCTTCTGTTTTTCATTGGATTTCATGCGCTCTTTCATTTGTATGTAATTGTGATGTGACATGTGTGTATTTCGTTCACATTTGATTGTATGTATTGCAGATGATGAAACTTTTTTGCATACATTGTGTTGCACCAGAATTTCCATCACAGGATTTTCCATCTCAAGAATTTCCATCACAGGATTTTCCATGTCAAGAATATGCATCGCAAGAAGAGCACGGACTTGACATGGAAGAGGAGGGCTTTGTTGATCCAACTCCACGTGGGAGAGGTGCAAATTACACTAGCAAAGAAGACAAGTTGTTGTGTGATGCATGGAAGAAAATTGTTCTTGATCCCGTCGTCGATGTTGAGCAATCAAGTTCAAGTTATTGGGAGTGTATCTATGAGTGCTTCAAGGAACGCAAACACTCATGTCATCCATCAATCGCACGTTACGCTCAAACACACTGGCAAACTATATGGACGGATTTCAAAAGTGGTCGACATGCTTGACACAACTTCAAAATGATCTTGTGGAGCACTAGTGGGAACTTCACGGTTCAACATGATTCATCATGCTTCGGACATGTTTTGTTTGGATTACTTGCTACATTTGGACCATATGTTGTGTTTGAATTTCAATATTTAAATTTTAAAAGGACGAGTTAAATGTTGCGCAAATGCTGTTCAAATGAGGTTATGTATGAAAAAGATGGAAGGAGTGGAAAACGGGAAAGACGCACGTAACCGATTGTTTTGTTAGTTAAATTAAATAAAACAGGTCGACTTATTCCCCAAGAAGAAGAGGCTACAGTGAAGCGACCCCCTCCCCTCGCGCTACAGAGGACAACCCCTCCCCTGCGTTTCACTCTGCCATTTCGAAACCAAATCCAAATCTGGCCGACCAACCCCTCTCCCCTTGGCAAAACCCTCCTGCAACCAACCAACAGCCATGACGAGCTCCGCGGCCTCCGACCCCGCGCCGGCGACGAACTCCTGCCCCTGCGCAGCTTCCGCCTCACCCGCCAGGACCCGCACTTCCACCGCAGGTTCTCCGCGCCGGCCGGTCGCCGTGCCGGTGACGGACTGGATCCGGCTTGCTTACGACCGACCTGCCGCCACCACCGCGGCGGCGGCCGACAGCAAGGGCTGGACGACCGTCCAGACCACCGGCGGCCGTCGGGCTTCGCCAGCGCCGACCAAGTCACCCGCCCGCGCGCCCAAGCCACGCACCGCCGGGATCGGGAACAGGTTTGAACTGTTGAGGTATGCGTACGCCGACCGAATCCTCTCTTCCTCCTTTGTTCTGCTGTCGGATTTGTCTTAACCGCTCGGCGTCGCTGTAGGTATGCGCCGACGACACCGCCAAGGGCGACGGTGCCTCGCGCCGTCGCGCCGACTCGCTGGGGCTCGGAGGTGCCTTCGAGGGCGGCGCCGCAGGCCCCCGACGTGGTCCGCACCGTGCGCGCCGTTCGCGGTCGCCCCGGCTCGTAGGGCCGGTCGCGCTGCTCGCGGCGGCGCGGTCGAGGCCCCCCAGGATGGCCCCCTCGTTGCGCTCGAGGGGACGCCGTCAAGCCAGGCACCGCAGCCCTCCGCGGTGGCGGAGTCAAGCGCTGCGCCACGCGTCGTCGAGCCTGCGGTCGGCGGCGCCATCGAGGGGGCCCGTCGGGCGGCAGTAACATGGGCGGGAGTTGTTCGCCGCGGGCTGGATGCGGTGGTCGGCGCGATCGTCCGCCCCTCGGTGGAGGCTACGCCAAGGACGGCGCCGGTGGGTCGCACCGCCGCGGACCACATCGTCTCCACCGACGACCCGGCGGTCACGCGCCCCTCCTCCGCCCCTACCGTCGTCCGCCAGTTGGTGGAGGCTCCACCGAGGAGTGCTCCGAACGACGTCATCCTTGCCGAGGAATCGGCGGTCACCGCCGCACCTCTACGAGGTCGAGGCCGTGGACGCCACGCGCGCGCCATCTCCTTACCTCCCGCGCCGCAACCGACGCAACCGCGGGCGCGGGACGTCGCCGCCCACGACACGGTGGTCACGCGCGCCCCGTCCGCCCCTCCCGCGCGGGCTTTCTCGCCGCTTCGTATGTCCGCACGTCCGCCATCACCGCGGCAGCCGGCCCGAGGTCGCGGGGCGGCATCTGGCGCTCCCCGTGGAAGAGGTGCACCGCCTGCCCAGGCCATCGGGCGAGGCGCTGGTGCCGTTCCGGGCGCGGCTCGTGACCTAGGGGGCGCCGGCGGTGGTCGTGGCGGGGCTCCGGGAGTTTCTGCCGTCGGCCGGGGCCGAGGTGCTCCGGCTCACGCGCATCCGGGCCCTCCTCTTGATCCGGCACTTCCAGGCGCTGCTCCAGGTGGCGTAGGGGGCGGTCGTGGCGGGTCTCCGGGAGTGCCTGCCGTCGGTCGGGGCCGAGGCGATCCGGCTCACGCGCACCCGGGCCCTCCTCTTGATCCAGCACTTCCAGGCGCTGCTCCAGGTGGCGTAGGGGGCGGTCGTGGGGGGGCTCCGGGAGTGCCTGCCGTCGGTCGGGGCCGAGGCGATCCGGCTCACGCGCACCCGGGCCATCCTCTTGATCCGGTACTTCCAGGCGCTGCTCCAGATGGCGTAGGGGGCGCCGCCGGTGGTCATGGCGGGGCTCCTGCTCACGGAGGCGCTCCGGGCCATGCTCCCTCTCCTGAGTTTGCCCGGCAGCTTCCAATCGCTGAATGCCAGAGGTGCCGCCAACAGGCACAGTTCTGCACGGTATGCTGTGTGGGTGGATACCGCCTGTTCTGTAGCAACTGCAGGTGCGGCTGTCAGGCGCCGGATAGACGAGCACTGCCGCCGGTGAGGCTGGAGGGGCGCCAACACAACCTCTCTATCAGGATGGAATACCCTCGGCCAGCCAGACGCTTCATCCTCTACAGGGCTTCGCGGTACGACACTGAGCTGGAGTATTGCTTTGTCGCAGTAGACGAGCTGTTTGCAGGAGCTGATATGGTGAGCAACGTCACATACAGCTATGACATGGACCGAGATGGCAGGTACCAGAGGTGTCGCTATCATCACGGCCGAATTCTTCGATCTCATTTGTACCCTGGATAGCTTCACTATCTTCACTAGTCTTTCGTATCTTTGTTTCGGACTCATTACTTTGTCAGTGATATGAGAGTTTTTATGTTTTGGAATGTGGACATCATCTAATTTGAGGAAATATTTGAAGTATTAGGTTTTATTGCTGCGAGCATTATTTCCTCAATTATTTTTTAATTTCAAGTGTGTTGGAATAGACAATGAAATGACCAATGTTTTTTTTTACGAGAGAATGGACAAGCTTATGAAATTATGCATAAATGAGCAGAATGCTGTCGGTGGCTATGCAACTTCTGAGCCGGTTCTTAGGCCAACTCCAACGGGGCGACCCATTTCGTCCGCTGGCGTCCGTTTGCCGTCCGCATGCCGACCCATTCCCGGCTCATTTTTGAGCCGGATTTGCGTCGGCGCGGACCTCGACGTCGACGCCGCCGCCGGCCTCGCCTCCCTCGCCTCGTCCGGCATGACGACCGCCCCCTCTGGCAAAGGCAAGCCTCGTGCCCCGCGCAAGACCGCCGCCGCGCCCAAGCCAAAGAAGGCGCTGATGCCCGAACAACGGGCAAGGGAGTCGGCCAAGAGGAAGGGCCGGAGGCACGCCGCGGACGCGAGGGATGAAGCCGTCGCGGCTGCCGCCGTCGCCGCCGCCGCGCAGCAGGAGGTCACCAACGCCCGCGTTGCGGCGGCAACGAGGGAGACGCTCTATATGCTAGGGTTAAACCCTAGCCAGCACGGCCTCGTCAACGCTGCCGTGGCCGCCGCGGCCAGCACCGGCTCATCGGCGTTCCCTCGGATGGTGCTGCCCGACTCGCCCCGTGTTGGGGAACGTAGCATGCAATTTCAAAATTTTTCCTACGATCACGCAAGATCTATCTAGGAGATGCTTAGCAACGAGAGGGGGAGAGTGTGTCCACGTACCCTCGTAGACCGAAAGCGGAAGCGTTAGGTTAACACGGTTGATGTAGTCGAACGTGTTCGCGATCCAACCGATCAAGTACCGAACGTACGTCACCTCTGAGTTCAGCACACGTTCAACTCGATGACGTCCCTCGAATTCTTGATCCAGCAAAGTGTCGAGGGAGAGTTCCGTCAGCACGACGGCGTGGTGACGGTGATGGTGATGTGATCCGCGCAGGGCTTCGCCTAAGCACTACGTGAATATGACCGGAGGAGTAAACCGTGGAGGGAGACGCCGCACACGGCTTGGAACAATTGGTGTGTCTCCAAGGGGTGCCCTGCCCACGTATATAAAGGAGGGAGAGGGAGGAGGCCGGCCAGGGGGCGCGCCATAGGGGGGGGAGTCCTACTAGGACTCTCAGTCCTAGTAGGATTCGACCCCCCCTCTTATTCCTTCTCATGGAGGGGGAAAAGGGGGAAGGGAGAGGGAAGAGGAGAAGGAAAGGGGGGCGCGCCCCCTCCCCTAGTCCAATTCGGACTCCCCATGGGAGGGGGGCGCGACCACCCCTTGTGGGCTTCCTCCCCTCTCCCCTATGGCCCATGTAGGCCCAATATTTCCCCGGGGGGTTCCGGTAACCCCTCGGTACTCCGAAATATACCCGAACCATTCCGAAACCATTCCCGTGCCCGAATATCATCGTCCAATATATCAATCTTTACCTCTCGACCATTTCGAGACTCCTCGTCATGTCCGTGATCTCATCCGGGACTCCGAACAAACTTTGGTCACCAAAACACATAACTCATAATACAAATCGTCATCGAACGTTAAGCGTGCGGACCCTACGGGTTCAAGAACTATGTAGACATGACCGAGACACATCTCCGATCAATAACCAATAGCGGAACCTGGATGCTCATATTAGTTCCTACATATTCTACGAAGATCTTTATCGGTCAAACCACAATGACAACATACGTCATTCCCTTTGTCATCGGTATGTTACTTGCCCGAGATTCGATCGTCGGTATCCTCATACCTAGTTCAATCTCGTTACCGGCAAGTCTCTTTACTCGTTCCGTAATGCATCATCCCATAACTAACTCATTAGTCACATTGCTTGCAAGGCTTATTGTGATGTGCATTACCGAGAGGGCCCAGAGATACCTCTCCGATACTCGGAGTGACAAATCCTAATCTCGATCTATGCCAACCCAACAAACACCTTCAGAGACACCTGTAGAGCATCTTTATAATCACTCAGTTACGTTGTGACGTTTGATAGCACACAAGGTGTTCTTCCGGTGTTCGGGAGTTGCATAATCTCATAGTCAAAGGAATATGTATAAGTCATGAAGAAAGCAATAGCAATAAAACTTAACGATCATTATGCTAAGCTAACGGATGGGTCTTGTCCATCACATCATTCTCCTAATGATGTGATCCCGTTCATCAAATGACAACACATGTCTATGGTTAGGAAACTTAACCATCTTTGATTAACGAGCTAGTCAAGTAGAGGCATACTAGGGACACTTTGTTTTGTCTATGTATTCACACATGTATCAAGTTTCCGGTTAATACAATTCTAGCATGAATAATAAACATTTATCATGATATAAGGAAATATAAATAACAACTTTATTATTGCCTCTAGGGCATATTTCCTTCAGTCTCCCACTTGCACTAGAGTCAATAATCTAGATTACATAGTAATGATTCTAACACCCATGGAGTCTTGATGCTGATCATGTTTTGCTCATGGAAGAGGCTTAGTCAACGGGTCTGCAATATTCAGATCCGTATGTATTTTGCAAATCTCTATGTCTCCCTCCTTGACTTGATCGCGGATGGAGTTGAAGAGTCTCTTGATGTGTTTGCGAAGGAAATATGCCCTAGAGGCAATAATAAAGTTGTTATTTATATTTCCTTATATCATGATAAATGTTTATTATTCATGCTAGAATTGTATTAACCGGAAACTTAGTACATGTGTGAATGCATAGACAAACAGAAAATCCCTAGTATGCCTCTACTTGACTAGCTCGTTAATCAAAGATGGTTAAGTTTCCTGACCATAGACATGTGTTGTCATTTGATGAACGGGATCATATCATTAGAGAATGATGTGATGGACAAGACCCATCCGTTAGCTTAGCATAATGATCGTTAAGTTTTATTGCTATTGCTTTCTTCATGACTTATACATATTCCTCTGACTATGAGATTACGCAACTCCCGAATACCGGAGGAACACCTTGTGTGCTATCAAACGTCACAACGTAACTGGGTGATTATAAAGATGCTCTACAGGTGTCTCCGAAGGTGTTTGTTGAGTTGGCATAGATCAAGATTAGGATTTGTCACTCCGAGTATCGGAGAGGTATCTCTGGGCCCTCTCGGTAATGCACATAACTATAAGCCTTGCAAGCAATGTGACTAATGAGTTAGTTACGGGATGATGCACTACGGAACGAGTAAAGAGACTTGCCGGTAACGAGATTGAACTAGTTATAATTGATGACCCACAAGTATAGGGGATCAATTGTAGCTCTTTTCGATAAGTAAGAGTGTCGAACCCAACGAGGAGCAGAAGGAAATGGCAAGTAGTTTTCAGTAAGGTAATATCTGCAAGTGCTGAAATTGTAAGTAACAGAGTAATTTGATAGCAAGATAATTTGTAACGAGCAAGTAACGATAGTAGTAACAAAAGTGCAGCAAGGTAGCCCAATCCTTTTGAGGCAAAGGACATGCCAAAAAAGTCTCTTATGATAAGCAAAGCGTTCTTGAGGGTACACGGGAATTTCATCTAGTCACTTTCATCATGTTGGTTTAATTCGTGTTTGGTACTTTGATAATTTGATATGTGGGTGGACCGGTGCTTAGGTGCTGTTCTTACTTGAACAAACCTCCTACTTGAGATTAACCCTCCCGCAAGCATCCGCAACTACGAGAAAAGTATTAAGAATAAATTCTAACCATAGCATTAAACTTTTGGATCCAATCGGTCCCTTACGGAATAGCGCATAAACTGGGGTTTAAGCTTCTGTCACTCTCGCAACCCATCATCTAATTGCTACTCCACAATGCATTCCCTTAGGCCCAAATATGGTGAAGTGTCATGTAGTCGACGTTCACATGACACCACTAAGGGAATCACAATATACATACTATCAAAATATCGACCACATATCAAATTCACATGATTACTTGCAACATGATTTCTCCCGTGACCTCAAGAACAAAAGTAACTACTCACAAATTATAATCATGCTCAAGATCAGAGGGGTATTAAATAGCATATTGGATCTGAACATATAATCTTCCACCAAATAAACCATATAGTAATCAACTACAAGATGTAATCAACACTACTAGTCACCCACAAGCACCAATCTATAGTTCCGGTAACAAGATTGAACACAAGAGATGAACTAGGGTTTGAGATGGGATGGTGCTGTTGAAGATGTTGATGGAGATTTCCCTCCCCAAGATGGGAGAGTTGTTGGTGATGATGATGACGATGATTTCCCCCTCCGGGAGGAAAGTTCCCCCGGCGGAATCGCTTCGCCGGAGGGCAAAAGTGCTCCTGCCCAAGTTCCGCCTTGAGACGGCGGCGCTCCGTCCCGAAAGTCCTCTCCTTATTTTTTCTAGGTCAAAATGACCTATATATCAGAAGATGGCACCGGAGGTGGGCCTGGGTGAGCACAACCCACCAGGGCGCGCCTGGGCTCCCTGGCGCGCCCAGGTGGGTTGTGCCCACCTGGTGGGCCCCCTCTGGTAGTTATTTGCTCCAATAATTCTTAAATATTCCATAAAAAATCTCCGTGAAGTTTCAGCTTGTTTGGAGTTGTGCAGAATAGGTGGCCTGACGTAGCTTTTCCAGGTCCAGATTTACAGCTGCCGGAATTCTCCCTCTTTGTGTGTTCCTTGCATATTATGAGAGAAAAGGCATTAGAATTACTCCAAAAAGCATTATTATGGATAAAAACATTATAAATAACAGTAAGAAAACATGATGCAAAATGGACGTATCAACTCCCCCAAGCTTAGACCTCGCTTGTCCTCAAGCGAAAACCGAAATCGAAAAACATGTCCACACGCTTTGAGAGAGACGTGTCGATAAAAACAAAATACGGACATAGAAGCATCATGTTGATTATTATAACAGCAACAAAATTGAACATAAGACTTTTATCATAAACTTTCCGTCATATACTTCTCATGAATAAGTAACAATTCATCACACAATTGAAGTATAAAGCAAAAACTCTATTAAAAACCAACAAACTATGTTCTCAGTCAACTTTGCAACTACAATTCATCATCTTTTCAGGAATCGGAGCCTTTAGGCAAGTCCACATACTCAACCATCATATAGTCTTCTATGATTGCTAACACTCACCTCATACACACGAGCAAAACGTTTCAACCGGACACAAAGAAAGATAGGGGCTTACAGTTTCGCCTCCCAACATATTCACCTCAAGGGTGATGTCAACAATAATGACTCATGCTATCTATATTCAACTGGACATATGTGCCTAGATCTTTCCTCACCACATGATGCTTGCCAAAAGAGAAAAAATAAACGGGAGTAGGAAGAATACTTTGACTCTTTGCATAAAAGTAAATACATGAAAAGTAAAAGATAGGCCCTTCGCAGAGGGAAGCAGAGGTTGCCATGCGCTTATTTGTTTGTATGCTCAATCCCTTAGTGCAAAAGAACGTCAAGTTACATTGCCCCTTGTGATAGCGACCTTTATTAGGCAGTCTGTCACTTTTATTCTTCACCATCACAAGTTCGTGCAACGCTCAATTTTCTCTTACACTAAATGATCTCACACTTTTAGAAGCAATTTTTATTGCCTTTTTGCACCGATGACAACTTACTTGAAGGATCTTGCTCAATCCATAGGTAGGTATGGTGGACACTTGAAAATAAGATTTGGGTTTAAGGGTTTTTGGATGCACAAGTAGTATCTCTACTTAGTGCGGAATTTTTGGCTAGCAAAGATAGGGGGCAAGCACCACATGTTAAAGGATCCATGATAATATGACTTCTATGTGAATATAGACAAACATAAACCATTAAGTTGTCTTCCTTGTCCAACGTCAACAATTTTGGCATATAATATTTTGATGAGGGCTCACAATCACAAAAGATTTCTAGGATAGTATATTTATATGTGAATCTTCTCTTCCCTTATTAATTCTTTCATGAGTTGCATCATTGACTAATGCTATGTTTGTCAATCTCTAATAAAATTTCTACTTATACTTTTCCTTATGTGGTGTCATCACCTACCATAAGATTAGTATATGATCTTTTCTTTATTTATTTCCTTTCTCCTTTTCTTTCTTTATTTCTTTATTCTTTTATTTGCAACATGA
Source organism: Thinopyrum elongatum (assembly GCA_011799875.1). Taxonomy (NCBI): domain Eukaryota; kingdom Viridiplantae; phylum Streptophyta; class Magnoliopsida; order Poales; family Poaceae; genus Thinopyrum; species Thinopyrum elongatum. The sequence continues at coordinate 495,485,328 of CM022297.1, read as the reverse complement.
AAGTAAAGAAAGCAAAAACTCAAACTAAACTTTATTATATAACTTGCACACGATTACAATGATAGATCACTAAGCAAACTCTCGATAAGAAAGGATCGAACTAAACTTTTATTCATCTAAAGCAAAAGATTGAACTAAAATAAGTAAAGGCAAAAAGATAGTGGGATGATACGATACCGGTGCACCTCCCCCAAGCTTGGCGAAAGCCAAGGGGAGTGCCCATACACGATACTCAATTCTCTTTTGGTGTTGAAGAAGAAGATGATGGTGATGAAGCGATCCTATCCTTAAGGATCAAGAGATCCTCCAATCGACGGATGACGCTCCAGAGATGGTTGATATGCTCTTGATGCAGAATATTTTCGCGAGTGAGATACTTATTTTGCACGCGAACTATTTCAAAGAGACGAAAGGCTTCAATCTCAGTAGGGGTAAGATGAGCAAGGTAAGGCTTAAGGATATCTTCTTCCTCCTCTTCGGCCGGCAGTGCCTGTTCTGCCACTGAGGGTGGATCTACAGTAGCCTTCTTGCCCTCGTCTCTCTTGATGGCGTCTGTGGGTTCCTCCCTCTTCAGCTCGATCTTCATCAACCAAACATCTTCTTCCATGTTGTTGGAGGAGGAGGAAGACATGATGCCTGGCTTGATAAATCTGACCGAAAACAGCAAGAAAAGAGAACAGAGGATTTCTTCGCTAAGGTTAACAGGTTCGGGAAGTATATATAGATTTTTTTATCTTGGAGGACAAGCATAAGGTAGAAAGACGGAGTCCGGAAGGTCTCCCAGGTGGGCACAACCCACCGCCTGGCGCGCCCTGGTGTCTTGTGCCCACCAGGGGACGCTTCCTGGAAGTTTCTTTATTTCCAAATTTTTTAAATATTCCAAAACTGATAAAAGGTATTTTTGCGGACTTTTTGGAGTCCGTTTACTTACCGTATCACGTACCTCCTTATTTTCACGATTCTGGAGTGTTCCGGAAGGACACTTTTATGTGTTTCTCCGGTGTCAAAGTTTGGATAATATTACTTTCAACATTAATGGGCGTACCTGAGATATAATGTTTTATTCCTTGCCCATTGACAACCTTCGGGTTAGTACCTTCGGAGTTATTTATTTTGATGGCTCCTGACCGATAAACCTCCTCGATAACATAAGGGCCTTCCCATTTCGAGAGGAGTTTTCCTGCAAAGAATCTGAAACGAGAGTTGTACAAAAGAACATATTCTCCGACTTTAAACTCACGCTTTTGGATTCTTTTGCCATGCCACGTTTTAACTTTTTCTTTAAATAATTTTGCATTTTCATAAGCTTGGGTTCTCCATTCATCTAAAGAGCTAATATCAAATAACCTCTTTTCACCAGCAAGTTTGAAATCATAGTTGAGCTCTTTGATGGCCCAATATGCTTTATGTTCTAACTCAAGAGGCAAATGACAGGCTTTTCCATAAACCATTTTATAAGGAGACATAACCATAGGATTTTTGTATGCTGTTCTATAAGCCCAAAGTGCATCATCTAATTTCTTAGACCAATTCTTCCTGGACATATTGACAGTATTTTGCAAAATTAACTTTATTTCTCTATTGCTAAGTTCAACTTGACCACTAGACTGAGGATGATAAGGTGATGCAATTCTATGGTTAACATCATACTTGGCAAGCATTTTACGGAAAGCACCATGAATAAAGTGTGAACCACCATCAGTCATTAAATATCTAGGGACTCCAAACCTTGGGAAAATAACTTCCTTAAGCATTTTAATAGAGGTGTTGTGATCAGCACTACTGGTTGGAATAGCTTCTACCCATTTAGTAACATAATCAACAGCAACAAAAATATGTGTATACCCATTAGAGGAAGGAAAAGGTCCCATGTAATCAAATCCCCAAACATCAAATGGTTCAACATCAAGTGAATAATTCATAGGCATTTATTAACGCTTACCGATATTACCTATTCTTTGACATTCATCACAAGATAAGACGAACTTACGGGCATCCTTGAAGAGAGTAGGCCAATAAAATCTAGATTGCAATACCTTGTGAGCAGTTCTATCTCCTGCATGATGCCCTCCATAAGCTTCAGAGTGACATTTCCGTAGGATTTGTCCCTGTTCATGCTCAGGTACACAACGTCTAATAATACCATCTACTCCTTCTTTATAAAGATGTGGGTCATCCCAAAAGTAATGTCTTAAGTCATAGAAGAATTTTTTCTTTTGTTGGTATGTAAAGCTAGGTGGTAAATATTTAGCAACAATGTAATTAGCATAATCAGCATACCAAGGAGTACTGTGAGCAACATTTATTGCAGCTAATTGCTCATCAGGAAAACTATCATCAATAGGTAGTGGGTCATCAGGCACATTTTCAAGCCTAGATAGTTTATCAGCTACTGGGTTCTCAGCTCCTTTTCTATCAATGATATGTAAATCAAATTCTTGTAACAAGAGAACCCATCTAATAAGTCTAGGTTTAGCATCTTTCTTTTCCATAAGATATTTAATAGCAGCATGGCCTGTGTGAACAGTTACTTTGGAATCAACAATGTAAGGTCTAAATTTATCACAAGCAAACACCACTGCTAAGAATTCTTTTTCAGTAGTAGCATAATTTCTTTGAGCACTGTCTAGAGTTTTACTAGCATAATGAATAACATTCAATTTCTTATCAACTCTTTGTCCTAGAACAGCACCAATAGCATAATCACTAGCATCACACATAATTTCAAAAGGCAGGTTCCAATCAGGTGGTTGAACAATAGGTGCAGAAATTAAGGCTTTCTTGAGTGTTTCAAAGGCTTCTAAACAATCATCATAAAAAATAAAAGGAATATCCGTTTGCAAAAGATTCGTGAGAGGCCTAGAAATTTTAGAGAAGTCTTTAATAAATCTCCTATAGAAACCAGCATGACCTAAGAAACAACAAATACCTTTTATATCTTTGGGACATGGCATTTTCTCAATTGCATCAACCTTAGCTTGATCCACTTCAATACCTCTTTCAAAAATTTTATGACCCAAGACAATGCCTTCATTAACCATAAAGTGGCACTTCTCCCAATTCAAGACAAGATTTGTTTGTTCACATCTCTACAAAACTCGCTCAAGATTGCTTAAACAATCATCAAAAGACTTCCCATAAACAGAGAAGTCATCCATGAAAACCTCAACAATCTTTTCACAAAAGTCAGAGAATATAGCAGTCATACATCTTTGAAAAGTAGCAGGTGCATTACATAAACCGAAAGGCATACGTCTATAAGCATAGGTTCCAAAGGGACAAGTAAAAGTGGTCTTTTCTTGATCAGGTTGAGAAACAGGTATTTGTGAAAAACCAGAATATCCATCAAGGAAGCAAAAGTGTGTGTGCTTAGATAATCTTTCAAGCATTTGATCAATAAAAGGCAAAGGGTAATGATCTTTTCTAGTTGCTTTATTTAATTTTCTAGAATCAATTACCATTCTATAACCTGTAACAATTCTTTGTGGAATAAGTTCATTCTTATCATTAGGAACAACAGTTATACCTCCTTTCTTAGGGACACAATGAACAGGACTTACCCATCTACTATCAGCTATAGGATAGATTATACCTGCTTCCAGAAGTTTTAAGATTTTCGTTCTTACCACTTCCTTCATTTTTGGATTTAAACGACGTTGGTGATCAACAACGGGTTTAGCATCAGGTTCCAAATTAATTTTGTGCTGACATAGGGTGGGACTAATGCCCTTTAAATCATCAAGAGTATATCCAATAGCAGCCCGGTGCTTCCTTAGAACTTTCAATAATCTTTCTTCTTCATATTCTGAAAGGCTAGCACTGATAATAACAGGATATATCTTCTTTTCATCAAGATAAGCATATTTCAAAGTGTCTGGCAATTGTTTTAATTCAAACACAGGATCACCTTTAGGTGGAGGAGGACCTCCTAGAGTTTCAATAGGCAAATTGTGTTTAAGCAGAGGACGTTGTTCAAAGAAAATCTTATCTATTTCATTTCTTTCATTCATATGTAAATCATTTTCATGGTCTAGCAAATATTGTTCTAAAGGATCAGTAGGTGGTACAGCAATAGAAGCAAGACCAATTAATTCATCTTTACTAGGCAATTCTTTTTCATGAAGCTTTCTACTAAACGTGAAAAACTTAAACTCATGAGACTCATCACCAAAACTAACACCGACAGTTTGTTTCTCACAGTCTATCTTAGCATTAACGGTGTTCAAGAAAGGTCTACCAAAGATAATGGGACAAAAGTCATCTTGTGGGGAACCAAGAACAAGAAAATCAGTAGGGTATTTTACTTTCCCACACAAGACTTCAACATCTCTAACAATCCCAATTGGTGAAATAGTGTCTCTATTAGCAAGTTTAATAGTAACATCTATGTCTTCTATTTCTGCAGGTGCTATGTCATTCATAATTTCTTGATATAAGGTGTAAGGAATAGCACTCACACTAGCACCTATGTCACATAAACCATGGTAACAGAGATCTCCTATTTTAACTGAGATGACAGGCATGCCAACAACAGGTCTATGTTTATCCTTTTTATCAGGTTTGGCAATTCTAGCAGCTTCTTCACAGAAGTAAATAACATGCCCATCCATATCTTCTTCCAAGAGATCTTGAACCATAGCAATACTAGGTTCTACTTTAATTTGTTCACCAGGTTTAGGTGTTTTAATATAGTTTTTGTTAACCACAGTTGAAACTTTAGCATGTTCCTTTATCCTAATAGGGAAAGGTGGTTTCTCAATATAAGCAGTAGGAACAACTGGATCAACATTATAGAGTATAGTTTCTTCTTTAACTGGTACTGGTTCTTTAATTTCTTCTTTAATAGGTGGGTGATATTTAAACCACTTCTCTTTAGGGAGATCAACATGAGTAGCAAATGATTCACAAAACGAGGCTACAATCTCAGAGTTAAGTCCATATTTAGTGCTAAACTTTTGAAAAGCGTCGGTATCCATAAAAGATTTAACACAATCATATTTAATTTTGATACCTGATGACCCACAAGTATAGGGGATCAATTGTAGCTCTTTTCGATAAGTAAGAGTGTCGAACCCAACAAGGAGCAGAAGGAAATGACAAGTGGTTTTCAGCAAGGTAATGTCTGCAAGTGCTGAAATTGTAAGTAGCCAAGTAGTTTGATAGCAAGATAATTTGTAACGAGCAAGTAACGATAGTAGTAACAAAAGTGCAGCAAGGTAGCCCAATCCTTTTGAGGCAAAGGACATGCCAAAACAGTCTCTTATGATAAGCAAAGCATTCTTGAGGGTACACGGGAATTTCATCTAGTCACTATCATCTTGTTGGTTTAATTCGTGTTCGGTACTTTGATAATTTGACATGTGGTTGGACCGGTGCTTAGGTGCTGTTCTTACTTGAACAAGCCTCCTACTTATGATTAACCCTCCTGCAAGCATCTGCAACTATGAGAAAAGTATTAAGAATAAATTCTAACCATAGCATTAAACTTTTGGATCCAATCGGTCCCTTACGGTATAGCGCACAAAGTGGGGTTTAAGCTTCTGTCACTCTCGCAACCCATCATCTAATTGCTACTCCACAATGCATTCCCTTAGGCCCAAATATGGTGAAGTGTCATGTAGTCGACGTTCACATGACACTACTAAGGGTATCACAACATACATACTATCAAAATATCGAACACATATCAAATTCACATGATTACTTGCAACATGATTTCTCCCGTGACCTCAAGAACAAAAGTAACTAATCACAAATGATAATCATGCTCAAGATCAGAGGGGTATTAAATGGCATAATGGCTCTGAACATATAATCTTCCAGCAAATAAACCATATAGTAATCAACTACAAGATATAATCAACACTACTAGTCACCCACAAGCACCAATCTATAGTTCCGGTAACAAGATTGAACACAAGAGATGAACTAGGGTTTGAGATGCGATGGTGCTGTTGAAGATGTTGATGGAGATTGCCCTCCCCAAGATGGGAGAGTTGTTGGTGATGATGAGGACGATGATTTCCCCCTCCGGGAGGGAAGTTCCCCTGGCGGAATCGCTCCGCCGGAGGGCAAAAGTGCTCCTGCCCAACTTCCGCCTCAAGACGGCGGCGCTCCGTCCTGAAAGTCCTCTCCTTATTTTTTCTAGGCCAAAATGACCTATATACCAGAAGATGGGCACCGGAGGTGGGCCTGGGTGAGCACAACCCACCAGGGCGCGCCTGGGCTCCCTGGCGCGCCCAGGTGGGTTGTGCCCACCTGGTGGGCCCCCTCTAGTAGTTATTTGCTCCAATAATTCTTAAATATTCCATAAAAAATCTCCATGAAGATTCAGCTCATTTGGAGTTGTGCAGAATAGGTAGCCTGACGTAGCTTTTTCAGGTCCAGATTTCCAGCTGCCGGAATTCTCCCTCTTTGTGTATACCTTGCATATTATGAGAGAAAAGGCATTAGAATTACTCCAAAAAGCATTATTATGGATAAAAACATTGTAAATTATAGTAAGAAAACATGATGCAAAATGGACGTATCAACTCCCCCAAGCTTAGACCTCGCTTGTCCTCAAGCGAAAACCGAAATCGAAAAACATGTCCACATGCTTTGAGAGAGACGTGTCGATAAAAACAAAATACGAACATAGAAGCATCATGTTGATTATTATAACAGCAACAAAATTGAACATAAGACTTTTATCATAAACTTTCTGTCATATACTTCTCATGAATAAGTAACAATTCATCACACAATTGAAGTATAAAGCAAAAACTCTATTAAAAACCAACAAACTATGTTCTCAGTCAACTTTGCAACTACAATTCATCATCTTTTCAGGAAGGGTCATGTATCGGAGGCTTTAGGCAAGTCCACATACTCAACCATCATATAGTCTTCTATGATTGCTAACACTCACCTCATACACACAAGCAAAACGTTTCAACCGGCACAAAGAAAGATAGGGGCTTACAGTTTCGCCTCCCAAAATATTCACCTTAAGGGTGATGTCAACAATAATGACTCATGCTATCTATATTCAACTGGACATATGTGCCTAGATCTTTCCTCACCACATGATGCTTGCCAAAAGAGAAAAATAAAAGGGAGTAGGAAGAATACTTTGACTCTTTGCATAAAAGTAAATACATGAAAAGTAAAAGATAGGCCCTTCGCAGAGGGAAGCAGAGGTTGCCATGCGCTTATTTGTTTGTATGCTCAATCCCTTAGTGCAAAAGAACGTCAAGTTACATTGCCCCTTGTGATAGCGACCTTTATTAGGCAGTCTGTCACTTTTATTCTTCACCATCACAAGTTCGTGCAACGCTCAATTTTCTCTTACACTAAATGATCTCACACTTTTAGAAGCAATTTTTATTGCCTTTTTGCACCGATGACAACTTACTTGAAGGATCTTGCTCAATCCATAGGTAGGTATGGTGGACACTTGAAAATAAGATTTGGGTTTAAGGGTTTTTGGATGCACAAGTAGTATCTCTACTTAGTGCGGAGTTTTTGGCTAGCAAAGATAGGGGGCAAGCACCACATGTTAAAGGATCCATGACAATATGACTTCTATGTGAATATAGACAAACATAAACCATTAAGTTGTCTTCCTTGTCCAACGTCAACAATTTTGGCATATAATATTTTGATGAGGGCTCACAATCACAAAAGATTTCTAGGATAGTATATTTATATGTGAATCTTCTCTTCCCTTATTAATTCTTTCATGAGTTGCATCATTGACTAATGCTATGTTTGTCAATCTCTAATAAAATTTTCTACTTATACTTTTCCTTATGTGGTGTCATCACCTACCATAAGATTAGTATATGATCTTTTCTTTATTTATTGCCTTTCTCCTTTTCTTTCTTTATTTCTTTTCTTTTATTTGCAACATGAAAGTAAAGAAAGCAAAAACTCAAACTAAACTTTATTATATAACTTGCACACGATTACAATGATAGATCACTAAGCAAACTTTCAAAGAAGAAAGGATCGAACCTAACTTTTATTCATCTAAAGCAAAAGATCAAACTAAAATAAGTAACGGCAAAAAGATAATGGGATGATACGATACCGGGGCACCTCCCCCAAGCTTGGCGGAAGCCAAGGGGAGTGCCAATACCCGATACTCAATTCTCTTTTGGTGGTGAAGAAGAAGATGGTGGTGAAGAAGCGATCCTGTCCTTAAGGATCAAGAGATTTTCCAATCGATGGATGACGCTCCGGAGATGCATGATATGTTCTTGATGCAGAATATTTTCGCGAGTAAGATACTTATTTTGTAAGCGAACTATGTCAATGATGCGAAAGGCTTCAATCTCAGCAGGGGTAAGATGAACAAGGTAAGGCTTAAGGATATCTTCTTCCTCCTCCTCGGCCGGCAGCGCTTGTTCTGCCACCGAAGGTGGATCTATGGTAGCCTCCTTGCTCTCGTCTCCCTTGATGGTGTCCGTGGGCTCCTCCCTCTTTAGCTCGATCTTCATCAACCAAGCATCTTCTTCCATGTGGTTGGAGGAGGAGGAAGACATGATGCCTGGCTTGACAGATCTGACCGAAAACAGCAAGAAAAGAAAACAGAGGATTTCTCCGCGATACGGTGGTTAACAGGTTCGGGAAGTATATATAGATTTTTTATCTTGGAGGACAAGCATAAGGTAGAAAAACAGAGTCCGGAAGGTGTCCCAGGTGGGCGCAACCCACCTGGGCTGGTGTCTTGTGCCCACCAAGGGATGCTTCCTGGAAGTTTCTTTATTTCCAAATTTTTTAAATATTCCAAAACTGATAAAAAATATTTTTGCAGATTTTTTGGAGTTCGTTTACTTACCGTATCACGTACCTCCATATTTTCATGATTCTGGAGTGTTCCGGAAGGACTCTTTTATGTGTTCTTCCGGTGTCAAAGTTTCGATAATATTACTTTCAACATTAATGGGTGTACCTGAGATATAATGCTTTATTCGTTGCCCATTGACAACCTTCGGGTTAGTACCTTCGGAATTATTTATTTTGATGGCTCCAGACCGATAAACCTCCTCGATAACATAGGGGCCTTCCCATTTTGAGAGGAGTTTTCCTGCAAAGAATATGAAACGAGAGTTGTACAAAAGAGCATATTTTCCGACTTTAAACTCACGCTTTTGGATTCTTTTGTCATGCCACCTTTTAACTTTTTCTTTAAACAACTTAGCATTTTCATAAGCTTGGCTTCTCCATTCATCTAAAGAGCTAATATCAAATAACCTCTTTTCACTAGCAAGTTTGAAATCGTAGTTGAGCTCTTTAATGGCCCAATATGCTTTATGTTCTAACTCAAGAGGCAAATGACAAGCTTTTCCATAAACCATTTTATAAGGAGACATACCCATACGATTTTTATATGCTGTTCTATAAGCCCAAAGTGCATCATCTAATTTCTTAGACCAATTCTTCCTGGACCTATTAACAGTCTTTTGCAAAATTAATTTTATTTCTCTATTGCTAAGTTCAACTTGACCACTAGACTGAGGATGATAAGGTGATGCAATTCTATGGTTAACATCATACTTGGCAAGCATTTTATAGAAAGCACCATGAATAAAGTGTGAACCACCATCAGTCATTAAATATCTAGGGACTCCAAACCTTGGGAAAATAACTTCCTTAAGCATTTTACTAAAGGTGTTGTGATCAGCACTACTAGTTGGAATAGCTTCTACCCATTTAGTAACATAATCAACAGCAACCAAAATATGTGTATACCCATTAGAGGAAGGTAAAGGTCCCATGTAATCAAATCCCCAAACATCAAATGGTTCAACATCAAGTGAATAATTCATAGGCATTTCTTGACGCTTACCGATATTACCTATCCTTTGACATTCATCACAAGATGAGACGAACTTACGGGCATCCTTGAAGAGAGTAGGCCAATAAAATCTAGATTGCAATACCTTGTGAGCAGTTCTATCTCCAGCATGATGCCCTCCATAAGCTTCGGAGTGACATTTTCGTAGGATTTGTCCCTGTTCATGCTCAGGTACACAACGTTTAATAATACCATCTACTCCTTCTTTATAAAGATGTGGGTCCTCCCAGAAGTAATGTCTTAAATCATAGAAGAATTTTTACTTTTGTTGGTATGTAAAGCTAGGTGTTAAATATTTAGCAACAATATAATTAGCATAATCAGCATACCAAGGAGTACTGTGAGCAACATTTATTGCAGCTAACTGCTCATCAGGAAAACTATCATCAATAGGTAGTGGGTCATCAGGCACATTTTCAAGCCTAGATAGATTATCAGCTACTGGGTTCTCAGCTCCCTTTCTATCAATGATATGTAAATCAAATTCTTGTAACAAGAGAACCCATCTAATAAGTCTAGGTTTAGCATCTTTCTCTTCCATACGATATTTAATAGCAGCATGGTCTGTGTGAACAGTTACTTTGGAATCAACAATATAAGGTCTAAATTTATCACAAGCAAACACCACTGCTAAGAATTCTTTTTCAGTAGTAGCACAATTTCTTTGAGCACTGTCTAGAGTTTTACTAGCATAATGAATAACATTCAGTTTCTTATCAACTCTTTGTCCTAGAACAACACCAACATCATAATCACTAGCATCACACATAATTTCAAAAGGCAAGTTCCAATCAGGTGGTTGAACAATAGGTGCAGAAATTAAGGCTTTCTTGAGTGTTTCAAAGGCTTCTAAACAATCATCATCAAAGACAAAAGGAATATCCTTTTGCAAAAGATTCGTGAGAGGCCTAGAAATTTTAGAGAAGTCTTTAATAAATCTCCTGTAGAAACCAGCATGACCTAAGAAACTACGAATACCTTTTATATCTTTGGGATATGGCATTTTCTCAATTGCATCAACCATAGCTTGATCCACTTCAATACCTCTTTCAGAAATTTTATGACCCAAGACAATGCCTTCATTAACCATAAAGTGGCACTTCTCCCAATTCAAGACAAGATTTGTTTGTTCACATCTCTGCAAAACTCGCTCAAGATTGCTTAAACAATCATCAAAAGACTTCCCATAAACAAAGAAGTCATCCATGAAAACCTCAACAATCTTTTCACAAAAGTCAGAGAATATAGCAGTCATACATCTTTGAAAGGTAGCAGGTGCATTACATAAACCGAAAGGCATACGTCTATAAGCATAGGTTCCAAAGGGACAAGTAAAAGTGGTCTTTTCTTGATCAGGTTGAGAAACAGGTATTTGTGAAAAACCAGAATATCCATCAAGGAAGCAAAAGTGTGTGTGCTTAGATAATCTTTCAAGCATTTGATCAATAAAAGGCAATGGGTAATGATCTTTTCTAGTTGCTTTATTTAATTTTCTAAAATCAATTACCATTCTATATCCTGTAACAATTCTTTGTGGAATAAGTTCATTCTTATCATTAGGAACAACAGTTATACCTCCTTTCTTAGGGACACAATGAACTGGACTTACCCATCTACTATTAGCTATAGGATAGATTATACCTGCTTCCAGAAGTTTTAAGATTTCCGTTCTTACCACTTCCTTCATTTTTGTATTTAACCGACGTTGGTGATCAACAATGGGTTTAGCATTAGGTTCCATATTAATTTTGTGCTGACATAGAGTGGGACTAATGCCCTTTAAATCATCAAGAGTATATCCAATAGCAGCCCAGTGCTTCCTTAGAACTTTCAATAATCTTTCTTCTTCATATTCTGAAAGGTTAGCACTGATAATAACAGGATATATCTTCTTTTCATCAAGATAAGCATATTTCAAAGTGTCTGGCAATTGTTTCAATTCAAACACAGGATCACCTTTAGGTGGAGGAGGACCTCCTAGAGTTTCAATAGGCAAATTGTGTTTAAGCAGAGGACGTTGTTCAAAGAAAATCTTATCTATTTTATTTCTTTCATGCATATGTAAATCAATTTCATGGTCTAGCAAATATTGTTCTAAAGGATCAGTAGGTGGTACAGAAATAGAAGCAAGACCAATTAATTCATCCTTACTAGGCAATTCTTTTTCATGAAGCTTTCTATTAAACTTGAAAAACTTAAACTCATGAGACTCATCACCAAAACTAACACCGACAGTTTGTTTCTCACAGTCTATCTTAGCATTAACGGTGTTCAAGAAAGGTCTAACAAAGATAATGGGACAAAAGTCATCTTGTGGGGAACCAAGAACAAGAAAATCAGTAGGGTATTTTACTTTCCCACACAAGACTTCAACATCTCTAACAATCCCAATTGGTGAAATAGTGTCTCTATTAGCAAGTTTAATAGTAACATCTATGTCTTCTATTTCTGCAGGTGCTATGTCATTCATAATTTCTTGATATAAGGTGTAAGGAATAGCACTCACACTAGCACGTATGTCACATAAACCATGATAACAGTGATCTCCTATTTTAACTGAGATGACAGGCATGCCAACAACAGGTCTATGTTTATCCTTTTTATCAGGTTTGGCAATTCTAGCAGCTTCTTCACAGAAGTAAATAACATGCCCATCCATATCTTCTTCCAAGAGATCTTGAACCATAGCAATACTAGGTTCTACTTTAATTTGTTCACCAGGTTTAGGTGTTTTAATATAGCTTTTGTTATCCACAGTAGAAACTTGAGCATGTTCCTTTATCCTAACAGGGAAAGGTAGTTTCTCAATATAAGCAGTAGGAACAACTGGATCAACATTATAGAGTATAGTTTCTTCTTTAACTGGTACTGGTTCTTTAATTTCTTCTTTAATAGGTGGGTGATATTTAAACCACTTCTCTTTAGGGAGATCAACATGAGTAGCAAATGATTCACAAAATGAGGCTACTATCTCAGAGTCAAGTCCATATTTAGTGCTAAACTTTTGAAAAGCATCGGTATCCATAAAAGATTTAACACAATCATATTTAATTTTGATACCTGACTCTTTACCTTCATCGAGTTCCCAATCTTCAGAGTTGCATTTAATTCTTCCCAAATGATCCCACCGGAATTCAATAGTCTTCTTCATAAAGGAACCAGCACAAGAAGTATCAAGCATGCTTTGAGCATTACGAGAAAGCCGAGCATAAAAGTTCTGGATAATAATTTATTTTGAGAGCTCATGATTGGGGCATGAATATAACATTGAATTAAGCCTCCCCCAAGATATAGCGATACTTTCTCCTTCACGAGGCCAAATATATATATATAATTCCGATCACGATGAACTAGATGCATAGGATAATTTTTTTGATGGAACTCCAATTTCAATCGATTCCAATTCCAAAATCCAATATCATCGCATAGCCTATACCATGCCAATGCTTTTCTCTTCAAGGATAAAGGGAAAACCTTCCTCGTAACTTCATCTCCGGGTAAACCTGCAAGATTGAACAATCCACAAATTTGTTCTACATATATCAAGTGCATATCAGGATGTTCGGTTCCATCTCCTGCATAAGGATTAGCTAGCAGTTGTTCTATCATACCCGAAGGAATTTCATATTCAATATATTCAGTAGGTGCATTAGGTTGAGGAGTAATTAATTGTGGTTCCGGTTGAGGTGAAGATACCCCGAACAAACCCCTCAAAGGATTGTTTTCCATAGTAACAAGTGACAATAAATTTCAGCACTATATAAATGTTTCCTTACCAATTTCCACTTACCAAAGGCGCTTCACTCCCCGGCAACAGCGCCAGAAAATAGCCTTGATGACCCAAAAGTATAGGGGATCAATTGTAGCTCTTTTTGATAAGTAAGAGTGTCGAACCCAACGAGGAGCAGAAGGAAATGACAAGTGGTTTTCAGCAAGGTAATGTCTGCAAGTGCTAAAATTGTAAGTAGCCAAGTAGTTTGATAGCAAGATAATTTGTAATGAGCAAGTAACGATAGTAGTTACAAAAGTGCAGCAAGGTAGCCCAATCCTTTAGAGGCAAAGGACATGCCAAAACAGTCTCTTATGATAAGCAAAGCGTTCTTGAGGGTACACGGGAATTTCATCTAGTCACTTTCATCATGTTGGTTTAATTCGTGTTCGGTACTTTGATAATTTGACATGTGGGTGGACCAGTGCTTAGGTGCTGTTCTTACTTGAACAAGCCTCCTACTTATGATTAACCCTCCCGCAAGCATCCGCAACTACGAGAAAAGTATTAAGAATAAATTCTAACCATAGCATTAAACTTTGGGATCCAATCGGTCCCTTACGGAATAGCGCATAAACTGGGGTTTAAGCTTCTATCACTCTCGCAACCCATCATCTAATTGCTACTCCACAATGCATTCCCTTAGGCCCAAATATGGTGAAGTGTCATGTAGTCGACGTTCACATGACACCACTAAAGGAATCACAACATACATACTATCAAAATATCGAACACATATCAAATTCACATGATTACTTGCAACATGATTTCTCCCGTGACCTCAAGAACAAAAGTAACTACTCACAAATGATAATCATGCTCAAGATCAGAGGGTTATTAAATAGCATAATGGATCTGAACATATAATCTTCCACCAAATAAACTATATAGTAATCAACTACAAGATGTAATCAACACTACTAGTCACCCACAAGCACCAATCTATAGTTCCGGTAACAAGATTGAACACAAGAGATGAACTAGGGTTTGAGATGAGATGGTGCTGTTGAAGATGTTGATGGAGATTTCCCTCCCCAAGATGGGAGAGTTGTTGGTGATGATGAGGACGATGATTTCCCCCTCCGGGAGGGAAGTTCCACCTGCGGAATCGCTCCGCCGGAGGGCAAAAGTGCTCCTGCCCAAGTTCCGCCTCGAGACGGCGGCGCTCCATCCCGAAAGTCCTCTCATTATTTTTTCTAGGTCAAAATGACCTATATACTAGAAGATGGGCACCGGAGGTGGGCCTGGGTGTGCACAACCCACCAGGGCGCGCATGGGCTCCCCGGCGCACCCAGGTGGGTTGTGCCCACCTGGTGGGCCCCCTCTGGTAGTTATTTGCTCCAATAATTCTTAAATATTCCATAAAAAATCTCCGTGAAGATTCAGCTTATTTGGAGTTGTGCAGAATAGGTAGCCTGACGTAGCTTTTTCAGGTCCAGATTTCCAGCTGCCAGAATTCTCCCTCTTTGTGTATACCTTGCATATTATGAGAGAAAAGGCATTAGAATTACTCCAAAAAGCATTATTATGGATAAAAACATTGTAAATAATAGTAAGAAAACATGATGCAAAATGGACGTATCAATACCTGACTCTTTACCTTCGTCGAGTTCCCAATCTTCAGAGTTGTGTTTAATTCTTTCCAAAAGATCCCATCGGAATTCAATAGTCTTCTTCATAAAGGAACCAGCATAAGAAGTATCAAGCATGCTTTGATCATTACGAGAAAGCCGAGCATAAACGTTCTGGATAATAATTTCTCTTGAGAGCTCATGATTGGGGCATGAATATAACATTGACTTAAGCCTCCCCCAAGCTAGAGCAATACTTTCTCCTTCACGAGGCCAAAAATTATATATATAATTCCGATCACGATGAACTAGATGCATAGGACAAATTTTTTGGTGGAACTCCAATTTCAATCGATTCCAATTCCAAGATCCAATATCATCGCATAGCTTATACCATGCCAATGCTTTTCCCTTCAAAGATAAAGGGAAAACCTTCTTCATAACCTCATCTCCGGGTAAACCTACAAGCTTGAACAATGCACAAATTTGTTCTACATATATCAAGTGCATATCAGGATGTTTGGTTCCATCTCCTGCATAAGGATTAACTAGCAGTTGTTCTATCATACCCGAAGGAATTTCATATTCAATATTTTCAGTAGGTGCAGTAGGTTGAGGAGTAACTAATTGTGGTTCCGGTCGAGGTGAAGATACCCCGAACAAACCCCTCAAAGGATTTTTTTTCCATAGTAACAAGTGACAATAAATTTCAGCACACTATATAAATGTTTCCTTACCAAATTCCACTTACCAAAGGTGCTTCACTCCCCGGCAACGGCGCCAGAAAATAGCCTTGATGACCCACAAGTATATGGGATCAATTGTAGCTCTTTTCAATAAGTAAGAGTGTCAAACCCAACGAGGAGCAGAAGGAAATGACAAGTAGTTTTCAGTAACGTAATATCTGCAAGTGCTGAAATTGTATGTAGCAGAGTAATTTGATAGCAAGATAATTTGTAACGAGCAAGTAACGATAGTAGTAAAAAAAGTGCAGCAAGGTAGCCCAATCCCTTTGAGGCAAAGGACAGGCCAAAACGGTCTCTTATGATAAGCAAAGCGTTCTTGAGGGTACACGGGAATTTCATCTAGTCACTTTCATCATGTTGGCTTAATTCGTGTTCGGTACTTTGATAATTTGATATGTGGGTGGACCGGTGCTTAGGTGCTATTCTTACTTGAACAAACCTCCTACTTATGATTAACCCTCCCGCAAGCATCCGCAACTACGAGAAAAGTATTAAGAATAAATTCTAACCATAGAATTAAACTTTTGGATCCAATCGGTCCCTTACGGAATAGCGCATAAACTGGGGTTTAAGCTTCTGTCACTCTCGCAACCCATCATCTAATTGCTACTCCACAATGCATTCCCTTAGGCCCAAATATGGTGAAGTGTCATGTAGTCGACGTTCACATGACACCACTAAGGGAATCACAACATACATACTATCAAAATATCGAACACATATCAAATTCACACGATTATTTGCAACATGATTTCTCCCGTGACCTCAAGAACAAAAGTAACTACTCACAAATGATAATCATGCTCAAGATCAGAGGGGTATTAAATAGCATATTGGATCTGAACATATAATCTTCCACCAAATAAACCATATAGTAATCAACTACAAGACGTAATCAACACTACTAGTCACCCACAAGCACCAATCTATAGTTTCGGTAACAAGATTGAACACAAGAGATGAACTAGGGTTTGAGATGGGATGGTGCTGTTGAAGATGTTGATGGAGATTTCCCTCCCCAAGATGGGAGAGTTGTTGGTGATGATGTTGACGATGATTTTCCCCTCCGGGAGGGAAGTTCCCCCGGCGGAATCACTCCGCCGGAGGGCAAAAGTTCTCCTGCCCAAGTTCCGCCTCGAGATGGTGGCGCTCTATCCCGAAAGTCCTCTCCTTATTTTTTCTAGGTCAAAATGACCTATATACCAGAAGATGTGCACCGGAGGTGGGCCTGGATGAGCACAACCCACCAGGGCGCGCCTGGGCTCCCTGGCGCGCCCAGGTGGGTTGTGCCCACCTGGTGGGCCCCCTCTGGTAGTTATTTGCTCCAATAATTCTTAAATATTCAATAAAAAATCTCTGTGAAGTTTCAGCTTGTTTGGAGTTGTGCAGAACAGGTGGCCTGACGTAGCTTTTCCAGGTCCAGATTTCCAGCTGCCGGAATTCTCCCTCTTTGTGTGTTCCTTGCATATTATGAGAGAAAAGGCATTAGAATTACTCCAAAAAGCATTATTATGGATAAAAATATTATAAATAACAGTAAGAAGACATGATGCAAAATGGACGTATCAATAATGATACCGACGATCGAACCTCAGGCAAGTAACATACCGATGACAAAGGGAATGACGTATGTTGTTATGCGGTTTGACCGATAAAGATCTTCGTATAATATGTAGGAACCAATATGAGAATCCAGTTTCTGCAATTGGTTATTTACCGGAGATGTGTCTCGGTCATGTCTACATAGTTCTCGAACCCGGTGGGTCCGCACGCTTAACGTTCGATGACGATTTATATTATGAGCTATGTGTTTTGGTGACCAAAGTTTGTTCCGAGTCCCGAATGAGATCACAGACATGACGAGGAGTCTCGAAATGGTCGAGAGGTAAAGATTTATATATTGGAAGGTTATATACGGACACCGGAATGGTTCCGAAGAGGTTCGGGGATTTATCGGAGTACCGGGAGGTTACCGGAACCCCCCGGGAAAGTTAATGGGCCTCATGGGCCATAGTGGAGAGAGGGAGGCAGGCCACAAGAGGAGGTGCGCGCCTCCCCCCTGCCCAATCCAAATTGGACAAGGGGTGGGGGCGCGCCCCCCCTTTCCTTCTCCCTCTCCCCTCTTTCCCCTTTCCCCTCTCCGTTGGAAGGAAAGGGGGGGGGGGCGAATCCTACTAGGAGTGGAGTCCTAGTAGGACTCCCCCCATGGCGTGCCACCCCTAGGGCCGGCCACCTCCTCCTCCCCTCCTTTATATACGGGGGCGGGGGCACCCCAAAGACACATCAATTGTTCTCTTAGCCGTGTGCGGTGCCCCCTCCATAGTTTACTCCTCCGGTCATAGCGTCGTAGTGATTAGGCGAAGCCCTGCGCGGATCACATCACCAACATCATCACCACTCCGTCGTGCTATCGGAACTCTCCCTCGACCCTCTTCTGGATCAAGAGTTCGAGGGACGTCATCGAGCTGAACGTGTGCTGCACACGAAGGTGCCGTACATTCGGTACTTGGATCGTGAAGACGTTCGACTACATCAACCGCGTTAATCATACTGATATTTTATCTATAACATGTGAAATGTATCTATAATTTATGAAGTATTCATGCTGATATTTTATCATTCTTGGATGTTTTACAATCATTTTATAGTCATTTTATATCATTTTTTGGGACTAACCTATTGACATAGTGCCAAGTGCCAGTTGCTGTTATCATTTTTTGTATCATATTTTATCTATAACATGTTGAGTTTCAAGAGAGTTCATTCACTACTGCAGGATGCTGCTAACGCGACACTACGATTAGAGACCCTTCGACGAAACTGTGTGCGATGCAATAATCGCAAACGGTGGTGTAAAAAACCCTCAAAAAAAGGTGCAAAACATTTGCGATGGAGGATGCATCAAACACGGTTCAGATTTTAGTTGCGTGTGCGATTCAGGGCATACGGTTCAGTTCAATTAACCGTTTTTGATGAGGAGGAACAAAAGAAATGGGCAGCCAAATGAAGGTGTGTGCGATGTACATCATACGGTTCACTCGGATGAACTGTTTGTGATTAGGCAACACAAAAGAAACGGTCAGCCAGATCAAGGTGTGTGCGATGTACAGCATACAGTTCACTCGAATGAACTGTTTGTGATTAGGCAACACAAAAGAAACGACCAGTCAGATCAAGGTGTGTGCGATATACGACATGTGGTTCACTCGGGTGAACTGTTTGCGTTGAGACAAGAGAACAAAAATGGTTCAATATAACAAATACCATAAATATTGCAAGGTTCAAATTCAAAGATTACAACGCCCAAATTCAAACATTGCAAGCTGCGTCATTTTTGAAAAGGGATCAGCCGCTGACAAGTCATGTATGGGTTTGACACAATGACTTCCAATTGCTTTGCCATATGCTCTTCCAATACGAAGTTTGGCATTTTTGGAGGCTCTTCCATTCCGCAGTACCTGCCGGCTCTGATAATCATACCATTCATCTTTCCTAATTAAATGCGTGTTCAACCTCAGTACCCTCAACACCTTTGCTCTGGCAAGAAAGAACCTGGTGAGTGTAATCTCTGGTAAGGTCCCTCGGTAGGAGTTCAAAGTAATATTTGAGAGATGCAGATCCAGGCATTCGATGTGATTGTCGTTATAAACATTATCCACCTCCGGGCCTATTATTATCTTCAAAAGAAGAGAACGTGTTAGTGCCTACATGCAGTTTTGAACACTTCTACACGCCCATTTGGTTTGCAGGATTTGTAAAATGCACCAACGTGCCATCTTCGATCTGGCATGATTAACATGGGCATTTGATTACAATCTATAAACATGTAGCCTTCTTCACAAGAGGTTGGATTGGATGAAAAATTCCCTAACAAAACTAGTACAGATGAATCCAAAGGAGAAATGCTTATGGACGATTGTAACCATATGAATGAAGCAACCAATATGGGGTGGGGGGTGTATGTCCTAAAATCCTCCAAAATTCCTTCAGAAATCGTAGTACATTGTCATTGTAAACTTGGGAAAAGGTGCAAAAAATTGAACTCCCTTATGGTTAACATTTAACAGGAAAGGAACATCACCTCGATATACAGCTTCTTCAGGCACGGAAAGCATCTCAGGTAACTGACAAATTGGTCCAGGTTGGGGCCGACAGATTCTAGTGCCAAGACCTTCACTGTGCCCAGAGTCTAGGTGAAGCTTCGCTGGATGACAGACGAACATACATCTTCAAAACTAGAAATAACGTTGATATCAAGAAGGAGAGGTATAAGGCGACTATTGTACCTGAAAGTTGTAGTATTTGACAGACGAGTAGCCCACCACTTTCAATTTCAGGCAGAAATGACATTGATTCTTGTTGGACCTTGTTGATCAACTACAAGTAATCTCTCAAGTGAAGGTGTGTCCTGGATGACCATATTGTGGTCCACCTTTTGTGATCTCTCGTTGCAGCACCAGCAACACACATAAATAGTCCGGAGAGTCCTGGAGGTGATGTGCAAGGTACTCGACTAATTCATTGCCTGAAGACGAAGGAACTCGAGTGCAGTACAGCCGCGGAGTAGGCGCTCCATGTCATCCTTTGGGATGCGAACGGCGACGAGCTCGAGGTGCTTCAGTCGTGGTAGAAAAAGAGCGGGCGCGTCATTAAGGGGGGGGGGGAATGGCAGTTCATGAACTTGGCGAGGCACAACGTGGGCGCGAAGCGGAGCGCGGACGTTGGCAGCAAGCGCATATGCCCATCATTAAAACTAAGCTTCTCGAGCTGATCTATGGCGGGGGATCGGAACCACTCGTCAAGCTTGGCTCGGTCCTTGCCATTGGAATGGAACTTGCCCGTGATAAGGCCTTTGATTGGGCCATGGTGACTGCCGAGGATCTGGGAGAATGCATCCAAGCTTTGGCGATAGCCATGGCAGAGCTTGTGGGCGTCGAGGAGGTCGATAAGGGTGAGGAGCCATAGGGGGCGCCACCGCCGGGAAAGGGCGGCTGTCCTCGCCCGATATTTGATTGGGAGGAGGGATATGATGACTATCAACATATCATCGGGGAGCTTGTTGATGAAGTCTAGGCCTGCTGGAGTCGCTTGCGGTTCTTTCTCGACCCGCCTCCGCTTGTTGGCAGCCTCGTTCTCCACCTCGTCGGCGGTGACAGAAACCTCTGTCTCCATATTCACGCTGTGCTCCGGTGCTTCAGCAGCCCCGGCGTCGCCACTCCCTCCGATGGGGCGCTTCGGCGGCATCCTCGTACACTGACGGCTTTGAGGACTCAGAGTGGCATCGAGGATGCGGGCGGAGAGAGAGGATTGTGTGTGTGGCGAGGATGGGGGGGGGGGGTGCGGCCGCTCGGCGGCGCCATTAATATAGACCAGTGGGAGCGAGGCGGGCGGCGGTCCAAGGCCGTCTCGCTTCCCGGTGAGAATGACTGCTTAATCTCTAGTATGAATGAAATCTATGCTTAATTACTGAATTTTAGTTGCAAAAAATAGATAGTTCTATTGATTTTTAGCTGCATATTTTGACAAATCGCAGTGTCTCTTGTCTTAGCGCCGAAGTCTGGCTTTAATTTGCATATCGTAATCTGAACCGTTTGTGTTGAAGAGATGCACAGATCCTGCGTTGAATAGCTTGTACGCTTCCCGATGAGCCTGCGCACCGGACTGCACTCGCACGCCTCCCGTTCAGTGAAGCAGCTGTCCACACGGCACCTCCTATAGCCATTAAAACCAAGACACGTGGCATCACGTGAATGGTTAACAGAACGCACACGGTTTGAATTATACAAATGTTTGAGATATTAAAGTGGCAGCTATTTTTTCAAAATGCCTTTGTTGGCTGTCATTATTCGAGTGCGCCTTCTCTCAAAATGGACACAAAAAATACCACAGCATGTCAGGTGCCATTCCATGATAGCATGCCAAGTTTCATGAATTTCAGACGAGTTTTAGATTTACTAGAATTTAAAAACAAAGTATCTCAATGTTTTGCCGGCAATCAACGGTGCCCTGGTGTTTGTAATTCATTCCCATTTCTTGCATGGGACCTAAGCATGCACCCAAGGACACAGATTTGATTTTTCAACCAATTTATATGCACTGGAGCATGTGCATGTAGTTCAAATTTGAATTATGCACATAAATGCATTGAAAACTCAGTTACTGCATAAAAATGTCCAAACGAACCCCGAAAAATCACAAAAATTGACACAACACTCCTGTTGTTCTATGTTGACACGAGAAAAATTTTGAAAGCAATAAGAGGCAATGGATATCGTTTCGTCCCCAAAGGTGGGACGTTCCCTATCAAAACCATCATGCTTGTGAGAAGCTCTGGTTTGTGAGAAGCTTGTACCCAAACCTGCCCCAAATGGGACAAATTTTTTACCACAGCATGTTGATGCCGCTCCATGATACCATGCCAAGTTTCATGAATTTCAGACGAGTTTCGGATTTACTAGAATTTAAAAACCAGGTATCTCAACATTTTGCCGGCAATCAACGGTGCCTTGGTGTTTGAAATTCTTTCCCATTTCTTGCATGGGACCTAAGCATGCACCCAAGGACACATATTTGATTTTTCAACCAATTTATATGCACTCGAGCATGTGCATGTAGTTCAAATTTGAATTATGCACATAAATGCATTGAAAACTCAGTTAATGCATAAAAATGTCCAAACGAACCCCGAAAAATCACAAAAATTGACACAACACTCCTGTTGTTCTATGTTGACACGAGAAAAAATTTGAAAGCAATAAGAGGCAATGGATATCGTTTCGTCCCCAAAGGTGGGACGTTCCCTATCGAAACCATCATGCTTGTTGTGAGACGCTCTGGTTTGTGAGAAGCATATACCCAAACCTGCCCCAAATGGGACAAATTTTTTACCATGGCATGTTGATGCCGCTCCATGATACCATGCCAAGTTTCATGAATTTCAGATGAGTTTTGGATTTACTAGAATTTAAAAACTAGGTATCTCAACGTTTTGCCGGCAATCAACGATGCCCTGGTGTTTGAAATTCATTCCCATTTCTTGCATGGGACCTAAGCATGCACCCAAGGACACATATTTGATTTTTCAACCAATTTATATGCACCGGAGCATGTGCATGTAGTTTAATTTTGAATTGTGCACCTGAAATGGCTAGAAAACCAGTTTAATGTATAAAATGTCCAAACGAACCCTGAATAATTCCAATTCTTTTACGACACACATATAGTTGCATGTTCACTGCAGATAAAAGGTCTAGCAATTCAAACAACGTCCATTGCCGCTGTGACCCCATTATGTAATTCAAATCAAGTAGATCCCACACAGTTTATTATCACCAACCGTGTGAGATGTAGTACAAAATATCTTGGAGCACCGTCGGTGTATAGTACGCCTATGGCTTACGCGAGAAGGTGCGTAGGCTACAGTCCACAGCCGGCGTGTCAAGCACACTAGCTCGCTCCCCAAATACTCCCGCCTCTGCATCCCTCGCAATCTCGAAAATATTACTGCCTCGTAATCTCAAAAATATCTACCGCCTGGAACGTTTTAATGTTTGATAGCACATGATTAGTATGTGCGGACCGTGTGCGATGTCTGTTACTCCCGCTCTACTTCAGTCCCTTGATTCAAATTTTCAGTAGCCCCGGCATTTTACTCCCGCCTCTGCATCCCTCGCAATCTCAAAAATATCTACTCGCCATTGATCCAAATTTTCAGTATCCCCGCCTTGTTACTCCCGCCTAGTAAAATTTTCAGTTGCCGCAGTATTTCCTCAAACACAACCTTGCCCCCCGCCCCCCCTCCACACACACCCCAAAACCTCCGCTCACACAGACACACACAACCCTTGAAACCGTTGGTAGGTCGCCGCCATCGCCGGCGCCTCCATCCTCAACCTCTGCCTGTGTTCCGGGGAGCTCGAGGAGCCAATGGCCAAAAACAGGTTTATCACGGCCTTTTCACCCGACGCCGGCAAGGTGGCCGCCGAGGTGTCCCCGTCGTCCTCCGCGGGCCCGATCCATCGTCGCTGGTCCCCCGATCCACCCGCCGCCGTGCCCCTACGCCGGTTCGAGGACTTCCCCGTCCTCCCTCGGACCCGGCAGCCGACGAGGTCCTACCTCGGGGTCCGGCAGCGGCGGTGGGGGACGTGGGTCGCCGAGATTACAGATCAAGAGACCCACACCCGCTGGTGGCTCGATAGCTTCCACACGGCTGAGCTCGCGGCCATGAAGTACGACCGCTGGCAGGTCCGCTACCACGGCGCGGCGGCTAGGCTCAATTTCCCCTTCGCCATACGTCTGGTCGACCTCGTTCCGCCGAAGCCAGGGGTGGTGAGCTCGGCTATGGCGCGGGAGGACCGTGAGGCATGGGAGCGCCTCGAGGCCGAGGCCGCCGACGAGGCCTACATGCAAGAGCTCCGCCGGCAGCACCCAGAGCTCGTGGAGGCAGAGCGGGCGATCTTTGCCGGCGCAGAGGGCGGCGAGGTTAGCGCGCTCTCCTCCGATGACGAGGTCGAAGGCGGCAAGGACGGCGACGCGAAGGGCGGCGAGGTTATCGCGCTCTCCTCCGATGACGAGGTCGAAGGCGGCGGCGACGGTGGCGCGGAGGGCGTCGAGGTGGGCCCCGAGGATGAGTAGATCGACGTCGACGAGTGGAGGAGTGCCTTCCCCAATGACCCCGACGACGGTACCGGCCCGGACCCGGCTCACGGCACACCGTACATGACGAGGAAGGATTGGCTCGACCTCTACTTCGACCGAAAGTAGTTTAGCTTAGTTCAAATTTATGTTTTATGTTCGGTTATGCAAAACTATCTATGTTTATGTTTGAATGCATGCTACTTTCAGTTGAACCTGCTTTGAACTTGATCAAATTGAAGTTTACAACCTTAAGTTTAGGGGATCGACTAGAAAAGGCCAAAAATTGCTGGAGTATATATATATATATCCACTAAGGGTTTTAGTCCTTTAACTTTTTAAGGATCGCCTAGAGATGTCCTTATGACTTGTTTATTTCAGTTCTTCACAATGTGATGCTCTATATGTGCAACTATTTGCCGTGCAGTTCAATTTCATCAATAACAGTTTCAACAATACCACTATGAATTACGATATTTGGTTGCTGTTAAGGGTACTGCAGTTAACATGCCATTTCGTTTTTCAATTATTGTTTAGCAACATGCATTGTACTGAATGACTAAATATGCAATCCCAGGCTACATAGCAACAAGGAAGAGTGTTACCTTAATGTTCTGATGATGTCTAGATATACATGTAATAAAATCTTATATAATGGGATGGAGGGAGTGTTATACTACATCATTTTTGAATTGTTGTTTAGCTTCTAATATTAACTTGGTGCTTTTAGGTACATATATCATTGCCAAAGATCCACGCTTTGACCCTTTCTGCATATGGGGCAATGAGATATTCATGAACCAGCATCAAGTGAGAAAACTGATAAAGATTGTTATTAAAATGGGTCAAAAGATGTCAATCAAACTATTTGTTTACACTTTATGCAAGACAACAGTGAACTGGAGGATGGTAAGTAAGAACCCTATAGCCTTCTTTTTACTGCCCGTAATGAGTTGTGTTAGATGACAATATCTGAATCTTTTTTCTTTTGAAGTGGATCCTGAAGCAGTTTACTCAAGATTACCTCTCAAACTACATGGTTGGTGGACGGCCATCACAAGGGGTTGGACTAGAGTCCTGCATGCCTTTTGCATCCAGGAGAGCACAATAGGGCCATTCTGCTTCACCTTGTTCAGCAACCGGAATGTCTGTCGCCTCTTTCTTTACCATCTGTAATAGTACAAGTATAGAACCCTGGTTCATCATTCTTTATTTGGTGCTTATGTAATTCTTAAACATATGTACCTGTGAATCGAATAATGCATTGGTTGTTTTAACCTGATGGATATGAATAAAGCTATAGCCTACTTTCAAGTTTAAATTAGGTATAATTTTAATAGCAGCAATTAAATTAGGGCGAAATTACGTTGTGCAGGTCATTACGGCACACACGGTTGGTAAAACACAAATGTTTGCGATATACACCATAATCCGAGATAGTTCACAGAGAGGAAACATGTGCAAGCATGCACACAGTTGCCGTTTGCAAAGCGTGTGTGATGTCAGACACTATCACATACGGTGCGGGAAAACTAAATGTGTGTGATTGTCTACCTATCGTACACGGTTTGTAATCATGAACTGTTTGTGATGTGCCAGGCATCGTAAAACTCCCGTGCCTGGAATCTTCCTGGAAAGCTCCTGTGCCTGGAATCTGCCTGGTTTTAGGTAAAACCAGAAAACTCCGACTGCGATGGCAATGCGAGCACAAACGAGTAGCAAGGATGAAGCGTTTGGGATATTCGAGATATCGGAAACGGTTATATAGGGACAACTTTATGCATCAAGGCTCCCTATCCCCGACGGTTTCTGGGTCGTGTGGGAAGGACCCCCCTATCGCCCACACTCACTTGGCGACGGTTCCAAATGCCATCGCGGAAAGGGGTTAAAAACCATTTGTATAGCACCGACGCGCACCAGTGATTGTTTGAACCTTAACATGTGAATTGGTTGCTACTATAACATGAGAATTTTTATGGGAAAGAATTGCTGTTATGATGCTAGGAAAAGTGATTGAAACTATCATTAATCAGACTTATGCACTTTGCTAGCATTCACACTTCATAAATTATTTCTTTTATCATTTACCTACTCGAGGACGAGTAGGAATTAAGCTTGGGGATGCTGATACGTCTCCAACGTATCTATAATTTATGAAGTATTCATGCTGATATTTTATCATTCTTGGATGTTTTACAATCATTTTATAGTCATTTAGTATCATTTTTTGGGACTAACCTATTGACATAGTGCCAAGTGCCAGTTGCTGTTTTTTGCATGTTTTTTACATCGAAGAAAATTAATATCAAACGAAGTCCAAACACCGCGAAACTTTTTGGAGATTTTTTATGGGCCAGAACACTCAAGATGGGCCAGAGCAGCACCTGGGGGATGCCCCGAGGGGGGCACAACCCACCAGGGCGCGCCAGGGCCCCCTGGCGCGCCCAGGTGGGTTGTGCCCACCTCGGTGGCCTCCCGCACCCCCTCTTTGCACGATAAATTCCCAAATATTCCGAAACCCTTCGGGGTTAACCTAGATCAGAAGTTCCACCGCCGCAAGGCTCTGTAGCCACCAAAAACCAATCTAGACCCCGTTCCGGCACCCTGCCGGAGGGGGGAATCATCTCCGGTGGCCATCTTCATCATCCCGGCGGCCACCACGATGAGGAGGGAGTAGTCCACCCTCGGGGCTGAGGGTTTGTACCAGTAGCTATGTGTTTAATCTCTCTCTCTCTCATGATCTATATCATGGGCTTTGTTAATATAGATGGATCATATGATGTTTCTCCCCTCTATACTCTTGTTGTGATGAATTGAATCTTTACCCTTTGAAGTTTTGTCATGTCGGATTGAATGTTCAGATTTGGGAACACATGATGTATGTCTTGCGGTATGAATACTTGAGGTGACAATGAGGTATCATATTGATTCACTTGATATATGTTATGGCACTCAACTTGTGGATTCCCGTGGTGATATTGGGGTAATCTATGCATAGGGGTTGATGCACGTTTTTATTATCTTTTCTCCGATAGAAACTTTGGGGTCCCCTTGTAGTTCTTTGTGTGGATTGTGTATTATGAATATGAATTTGCTTTGGTGTTATTTTAGTACGAACTCTAGGATAGATCGAACGGAAAGAATAGCTTTGTGTTATTTTAGTACGAACTCTTGAATAGATCGAACGGAAAGAATAGCTTTGAGGTGGTTTCGTACCCTACAAACAATTTCTATCTTTTGTTCTCCGCTAATAGGAACTCGGGAGTGATTCTTTATTGCACTTCTAGGGATAATCATATGATCCAACTATGTTAGCATTGTTGGGAGGTTGCACTAGCGAAAGTACGGACCATTGGCCTTGTTTCTAAGCATTGCAATACCGTTTGTGCTCACTTTTATTACTTGCTACCTTGCTATTTTTTGTTGTTGTTCCTATTGCAAAAATCGATATCTACCATCATTACTACACTTTTATCACCATCTCTTCGCTGAACTAGTGCACCTATACAATTTGCCATTGTATTGGGTGTGTTGGGGACACAAGAGATTTCTTGTATTTGGTGGCAGGGTCGTTTGAGAGAGACCATCTTCATCCTACACCTCTCACCGAATTGATAAACCTTAGGTCATCCACTTGAGGGAAAATTGCGTAGTAGACATCAATGTGTACCTTACTAATGCTCGTAGTAGCGCCTGGGTATTTGATACTGGTTCTGTTGCTCATATTTGCAACTAGAAATAGGGGCTACGAATTAAACGAAGATTGGCTAAGGACGAGGTGATGATGCGCGTCGGAAATGGTTCCAAGGTTGATGTGATCGCCGTCGGCACGCTACCTCTACATCTACCGCTGGGATTAGTTTTAGACCTGAATAATTGTTATTTGGTGCCAGCGTTGAGCATGAACATTATATCTGAATCTTGTTTGATGCGAGACGGTTATTCATTTAAATCAGAGAATAATGGTTGTTCTATTTATATGAGTAATATCTTTTATGGTCATGCACCCTTGATGAGTGGTCTATTTTTGTTGAATCTCGATCGTAGTGATACACATATTCATAATATTGAAACCAAAAGATGCAAAGTTAATAATGATAGTGCAACTTATTTGTGGCACTGTCGTTTAGGTCATATTGGTGTAAAGCGCATGAAGAAACTCCATGCTGATGGGCTTTTGGAATCACTTGATTTTGAATCACTTGATACTTGCGAACCATGCCTCATGGGCAAGATGACTAAGACTCCATTCTCCGGAACAATGGAGCGAGCCACTGACTTATTGGAAATAATACATACTGATGTATGCGGTCCGATGAGTGTTGAGGTTCGCGGCGGGTATCGTTATTTTCTGACCTTCACAGATGATTTGAGCAGATATGGGTATATCTACTTAATGAAACATAAGTCTGAAACATTTGAAAATTTCAAAGAATTTCAGAGTGAAGTGAAAAATCATCGTAATAAGAAAATAAAGTTTCTACGATCTGATTGTGGAGGTGAATATTTGAGTTATGAGTTTGGTCTTCATTTGAAACAATGTGGAATAGTTTCACAACTCACGCCACCTGGAACACCACAGCGTAATGGTGTGTCCGAACGTCGTAACCGTACTTATTAGATATGGTGCGATCTATGATGTCTCTTACTGATTTACCGCTATCGTTTTGGGGTTATGCTTTAGAGACGGCTGCATTCATGTTAAATAGGTCACCATCTAAATCCGTTGAGACGACACCATATGACCTGTGGTTTAGCAAGAAACCTAAGTTGTCGTTTCTTAAAGTTTGGGGCTGCGATGCTTATGTGAAAAAGCTTCAACCTGATAAGCTCGAACCCAAATCGGAGAAATGTGTCTTCATAGGATACCCAAAGGAAACTGTTGGGTACACCTTCTATCACAGATCCGAAGGCAAGATATTCGTTAAGAATGGATCATTTCTAGAGAAGGAGTTTCTCTCGAAAGAAGTGAGTGGGAGGAAAGTAGAACTTGATGAGGTAATTGTACCTTCTCCCGAATTGGAAAGTATTTCATCACAGAAATCAGTTCCAGTGATTCCTACACCAATCAGTGAGGAAGTTAATGATGATGATCATGAAACTTCAGATCAAGTTACTACCGAACCTCGTAGGTCAACCAGAGTACGTTCCGCACTAGAGTGGTACGGTAATCCTGTTCTGGAAGTCATGTTACTAGACCATGACGAACCTACGAACTATGAGGAAGCGATGATGAGCCCAGATTCCGCGAAATGGCTTGAGGCCATGAAATCTGAGATGGGATCCATGTATGAGAACAAAGTGTGGACTTTGGTTGACTTGCCCGATGATCAGCAAGCCATAGAAAACAAATGGATCTGCAAGAAGAAGACTGACGCTGACGGTAATGTTACTGTCTACAAAGCTCGACTTGTTGCAAAAAGTTTTCGACAAGTTCAAGGAGTTGACTACGACGAGACCTTCTCACCCGTAGCGATGCTAAAGTCTGTCCGAATCATGTTAGCAATTGCCGCATTTTATGATTATGAAATTTGGCAAATGGATGTCAAAACTGCATTCCTTAATGGTTTTCTTAAAGAAGAGTTGTATATGATGCAACCAGAAGGTTTTGTCGATCCTAAAAGTGCTAACAAAGTGTGCAAGCTCCAGCGATCCATTTATGGACTGGTGCAAGCCTCTCGGAGTTGGAATATATGCTTTGATAGTGTGATCAAAGCATATGGTTTTATACAGACTTTTGGAGAAGCCAGTATTTACAAGAAAGTGAGTGGGAGCTCTGTAGCATTTCTAATATTATATGTGGATGACATATTGTTGATTGGAAATAATACAGAATTTCTGGATAGCATAAAAGGATACTTGAATAAGAATTTTTCAATGAAAGACCTCGGTGAAGCTGCTTATATATTGGGCATCAAGATCTATAGAGATAGATCAAGACGCTTAATTGGACATTCACAAAGCACATACCTTGATAAAGTTTTGAAGAAGTTCAAAATGGACCAGTCAAAGAAAGGGTTCTTGCCTGTGTTACAAGGTGTGAAGTTGAGTCAGACTCAATGCCCGACCACTGCAGAAGATAGAGAGAAAATGAAAGTCATTCCCTATGCCTCAGCCATAGGTTCTATCATGTATGCAATGCTGTGTACCAGACCTGATGTGTGCCTTGCTATAAGTTTAGCCGGGAGGTACCAAAGTAATCCAGGAGTGGATCACTGGACAGCGGTCAAGAACATCCTGAAATACCTGAAAAGGACTAAGGAAATGTTTCTCGTTTATGGAGGTGACAAAGAGCTTGTCGTAAATGGTTACATCGATGCAAGCTTTGACACTGATCCAGATGACTCTAAGTCACAAACCGGATACATATTTATATTGAATGGTGGAGCTGTAAGTTGGTGCAGTTCCAAACAAAGCGTCGTGGCGGGATCTACGAGTGAAGCGGAGTACATAGCTGCTTTGGAAGCAGCAAATGAAGGAGGCTGGATGAAGGAGTTCATATCCTATCTAGGTGTAATACCTAGTGCATCGGGTCCAATGAAAATCTTTTGTGACAATGCTGGAGCAATTGCCTTGGCGAAGGAATCCAGATTACACAAGAGAACCAAACACATCAAGAGACACCTCAATTCCATCCGCGATCAAGTTAAGGAGGGAGACATGCATAGAGATTTGCAAGATACATACGGATCTGAATGTTGCAGACCCGTTGACTAAGCCTCTTCCACGAGCAAAACATGATCAGCACCAAGACTCCATGGGTTTTAGAATCATTACTATGTAATCTAGATTATTGACTCTAGTGCAAGTGGGAGACTGAAGGAAATATGCCCTAGAGGCAAAAATAAAGTTGTTATTTATATTTCCTTATATCATGATAAATGTTTATTATTCATGCTAGAATTGTATTAACCGGAAACTTAGTACATGTGTGAATGCATAGACAAACAGAGTACCCCTAGTATGCCTCTACTTGACTAGCTCGTTAATCAAAGATGGTTAAGTTTCCTGACCATAGACATGTGTTGTCATTTGATGAACGGGATCACATCATTAGAGAATGATGTGATGGACAAGGCCTGTTGGGGATATAATTATTGGGTATGACCCGCCCAGGAGGGGCCGAGTCATGCCACTGGCGGCTTAAGAAGAGAAGGCCCAAGAGGACGATGAAGATGGCGGTCTGTAGATCAAGCTTATTGAAAGCCCAAGACCCGAAGGTGACTTGAGGCCCATGGGTATGAACCGCCATATGTGTAACTTGTATTATAAGGCAAGTTTAGTTAATCACCGAGCCGGACACGTTGTGTATGAGCCGGCCGGGACTCTGTAAGCCGCCGGGCGTCAACCTGTGTATATAAAGGGACGACCCGGCGGCGTGTTAAGGACAGGAAACAACAAGTCGAGAACTAGGTCACGTGTATTCGCTCCCTGGTAATCGAAACCCAAGCAATACAACCTAAAGCAGGAGTAGGCTTTTACCTCGTTGAGAGGGGCCGAACCTGGGTAAACTCTCTGTGTCCTTTGTCCCGTTTAACCCCTTCAAGCTAATTAACCTAGTTGTGATGGCTCCACGACTAAGTCCTTTCGCTAGGACATCTACCGTGTTAAGTCCACGACAGTTGGCGCCCACCGTGGGGCCAGCGCACGGTGGTTTCGAGTTCTTGAAGGGCAGCTTCACAGGGATGAAGGGATACACTGTGGGCCGGATGACCAAGAGTCATCGCGGCAAGCTCTACATCGACGACGCTGGCTGGGGCCCCGAGGCCGGCTCAATTGAGTACGGGTACCGGGTGCCCTTCGGTGGAATCCACGTCTTCATTGGCAAGATCGGCGAATCGGGCCCTGAGCCTGACACCTGCACCGACATCATCGAGACGGCTCAGCGTGCACGACCTGCCAAGGTTCAAACTACTGTGAAGCACGCCTTTGTGGGTTTCATCCATGGGGCAGAACTTGAGGAAGGATCCGTGTCTGGTGGTGAGACGGCCATCTACTCTGATGGTGAGTCGTCAATCGGTGAGACCAATTCAATATATCAGCTGCAAGATGGCCGGCTTGGGGGCTGTTTCGATGGCGACAGTATTCCGGACCCCTATGATCCGCCGAACAGGGTGGCAATCTTCATGGCCAGTACACAACCAGTGCTCGGCTCGACAACCGCCGCGGCCATGACTTCCAGCTCAACGGCCGCGGCGACGGCTGGGGCTAGCGGCCCCGCGCGCCCGCCGGCTCAGGTCCTGACCGAATTGCTGGATGCTTTGGTGGCTTTGATGGGGGTGGAGGTGACCCCGGACACTCAAGAACATCATAAGGTGGATGTGGCGAAACTACGAGATGAGATAGCTCAGGCCAAGGAAGATCTGGCGGCTGAGAACGCTAGGATGGCTACGGAGCGAGTTGCTTTGGACGCTCAGGCACAACGGATTCATGCAGTCTCTTTCCGGCTCACCTTGGATCAAAATGCTTCAAATGTCATCATGAGAAGGCGGCACCAGAGCCGCTTACCTCCGAAGTACGATGCGAGGAACCTCTTTAACACACCTGGGGCAGGGACCAGTGACCCGCCCGTGGTGAACCGGGCGGTTGAGACGCCCATGACCGGGGCACCGGTTCGGCCGCGTGCTGTGAATCGACCTCGTTTGGATATGACTCCGCCTCAACATGTTCCGACACCGCCGGGTCATTATTCTAACCCTTTGGATAATATGATTGCTGCGGCGACGCGATTGGCGGCTCTCCCAGTTGAAGGCGAGTCTCCAGCTGCGATAGAGACGCGGAGGGCCAAAGAACTTCTTCACACAGCAGTGGCTCAACAGGCGGCTTATTCTTATAGTCGAGAACGGATTCACTCAACCCCTCGTCCAAGCCGGAGTTATAGTAGACATATTGACTCACCAGTAGTTTCAAGCAGTGAGCAGCACCATAACCAGCTTCGTAGGCATGACCCGGTGCGCGGTGGTGCCGATGCTCAGACTTTGGTGGATCAGGGCAGAGCGCGTCGGGAGGCTGAACTGGCGGCTCAGCTGGCGGCTCAACATCAATCTCCGGTTTATCCATCAGCATCGGTGGAGTCAGGAGTGACCTCTAGAACTTTGGGTGTGCCATGCTTAGTGCCAGCTCTACGCAACGAGCATTTGCCTAAGGATTTCAAGGGCCCTCATAAGGTGCCTAATTACACGGCGGATCAACCCCCTGAGGCTTGGATTGAGAGTTATGAGATGGCCATGGAGATGTTGGATGTTAGTGATGCTGCATGTGCTAAGTATTTCACCATGATGTTGGATGGGCCGGCTCGTACTTGGTTGAAAGGGCTGCCCGCTAACTCCATTAGATCATGGGCGGAGTTGAAAACACGTTTCATCCAAAAATTTAAAGACACATGCAAGCAGCCTATGTCGATCCTGGATTTGGATTCTTGTGTCCAAGGTGAGGGCGAGTCAACAACCAATTGGGTGCGCCGGATCTCAGCTGTTATACACTCATCGGATAGTATCAATGCCGGTTCAGCAGTCCTAATGTTGGAGAAGAATTGCCATTTCCTCCCCCTTAAGCAGAAACTGGGGCAGCTTAAACACCACTGCAATGACATGGGGGAGCTCATGGCGGCTCTCGTCAAATATGCCGACTCTGATAGTACCAAAGACCCCGACTCTGATGAGGAGAAGGCAGGTAAGGGGAAGAAGAGTGGCAATACGAAGGGGCAGCAGCATAACACGGCAGGTCAAAGTGGCAACAGTAAGCGCAAGGCTGATGGCAATTTAGATTTTGTGGCTAACACCAATACGCAGAATAATAATCAGCGTCGCAAGGGAAAGCCGCCCTTGCTTGGAGGGCCAAAATTTAACATTGAGGCGATGATGAATCAGCCTTGTCCAAAGCATGGTACGCAAGAGAAGCCGGCCAATCATCTGTGGAAGGATTGCTTCATCATGAGGGAGTATAGGAATTCCAACAATCATAGCCCGAATGGCGGCTCAGGATTCGGCTCTCACAGGCCTGGCTTTGGTGGTGGCGGCTCAAACTCTGGTTTCCAGGGACAAGGCAATCAAGGTGGTTTTAATCAGCAGTCTGGTCAAAGGGAATCAGCAGCAGCAATCTGGTTATCAAAGTAATCCGAAGCAGTTGAATAGTGGACAGTATCATGTATTCACCACAAGCTTATGTAAACGAGACCAGAAGATTCATAAAAGGGCGGTGAACGCAGTTGAGCCGGCGATTCCCCGTTACTTGCGATGGTCTGAACATCCTATTCTTTGGAGCCGTGAGGATCACCCGCCCTGGGTTGATAATCCGGGTCACTTGGCTTTAGTGGTTGCGCTTCAGGTTGGAAGTTATAAGTTCACTAAGGTGATCATGGATGGAGGCAGCAGCATCAATATCCTTTACTACGAAACTTTTTGTCGTATGAGTTTGACTGACAAGGATCTTAAGCCGTCGAACACTGCTTTTCATGGTGTGGTGCTTGGTAAGTCGGCATATCCAGTGGGCAAGATAGCTTTGGAAGTGGCTTTCGGTGATGATCATGATTCCAGAGTTGAGACGTTGACCTTTTGAGGTGGTTAAGATTAGGAGCCCTTATCACGCTTTGTTTGGACGGACGGCTTATGCTAAGTTCATGGCAAGGCCTTGTTATGTTTATCTGCAGCTTAAGATTCCGGGTTATAAGGGTACCATCACAGTGCATGGGAACCGGAAGATAGCCTTGGAATGTGAAGAAGGTGATGCTGCTTATGCTGAGTCTGTTTGTGCAACAGAAGAGTTGAAGTTTTACAACGATAATGTTGACCGAACATATATGACACCTTTGAAGAAGCCAACCACAGAGCATGACCCTCTGTTAAAATTTAAATCAGCAGATGACACTAAGTTGGTTGATTTTGTTTCTCGCGATTCATCCAAGCAGTTCAGTATCAGTGCTAATCTGGTCCGAAATAGGAAGGCGCGCTCATTGAGTTCATCCGTGAGAACCAGGACATCTTTGCATGGACGCCTTCAGACATGCCAGGTGTACCGAGGGAACTCGCTGAGCACTGATAACCCACAAGTATAGGGGATCGCAATAGTTTTCGAGGGTAGAGTATTCAACCCAAATTTATAGATTCAACACAAGGGGAGCCAAAGAATATTTGAAGGTATTAGCAGCTGAGTTGTCAATTCAACCACACCTGGAGATTAATTATCTGCAGCAAAGTGATCAGTAGCAAAGTAGTTTGATAGTTTTGATAGTAGTGACAGCAGCAACAGTAACGGTAATAGTGATAGCAGTAATTTTATAGCAAGTGTAACAGTGATGATAGCAGTAGTAACTTAGCAAGAACAATATAGGATAAATTCGCAGGCATTGGATCGGTGACTTGTTGGATGATATTCATCATGAGACAGTTATAACCTAGGGCGATACGGCACCAGCTCCAGTTCGTCAATATAATGTAGGCATGTATTCCGTAAATAGTCATACATGCTTATGGAAAGAACTTGCATGATATATTTTGTCCTACCCTCCCGTGGCAGCGGGGTCCATATTGGAAACTAAGAGATATTAAGGCCTCCTTTTAATAGAGAACCAGAACAAAGCATTAACACATAGTGAATACATGAACTCCTCAAACTACGGTAATCACCGGAAGAAGTCCCGGTTTTTGTCACTCGGGGGTTACTGGATCATAACACGTAGTAGGTGACTATAACTTGCAAGATTGGATCCAGAACATGAATATAATGGTGATAACATAAACGGTTTAGATCTGAAATCATGGCACCCGGGCCCAAAGTGACAAGCATTAAGCATGGCAAAGTCATAGCAACATCAATCTTAGAACATAGTGGATACTAGGGATCAAGCCCTAACAAAACTAACTCGATTACATGATGAATCTCATCCAACTCCTCACCGACCAGCGAGCCTACGAAGGAATTACTCACTCTCGGTGGGGAGCATCATGGAATTGGCGATGGAGAAGGGTTGATGATGACGAAGAACGAAGATCCCCCTCTCCGGAGCCCCAAACAGGCTCCAGATCTGGCCTCCCGATGAAGAATAGGAGGTGGCGGCGGCTCCATCTCGTGGATCGCGTAATTCTTTCTCCCAGATTTTTTTTCTGGAAAAATAGGATTTTATAGCGTCAGTTTCAGGGTCTGCGGGGCCACCAGGTGGGGACAACCCACCTGGGCGCGCCAGGAGAGGGGGGCGCGCCCTAGTGGGTTGTGCCCACCCAGGTGCCCCTCTCCGGTGGATCTTGGCTCCAGAAATTCTTATTTATTGCATAAAAATTCCTCGCAAAGTTTCGTTCCATTCCGAGAACTTTTATTTCTGCACAAAAACAACACCATGGTAGTTCTGCTGAAAACAGCGTCAGTCCGGGGTTAGTTTCATTCAAATCATGCAAATTAGAGTCCAAAACAAGAGGAAAAGCGTTAGGAAAAGTTGATACGTTGGAGACGTATCAACTCCCCCAAGCTTAAACCTTTGCTTGTCCTCAAGCAATTCAGTTGATAAACTGAAAGTGAAAAAGAAAAACTTTTATGAACTCTTTTGCTCTTGTTTGCCTAAATAAGCTTAAACAGCACCCAGGTTTTCAGCCAACATTATAACTAACCATGCCGACAATAACTCTTAAAGATTATAATGACTCATATCAATGACATAATCAGCTAGCGAGCAATAATAAGATATCTCAAATGGCAACACGGCATCAAAACAACCATGATATAATATGACAATAGTGGTATCTTGCTAGCCCTTTCTGAGACCGCAAAACATAAATGCAGAGCACCTCCAAAGTTCAAGCAGCGACTAAACATTGTAATTCATGGTAGAAAAGATCCAGTCATGATGAACCCAACATTAGCTACACACAATGCATAAGTCATGATAGTTGTGCTCTCAGGTTCGAGCACTTGTTTTAGAAGGTGATGACACAACATAAAAGTAAATGGATAGTCCCTTCGCAGAGGGAAGCAGTGATT
This sequence comes from Thinopyrum elongatum, assembly GCA_011799875.1. Taxonomy (NCBI): domain Eukaryota; kingdom Viridiplantae; phylum Streptophyta; class Magnoliopsida; order Poales; family Poaceae; genus Thinopyrum; species Thinopyrum elongatum. The sequence continues at coordinate 495,447,795 of CM022297.1, read as the reverse complement.
TGCAGAGGTGCCAGATCTCAAATTTTTTAAAACAGAGGTAAATGATATTTTGGGACATGCACCCTTCTCATTTACTTCACGACTATCAGCTATCAATATCTTCCATGCTAAGCACGCTAGTGGCGGTTCCCAAGCGATAAAAGTAAAGGTTTTGACTCCATTGGGAGTTTTTGTTTGATTAATTGAGAGATTAACTATTTTTCAGTTTGCAGTTTGGGACTGGGCATCCCTATTACCTCCCTTTTCTCGTGCGATGGCGAGTGAATAAACACTCGACCTGAGAATAACCCGCTTAGCATGGAAGATACCGACCACCTCCTGTCGTTCCATGAACGATCCAGGCACACAAAAAGGATATTTATTTAGAAGTTTTTAGAGGTGGCACATGCAAATTTACTTAGGACGGCAGGGTAATACCGCATATAGGTAGGTATGGTGGACTCATCTGGAATAACTTTGGGTTCAGGGTTTTTGATGTACAAGCAGAATTCCCACTTAGTACAGGCGAAGGCTAGCAATTAGATTGAGAAGCGGCCAGCTAGAGAGCAACAACGGTCATAAACATGCATTATGCATAAGTAACATTGGACACTAGCATGAGTAGGATATGAACACCATGAACATAAATATCATAGAGGCGATGTTGGTTTTGATTCAACTACATGCATGAACATGTGCCAAGTCAAGCCACTTGAACATTCAGAGGAGGATACCATATCATCATACTACATCACAATCATTTTAACGCAATGTTGATATCCAAGATAAATCATTATCCACTCCTAGCTACTTATGCATGGAATGAGAAACTATAATCTCTAATTGTCATTGCAAACATGTTTAATCATAATGGACTGAATCATGGATACTAGGTTAAACATATTTACACAAACAGAACAAGTCGAGTTCATACCCGTTTCTCTTTGCCACGACCAGTTCATCGAATATCGTCATTATTGCCTTTCACTTGCACGACCGAATGATAAGAAAATAATAATAGTGCAAGAGTGCCGTGGACTAAGCTGGAATCTGCAAACATTTTATTCAATAGGAGAAGACAAGGTAAAATGGGCTCTTTATTAGATCAACAATTATTCATATGAGAGCCACTCGAATAAAAAGAAAAGAAATTCAGAGAAACACACTGAAATATTTTTGGAGTTTTTGGTTTTCTTAAACAAGCAAATAAAAAGGGAAAAGCAAAAAACGAGAAAAACTATTTACACGGGAAAGCTCCCAACAAGCAAAAGAAGGGCAAGGAAATCTTTTTGGGTTTTCTTTTTAATATTCCTACTAAGCATGCATAGAAATTAAATTAACTACAACTAATTTTTTGGGTTTTTCTAAAGTTTTTCAAACACACAATAAGAAAGCAAGAAAAATAATCTAAGCATGGATGATACAATGAAAAAGTGTGAACACCGACTAACAAAATAAATGGTCATGAATGTAGAGTCGGTGGAAACACGTACTCCCCCAAGCTTAGGCTTTTGGCCTAACTTGGTAGTCGATCAGTAGCCTGGAGGGTAGTAGGGGTACTGAGGAGCGGGCATCCACTCATCCCACTGCTGAAGCTCCTCCTGTGCTGCCTCCGCAGCAGCTTGAGCATTCCGGTAGGCGATGTTGTCCGCATGCATGATCTTATGTCCGCCCCTGGCAACAGAATCAAACAAAGCAGGAGCAGGCAACAGAATAATATCATGAGTTTCAACACCAAATACCAGGTTATAAGGAATAGGAATGTTAGGATAATCTCGTGCAAGAAAATGATGGTGTTCCATGGCTGCACGGTCTAGGTAAACCTTGGTCAGAGGGTAATCATGAGGGCGTATCTCAACATTAAAGTGAGCCGCGAAATGAGTAGCATAAATCCCACCATGTATTTTACCCTGAGATTTATTAAGATGGAGGCGACGAGCCACAATAGCTCCCAAGCTATAAATGTTGTCGCCCTCTAATGCACGATGTAAAACAGCAAGGTCTGGTGAACTAAGTGCACCCACCTTCTCTCTAGCAAGCAAGCATTTTGTAATGAAAAGTGCAAAGTAATGATCAGCAGGAAAATGCAAGCCAGCAGCTGTGATAGCTGACACCCCTCTCTCATCTCCCACTGTCAAAGTGCGGTAAAAGGCCTCAAATCTAGCTGGCCTAGGCTCGGCTAAGCTCCCATCAGAAGGGACCATGCATATGTCACAAAACTCAGTGAGTGGTATCTGATGGTTTTCAGCATATAAATCAAAGCTCACTTCAAGAGGATTATTCCTAGGCAGGAAAGTAAAACTTTGAACAAAGATGTTTGTGAGGATTTGGTGCTGTTCACACTCATCTGCGATGAAGTTGGTGAGGCCGGCATTAGCAGCATATTGCATGAACTCCTCAAGGATTCCAGCCTCTTCCAGGAACGGGGTATGCGGCCATTCACACGGCCGTACTTCCGCCAACCTCCGAGGATGGAGATCACTATCAGATGATTCCCCAATAACACCCTTAGAGTTCTTCTTGGAGCCAAACTTTCTAAAGATATTCATGGTTTTCCTATGAACAAAATTCTGAAATTTATTAGCCCACAAAATTTTCTCAACAAAACTTCACAAAAATGATACCAACTACTCATAGGGATACATAGAGGCCATAGCAAGCATTTAAACTACTTAGAACTCTAAGAATTTGACATGCAAGCACATCTACAGCAGCACCAAGAGTAGATAATTATTCAAAATATAAACCACTAAAACAAAAACTAATTGGACAAACGGTGGAGTCACATACCAAGCAACAATCCCCCGAAACAGTTTCGAAAACGGAGCTTCGAGCAAAGAGATCCAAATCCGCGGGTTTGAGAGCAAGAACACGAGAGAGAGAGAGCAATGGAGATTTATTTCTGGAGGTGAGTGATGATGTGGTGTGAAGGGATAAGTGAGGGGGCCCACGTGGGGACCATAACCCACCAGGGCGCGCCTGGGGGTCCTGGCGCGCCCAGGTGGGTTGTGCCCACCTGGTGCACCTCCCTCTGATGTTATTTGCACCAAAAATTCAGAAATATTCAGAAAAAATCGTATTAAATTTTCAGGACATTCTGAGAACTTTTATTTTTGGGTCATTTTTTTTATTGCACGGAAAATTCAGAAAAACAGACAAAACATGGCATTTTATTTTATTTAACTAATAAAAACAGAAAACAAAAGGTAGGGACAGAAGGTAGTGCTTACTAAATTCATCAACTTCATACCGCTAAAAAATGATCCATTAATAAGGTTAATCAAGTCTTATTAACAACCACTTCCGATTAGCATGAAACCGAAGAACTTTCGTAAATCACTAGGTTACCTCAATGGGGATATGCATTTCCCCAACAATAAGCATTTCATATTTCTTTTTGACAGTAGATAGAGGTATTTGAAAACTTCCAATAGTGATTGTCAGAGATTTTTCGATAACATTAATACTATTCACTTGGAATTGTTTCTTCGGAAAGTGCACCGTATGCTCATTACCATTGATATGAAAAATGACCTTGCTTTTATTGCAATCAATAACAGCCCCTGCAGTATTCATGAAGGGTCTACCAAGGATAATTGACATGTTGTCGTCCTCGGGCATCTCAAGTATAACAAAGTCAGTCAGAATAGTAACATTAGCAACAACAATGGGCACATCCTCACAGATACCGATAGGTATGGCAGTTGATTTGTCAGCCATTTGCAAAGATATTTCAGTTGGTGTGAGTTTATTCAAATCAAGTCTTTTGTATAAAGAGAAAGGCATAACACTAACACTAGCTCCTAAATCACACAAAGCAGTTTTCACATAATTCTTTTTGATAGAGCAAGGTATAGTTGGTATTCCCGGATCTCCAAGTTTTTTAGGTACTCCATCTTTAAAAGTATAATTAGCAAGCATAGTGGAGATTTCAACTTCCGGTATTTTTCTCTTATTAGTGATGATGTCTTTCATATACTTTGCATAGGGAGATATTTTTAAGATATCAGTCAAGCGAGTACGCAAAAAGACTGGCCTCAGCATTTCAGCAAAGCGTTCAAATTCTTCATCATCTTTCTTTTTAGTTGACTTAGGTGGAAAAGGCATAGGTTTTTTAACCCATGGTTCTCTTTCTTTACCGTGTTTTCTAGCAACAAAGTCACTTTTATCATATCTTTTATTCTTAGGTTGTGGTTATCAAGGTCAACAGGTGGTTCTATCTCAACATCATTGTCTGGTTCTTTTTCATTATTTGTTTGAGCATCATTATGAACCTCATCATTATCTTTTTCATTATCACTGGGTGAGTGTTCATTACAAGACTGAGTTTTAGCATCAGAGATAGAAGTTTCATTATCATTATCAGGAGGTTTTTCTATTTCAGGTTCACGAGGAGTATGCAAAGTCCTATCATTTTTATTTTTCTTTCTAGAAGGACTAGGTGCATTAGTATTAGCTCTTTGTGAATCTTGCTCTATTCTCTTTGGGTGCCCCTCAGGATAAACTGGTTCCTGAGTCATTTTACCTCATCTAGTTGCAACTCTAACAGCAAAATCATGTATATTATGATTCATTTCATCAAGTAATTCTCTTTGTGATTTAGCAACTTGTTCTAATTGAGTTTGAACCACAGAAGCATGCTTTCCAACACCTCTAACATCATTTGAGATTCTAAATAACAAGTCACTCAAGCGAGCAATCATATCAGAATTGTATTTCAATTGTTTCATAACATTTGCATTGAAGTGATCTTGCTTTCTAATATAGTTTTCAAACTCATAAAGACATTGGCTAGGATGCATATTGTGAGGATTGTCATTATCATTGAACTTCATTAAAGAATTTACCTCTACCACCTTAGGCAGTGGTGGTGTATTAAGCCCATGTATTTCTTCAATAGGAGGTAAATTTTTAACATCCTCAGCTTTAATACCTTTTTCCTTCATAGACTTCTTTGCCTCTTGCATATCTTCAGGACTGAGATATAATATACCCCTCTTCTTCGGAGTGGGTTTAGGTGGTTCAGGAAGAGTCCAATCATCATAATTTCTCAATATGTTATTCAATAATTCTTCAGCTTGCCCAACAGTTCGTTCCCTGAAAACACAACCAGCACAACTATCTAGGAAATCCCTAGAAGCATCGGTTAGTCCATTATAGAAGATATCAAGTATTTCATTTTTCTTAAGAGGATGATCAGGCAAAGCATTAAGTAATTTGCAAAGCCTCCCCCAAGCTTGTGGGAGACTCTCTTCTTTAATTTGAACAAAGTTAAATATTTCCTGTAAAGCAGCTTGTTTCTTATGAGCAGGGAAATATTTTTCAGAGAAGTAATAAATCATATCCTGGGGACTACGCACACAACCAGGAGCAAGAGTATTGTACCAAGCTTTAGCATTACCCTTTAATGAGAACGAAAATAATTTGAGAATAAAGTAATAGCGAGTCTTCTCATCATGAGTAAAAAGGGTGGCTATGTCATTCAGCTTAGTAAGATGTGCCACAACAGTTTTAATTTCATAACCATGGAAAGGATCAGATTCAACCAAAGTAATTAACTCTGGGTTGACAGAGAATTCATAATCCTTATCATCAATAAAGATAGGTGAAGTAGAAAACTTAGGATCACATTTCATTCTAGCATTCAGAGATTTTTCTTTATACTTGCATAATAATTTCTCTAGATCATCTCTATCCTTACAAGCAAGAATATCTTTAGTTGTTTCTTCACTCATAACATAACCTTCCGGTACCTTAGGCAATTCATATCTAGGAAGGCTAGTTCTAGTAGGTGTTTCAGGAGTTTCGGTTTCAAGCTCATCATCAGATTCAACAACATCATGTTGTATTACTCTAGCAATTTGTTCATCAAGAAAATCACCAAGCGGCACATCATCATCATTAAGCAAGGTACTAGCATCATCATAAGCATAATTCATAGCAGAAGTAGCATCATCAATAACTTGCGACATATCAGAAATAGCATGTGGTGGTGTTGCAAGTTTACTTATAACAGAAGGTGAATCTAAAGCAGAACTGGATGGCAGTTCCTTACCTCCCCTCGTCTTAGAGGGATAAATCTTTGTCTTAGCATCCTTCAGATTCTTCATAGTGATAAATTGATAATAATACCAAGTGACTCAACAAATATAGCTATGCTCCCCGGCAACGGCGCCAGAAAAAGGTCTTGATAACCCACAAGTATAGGGGATCGCAACAGTTTTCGAGGGTAGAGTATTCAACCCAAATTTATAGATTCGACACAAGGGGAGCCAAAGAATATTTGAAGGTATTAGCAGCTGAGTTGTCAATTCAACCACACTTGGAGATTAATTATCTACAGCAAAGTGATCTGTAGCAAAGTAGTTTGATAGTTTTGATAGTAGTGACAGCAGCAGCAGTAACGATAACACTAATAGCAGTAATTTTATAGCAAGTGTAACAGTGATGATAGCAGTAGTAACTTAGCAAGAACAATATTGGATAAATTTGTAGGCATTGGATCGGTGACTTGTTGGATGATATTCATCATGAGACAGTTATAACCTAGGGCGATACGGCACTAGCTCCAGTTCGTCAATATAATGTAGGCATGTATTCCGTAAATAGTCATACGTGCTTATGGAAAGAACTTGCATGACATCTTTTGTCCTACCCTCCCGTGGCAGCGGGGTCCATATTCGAAACTAAGGGATATTAAGGCCTCCTTTTAATAGAGAACCAGAACAAAGCATTAACACATAGTGAATACATGAACTCCTCAAACTACGGTAATCACTGGAAGAAGTCCCGGTTTTTGTCACTCGGGGGTTACCGGATCATAACACGTAGTAGGTGACTATAACTTGCAAGATCGGATCTAGAACATGAATATAATGGTGATAACATAAATGGTTCAGATCTAAAATCATGGCACCCGGGCCCAAAGTGACAAGCATTAAGCATGGCAAAGTCATAGCAACATCAATCTTAGAACATAGTGGATACTAGGGATCAAGCCCTAACAAAACTAACTCGATTACATGATGAATCTCATCCAACTCCTCACCGACCAGCGAGCCTACGAAGGAATTACTCACTCCCGGTGGGGAGCATCATGGAATTGGCGATGGAGAAGGGTTGATGATGACGAAGAACGAAGATCCCCCTCTCTGGAGCCCCAAACGGGCTCCAGATCTGGCCTCCCGATGAAGAACAGGAGGTGGCGGCGGCTCCGTCCCATGGATCGTGATAATTCTTTCTCCCAGTTTTTTTCTGGAAAAATAGGATTTTATAGTGTCGGTTTCAGGGTCTGCGGGGCCACCAGGTGGGGACAACCCACCTGGGCGCGCCAGGAGAGGGGGGCGCGCCCTGGTGGGTTGTGCCCTCCCAGGTGCCCCTCTCCGGTGGATCTTGGCTCCAGAAATTCTTATTTATTGCATAAAAATTCCTCGCAAAGTTTCGTTCCATTCCGAGAACTTTTATTTCTGCACAAAAATAACACCATGGTAGTTCTGCTGAAAACAGCGTCAGTCCGGGGTTAGTTTCATTCAAATCATGCAAATTAGAGTCCAAAACAAGAGGAAAAGCGTTAGGAAAAGTAGATACATTGGAGACGTATCAAGCACACTCTCAATATTGATCCAAAGTTTAAACCGGTCAAGCAATTCCTTCGTCGCTTTAATGAAGAGAGGCGTAAGGCCATTGGTGAAGAAGTGGCCTGGCTCTTGGCAGCTGGGTTCATTGTTGAAGTTTTTCATCCTGAATGGTTGGCTAACCCGGTGCTGGTGCTTAAGAGAAATGGCACTTGGCGCATGTGCGTGGATTATACAGACCTTAATAAGGCCTGCCCAGCTGATCCTTTTGCTCTCCCTCGTATTGATTAGATTATTGATGCTACGGCGGGTTCTGAGCGTTTGAGTTTTTTGGATGCTTATTCTGGGTATCATCAGATCAAGATGGCAGTTAAGGACCAGGAGAAGACATCCTTCATCACTCCCTTTGGAGCCTTCTGCTATGTGTCTATGCCCTTTGGGCTCAAGAGTGCCCAGGCGACTTACCAGCGGTGTGTTCAAAATTGCCTTCATGGTTAGATTGGACGCAATGTTCATGCTTACGTGGACGATATTGTTGTGAAATCCTAGAAGAAGGAAACCTTGATAGATGATTTGAAAGAGACCTTTGACAATCTCCGGGTCTACAAGATGATGCTTAACCCGGCCAAGTGTGTTTTTGGTGTGCCAGCAGGCAAGCTCTTGGGTTTTTTGGTTTTTGAGAGAGGCATTGAAGCTAACCCGGAGAAAATCAAGGCTATTACTTCCTTGGCTAAACCGGCGTGTATTAATGATGTTCAGCGTCTGGCGGGTCGTATTGCGGCCCTAAGCCGGTTCATATGCCGGTTGGGAGAAAAAGCTATTCCTCTGTATCAGATGATGAAGAAAACGGATCACTTTGTCTGGAGTGATGCTGCTGATCAGGCATTCGAGGCATTGAAAAAGCAGTTGGCTGAGCCGCCGATCCTTGCAGCTCCTATTGATAAGGAGCCGTTATTGTTATATGTGGCTGCCAATGGCCGAGCTGTTAGTGTGGCGATTGTGGTGGAACGGAAGGAAGCAGGCAAGGAACATCCGGTTCAGCGCCCGGTTTATTATATCAGTGAGGTGCTCATTGAATCCAAGCAGAGGTATCCGCATTGGCAGAAGCTGGTATATGGGGTGTTCATGGCTAGTCGAAAGCTCAAGCAATATTTCCTTGGTCATCCCATCACTGTGGTTAGTTCTGCTCCTTTAGCGGATATTATTCAAAACAGAGAGGCCACAGGTCGGGTAGCCAAGTGGGCCATTGAGCTTGGACCCCATGGTTTGAAGTATATGCCTCGGACAGCTATCAAGTCTCAAGCACTTGCGGATTTTATCAATGACTGGACTGAGCTGCAGATGCCTGAGGAGAAGCCAGATAGCACGTATTGGACTATTCACTTTGATGGATCCAGGCAATTGGAAGGCTCGGGGGCTGGAGTTAATTTGACTTCCCCACGAGGTGATAAATTTTATTATGTTTTAAGGTTGATGTTCCCTTGTTCTAACAATGCAGCTGAGTATGAGGCCTTGCTCCATGGTCTTCGGATGGCTAAAGAGATGAATTTAAGCCGGGTGAGGTGTTTTGGTGACTCAGATTTGGTGGCTCAGCAAGTTTCAGGCACTTGGGATTCTAAGGACCCACTCATGGCAGCTTACCGCCGCGAGGTTGATGCTATTGCTGGTGATTTCAAAGGTTATCAAGTGGAACATGTTGATCGCACGAAAAATGAGGCGACTGATGCTTTGAGCCGGTTAGGGTCCCAGCGTAAGCCGGTACCACCTAATCTTTTCCTTGATATTCTGCATAACCCTTTAGTCAAATTGCCTACGGAGGAATATCTTGCTATTCCTGATCCGGAGGCACAATTGGTGGCGGCTCTTCATGCTATTCCTGATTGGACAGTTCCATATTTGGCTTATATGACCCAGGGCGAGTTACCTGAAGATGAAACTTTGGCCAGGCAGATAACCCGGCGGTCTAAGTCAATGACTATTGTCAATGGAGAGTTGCACCGATGCAGTGTCACAGGGGTGTTTCAACGTTGTATTTCTCCTGAAGAAGGCCGTGAGACTCCACACATCGACCGTTATCCAGCATGCATCTAGTGTATTAAGTTCATAGAGAAACGGAGTAATGCAATAAGAACGATGACATGATGTAGACAAGATCTATCTAGGTAGAGATAGACCCCATCGTTTTATCCTTAGTAGCAACGATACATACGTGTCGGTTCCCTTTCTATCACTGGGATCAAGCACCGTAAGATCGAACCCACTACAAAGCACCTCTTCCCATTGCAAGATAAATAGATCAAGTTGGCCAAACAAAACCCAAATATCGCAGAAGAAATACGAGGCTATAATTAATCATGCATAAAAGAGATCAAAGAAACTCAAATACTTTCATGGATATAAAAAGATAGATCTGATCATAAACTCAAAGTTCATCGATCCCAACAAACACACCGCAAAAGAGTTACATCATATGTATCTCCAAGAGACCATTGTATCGAGAAATCAGTGAGAGAGAGAGGAAGCCATCTAGCTACTAACTACGGACCCGAAGGTCTACAAAGAACTACTCACGCATCATCGGAGAGGCACCAATGGAGGTGGTGAACCCTATCCGAGATGGTGTCTAGATTGGATCTGGTGGTTCTGGACTCTGCGACGGCTGGATGAATATTTTGTCGACTCCCCTAGGGTTCTGGAAATATTGGGGTATTTATAGAGCAAAGAGGCGGTCCGGGGGGCACCCGAGGTGGGCACAACCCACCAGGGCGCGCCTGGGCCTCCTAGTGCGCCCTGGTGGGTTATGCCCTCCTCGAGGTACCCCCCAGGCGCAGCCAGGGCCCATTACATTCCTTCTGGTCCAAAACAAATCTCCGTAAAGTTTCGTTGCGTTTGGACTCCGTCTGATATTGATTTCCTGCGATGTAAAAAACATGCAGAAAACAGCAACTGGCACTTGGCACTATGTCAATAGGTTAGTACCAAAAAATGATATAAAATGACTATAAAATGAATATAAAACATCCAAGATTGATAATATAACAACATGGAACAATCAAAAATTATAGATACGTTGTAGACGTATCAGCATCCCCAAGCTTAACTCCTACTCGTCCTCGAGTAGGGAAGTGATAAAAACAGAATTTTTGATGTGGAATGCTGCCTAACATGTCATATCATATTTCTTTTCTTTATAGCATGGACATTTGGACTTTTATATTGTTCAAAGCAATAGTCTAGTTTTGACATCATAATTTAGATACTCAAGCATACCAACAAGCAACCATGTCTTTCAAAATATCAACGCTAAAATAAGTTATCCCTAGCCCATTATGCTCAATCATTGATCCATTCATGAAACACACTCACATATTAGCTACACCCAATACTCAAGTACGATCATATTGCCTCCTAGTTGGTGCTTTTTATAAGAGAAGATGGAGACTCAAATTCAAAAATAAAAATTGCATAAAGTAAAAGAAAGGCCCTCCGCGGAGGGAAGTAGGGATTTGTAGAGGTGTCAGAGCTCAAAGCGAAAAACTTAGAGATAAAAACATTTTGGGAGGTGTATCCTTCCCACCAACGAAAACAACTTAGAGTTCCCAACACTTTCCATGCTAGATATATCATAGGCGGTTCCCAAACAGAAAATAAAGTTTATTCCTTTTTCAACCATACTTTCACTTTCCATGGCTAGCCGTATCCGCGGTTGCCCTCCATACGAACACTTTCCAAGGAATTTATTATTTGACAACATAAAGTAAATTCATTTTTTCATTTCGGGACTGGGCATCCCTAATACCTTTGCTTACTCTCGTGCAATGACAAGTGAATAAACACTCATCGTGAGAATAACACATCTAGCATGGAAAATATTGGCCACCCCTCACCGCTCCGCGAGCGAAACGAACACACAAAAGAGAGGTTTATTTTGAAAATTAGATATGGCACATACAAATTTGCTTGGAACGGCAAAAGAATACCGCATATAGGTAGGTATGGTGGACTCATGTGGCAAAACTTGTTTAAGGATTTTTGGATGCACAAGTTGTGATCATACTTAGTGCAAAATGAAGGCTAGCAAAATATTGGGAAGCGACCAACCAAAAAATGAATAATCTCATAAGCGACCATTAAGCATAACTAACACCGAATAATGCACCACAAGTAGGATATAATTTCATTGCACAACTATTGACTTTCGTGCTTGCATAGGGAATCACAAACCTTAACACCAATATTCTTACTAAAGCATAATTACTCATCAACACAACTCACATATCACATCATCATATCTCAAAACTATTACTAAGAATCAAGTTTATTTTGTCCAATGATCTTCATGAAAGTTTTTATTATATCCTTCTTGGATATCTATCACTTTGGGACTAATTTTTATATGTTGCTTTTGATAAGCTCAAACAAATATAAGTGAAGATCATGAGCATAATTTTTCATTCTTTCTCTCAAATTAATTTAAGTGAAGTAAGAGAGAATTTCTTGAAAATTTTACTAACTCTCAAATAAATATAAGTGAAGCAAGACATCATTTCTTCAAAAATACTAAAGCACGCCGTGCTAAAAAAGATATAAGTGAAGCACTAGAGCAAGTCCATAGCTTATAAAAATTTAAGTGAAGCAAAGAGAGCAATTTTAACAAGTCATGACATAATTTTGGCTCTCTCAAATAGGTGTGTCCAGCAAGGAATCAAGACTGAAGACACAAAATAAAACAAGCAAAGACTCATATCATACAAGACGCTCCAAGCAAAACACATAGTATGTGACGAATAAAAATATAGTTTCGAGTAAGATACCGATGGTCGTTAGAAGAAAGAGGGGATGCCACTCGGGGGCATCCCCAAGCTTAGTTGTTTGCTCATTTTTGGATAATAGCTTGGGATGCCGGTCATCCCCAAGCTTAGGCTCTTCTTACTCCTTATTCCTTCATCCATCGTAAGATAACCCAAAACTTGAAAACTTCAATCACACAAAACTCAACAAAACCTTCGTCAGATCCATTAGTGTAAGAAAACAAATCACTACTATAAGTGCTGTACCAAACCAATTCATATTTTGTTTTTGCATTATATATACTGTATTCCAACTTTTCTATGGCAAAAACTCATCAAAGAAAACCATAGAGCCATCAAAATAAGCACACAACACAAAGAAAACAGAATCTGTCAAAACAGAACAGTCTGTAGCAATCTGAATATCTCGAATACTTCTGTAACTCCAAAAATTCTGAAACATTAGGACGACCTGAGATATTTGTATATTAATCTACTGCAAAAAGAATTGGCATTTTTCCACGCTCTGATAGAAAATAAGAATTATTTTTGTGAGCGCATAAGTTTCTGTTTTTTCAGCAAGATCAAACAACTATCACTCAAGAAGATCCTAAAGGCTTTACTTGGCACTAACACTAATTAAAACACAAAAAACACAATCATAACAGTAGAATAATTGTGCAAACACTCAAGAACATAAAGCAAAAGGCAAAAATAAATTTTATTCATTGGGTTGCCTCCCAACAAGCGCTATTGTTTCACGCCCCTAGCTAGGCATAAGATTTCAATGATGCTCACACGAAAGATAATGATTGAAACACAAAGAGAGCATCATGAAACATGTGACAAACACATTTAAGTCTAGAATACTTCCTATGCATAGGCATTTTATAAGCAAACAAATTATCAAAACTAGCAAAAACTAGCATATGCAAGGAAGGAGAATAAAGCATTGACAATCTCAACATAACGAGAGGTAATTTAATAACATGAAAATTTCTACAACCATATGTTCCTCTCTCATAATAATTACATGTAGGATCAAATTCAACAATATAGCTATCATAGAAAATTTTCTCTTCATGATCCACATGCATGCAAAGTTGACACTCTTCCAATATAGTGGGACTATCATCAAATAAAGTTATGACCTCTCCGAACCCACTTTTGTCAAAATTTTCATAAGAATGAACACTCTCCAAATATGTGGGATTATTTTTATCAAAAGTTGACACTCTTCCAAACCCACTTTCAATATTATTGCAAACATTAATATCAATGGCATATTCATCAAGAGGCATAAATAAATTTTCAAGATCATAAGAAGAATCGCCCCAATCATGATCATTGCAATAAGTAGTGGAAATATCAAAATTAGCATCCCCAAGCTTGGGGTTTTGCATATCATTAGCATAATTGACATTAATAGAATTTATAGTGAAATCATTGCAATCATGCTTTTCATTCAAGGAGCTATCATGAATCACTTTATAAATTTCTTCATCACAATTTTCAGATTCACGAATCTCAAGCAAAACTTCATAAAGATAATCTATTGCACTCAAATCACTAGCAATTGGTTCATCACAATTGGATATTTTAAAAAGATTAGCAACTGGATGAGGATCCATATCAATAGATTTTTAGCAAGCAAAGATGCAAGCAAATAGAAGGCACATGGTAACATAAGCAAACAAAAGATCGGATGAGAAAAAGGCGAACGAAAAAAGAAGGCGAAGAAAAAGGCAAATTTTTGTGAAGTGGGGGAGAGGAAAACAAGAGGAAAATGGCAAATAATGTAACTTGCGAGGAGATGAGATTTGTGATTAGGAACCTGGTATATGTTGAAGATCCTCCCCGGCAACGGCGCCAGAAATTCCTTTTGATGCGGCTTGAAGCTACATCGGTATTTCCCCAAAGAGGAAGGGATGATGCAGCACAGCGGCGGTAGGTATTTCCCTCAGATATGAAACCAAGGTTATCGAACCAGTAGGAGAACCAAGCAACACAACGTAAACAGCACCTGCACACAAATAACAATTTCCAGCAACCCGACGTGTAAAAGGGGTTGTCAATCCCTTTCGGGTACAGCGCCTCAAGATAGGCAAGCGGACGTGAAATAATTTGTAGTAAATTGATAGATCGAAGGCCAAATAAAATAAATGAGAAATAATTGCAGCAAGGTATTTTTGTATTTTTAGATTAATAGATCTGAAAATAAATGCAAAGGAAAATAGATCGCAAAGGCAAATAATATGGGAAGAGACCCGGGGGCCGTAGGTTTCACTAGTGGCTTCTCTCGAGAAAAATAGCAAACGGTGGGTGAACAAATTACTGTTGGGCAATTGACAAAACTTCAAATACTCATGACGATATCCAGGCAATGATCATTACATAGGCATCACGTCCAAGATTAGTAGACCGAGTCTTGCCTGCATCTACTACTATTACTCCACACATCGACTGCTATCCAGCATGCATCTAGTGTATTAAGTTCATGGAGAAACGAAGTAATGCAATAAGAACGATGACATGATGTAGACAAGATCTATCTATGTAGAGATAGACACCATCATTTTATCCTTAGTAGCAACGATACATACGTGTCGGTTCCCTTTCTGTCACTGGGATCAAGCACCGTAAGATCGAACCCACTACAAAGCACCTCTTCCCATTGCAAGATAAATAGATCAAGTTGGCCAAACAAAACCCAAATATCGGAGAAGAAATACGAGGCTATAAGTAATCATGCATAAAAGAGATCAAAGAAACTCAAATACTTTCATGGATATAAAAAGATAGATCTGATCATAAACTCAAAGTTCATCGATCCCAACAAACACACCGCAAAAGAGTTACATCATATGGATCTCCAAGAGACCATTGTATTGAGAAATCAGCGAGAGAGAGAGGAAGCCATCTAGCTACTAACTACGGACCCGAAGGTCTACAAAGAACTACTCACGCATCATCGGAGAGGCACCAATGGAGGTGGTGAACCCCATCCGAGATGGTGTCTAGATTGGATCTGGTGATTCTGGACTCTGCGGCGGTTGGATGAATATTTTGTCGACTCCCCTAAGGTTCTGGAAATATTGGGGTATTTATAGAGTAAAGAGGCGGTCCGGGGGGCACCCGAGGTGGGCACAACCCACCAGGGCACGCCTGGGCCTCCTGGCGCGCCCTGGTGGGTTGTGCCCTCCTCGAGGCACCCCCCAGGCGCAGCCAGGGCCCATTATGTTCCTTCTGGTCCAAAACAAATCTCCGTAAAGTTTCATTGCGTTTGGACTCCGTCTGATATTGATTTCCTACGATGTAAAAAACATGCAGAAAACAGCAACTGGCACTTGGTACTATATCAATAGGTTAGTACCAAAAAATGATATAAAATGACTATAAAATGATTATAAAACATCCAAGATTGATAATATAACAGCATGGAACAATCAAAAATTATAGATACGTTGTAGACATATCAGCATCCCCAAGCTTAACTCCTACTCGTCCTCGAGTAGGGAAGTGATAAAAACAGAATTTTTGATGTGGAATGCTGCCTAACATGTCATATCATATTTCTTTTCTTTATAGCATGGACATTTGGACTTTTATATTGTTCAAAGCAATAGTCTAGTTTTGACATGATAATTTAGATACTCAAGCATACCAACAAGCAACCATGTCTTTCAAAATATCAACGCTAAAATAAGTTATCCCTAGCCCATTATGCTCAATCATTGATCCATTCATGAAACACACTCGCATATTAGCTACACCCAATAATCAAGTACGATCATATTGCCTCCTAGTTGGTGCTTTTTATAAGAGAAGATGGAGACTCAAATTCAAAAATAAAAATTGCATAAAGTAAAAGAAAGGCCCTCCGCGGAGGGAAGTAGGGATTTGTAGAGGTGTCAGAGCTCAAAGCGAAAAACTTAGAGATAAAAACATTTTGGGAGGTGTATCCTTCCCACCAACGAAAACAACTTAGAGTTCCCAACACTTTCCATGCTAGATATATCATAGGCGGTTCCCAAACAGAAAATAAAGTTTATTCCTTTTTCAACCATACTTTCACTTTCCATGGCTAGCCGTATCCGCGGTTGCCCTCCATACGAACACTTTCCAAGGAATTTATTATTTGACAACATAAAGTAAATTCATTTTTTCATTTCGGGACTGGGCATCCCTAATACCTTTGCTTACTCTCGTGCAATGACAAGTGAATAAACACTCATCGTGAGAATAACACATCTAGCATGGAAAATATTGGCCACCCCTCACCGCTCCGCGAGCGAAACGAACACACAAAAGAGAGGTTTATTTTGAAAATTAGATATGGCACATACAAATTTGCTTGGAACGGCAAAAGAATACCGCATATAGGTAGGTATGGTGGACTCATGTGGCAAAACTTGTTTAAGGATTTTTGGATGCACAAGTTGTGATCATACTTAGTGCAAAATGAAGGCTAGCAAAATATTGGGAAGCGACCAACCAAAAAATGAATAATCTCATAAGCGACCATTAAGCATAACTAACACCGAATAATGCACCACAAGTAGGATATAATTTCATTGCACAACTATTGACTTTCGTGCTTGCATAGGGAATCACAAACCTTAACACCAATATTCTTACTAAAGCATAATTACTCATCAACACAACTCACATATCACATCATCATATCTCAAAACTATTACTAAGAATCAAGTTTATTTTGTCCAATGATCTTCATGAAAGTTTTTATTATATCCTTCTTGGATATCTATCACTTTGGGACTAATTTTTATATGTTGCTTTTGATAAGCTCAAACAAATATAAGTGAAGATCATGAGCATAATTTTTCATTCTTTCTCTCAAATTAATTTAAGTGAAGTAAGAGAGAATTTCTTGAAAATTTTACTAACTCTCAAATAAATATAAGTGAAGCAAGAGAGCATTTCTTCAAAAATACTAAAGCACACCGTGGTAAAAAAGATATAAGTGAAGCACTAGAGCAAGTCCATAGCTCATAAAAATTTAAGTGAAGCAAAGAGAGCAATTTTAACAAGTCATGACATAATTTTGGCTCTCTCAAATAGGTGTGTCCAGCAAGGAATCAAGACTTAAGACACAAAATAAAACAAGCAAAGACTCATATCATACAAGACGCTCCAAGCAAAACACATAGTATGTGACGAATAAAAATATAGTTTCGAGTAAGATACCGATGGTCGTTAGAAGAAAGAGGGGATGCCACTCGGGGGCATCCCCAAGCTTAGTTGTTTGCTCATTTTTGCATAATAGCTTGGGATGCCGGGGCATCCCCAAGCTTAGGCTCTTCTTACTCCTTATTCCTTCATCCATCGTAAGATAACCCAAAACTTGAAAACTTCAATCACACAAAACTCAACAAAACCTTTCAAGATTTGTGTCATTATCATAGTCACCGGGTTAAAACCAGGACCTTTCAAGAAGGAGATTTGGTGCTCCGGCTCATCCAGGATCAAACTGACATGCACAAGCTATCCCCACCTTGGGAAGGGCCCTTTGTGGTCATCAAAAATCTGAACAACGGGTCATACTACCTTATCGATGTTCGAGACCACAAGGACTCACGCACGTCGGAGGAGGAGACCCGCCGGCCTTGGAATATTGCTCATCTTTGGCCTTATTACACCTGAGCCACCGGCTCTTGTGATGTACATACTTCTTTCAATGTATATATTATGATTAGTATAATAAAGCCGGCATCCCTGATAATTCAGGGCCTCTGTCATTTCATTTCTCAGAATATGAGTCTTTATTGTTACTACATACGATCACTTGGGGGCTTCCTGCTTATTAAGCATAGCTATGACTACCCTCTTGATCCCGCTTGTACGCCATGATTACAAAATACTTGGGGGCTTCATGCTTATTAAGCATAGCTATGACTACCCTCTTGATCCGGCTTGTACGCCATGATTACAAAATACTTGGGGGCTTCCTGCTCATTGAGCATAGCTATGACTACCCTATTAATCCGGCTTATACGCCTGGAATGAAATATTACTTGGGGGCTCCCTGTTAATGAGCAGAGCTTTGTTATCCCGCCTTTGTTTGCCTACCACTCCGACCAGGTAATCCTGGAATGACTCGCCATACTCTTGACAATTAATCTTATAAAGACCCTGAATTTGTCAAGGTTAAAACGGCGATTGGTTATGTGAGGTCCGGCTTACGGGTTTGAATTAAGTTTTAACTCAGCGGCTATGCGGCCCTTGAATAGCACTTGACATTGAGGCTTGGGAGCCTATGAATGCCTTGTTTTATCTGATTTATTTTTGCTTTGAACGTTTTTTGCGGTTCATCTTTTGGTACCATGTTGATATATGGTTGAAAATTGATTAGGGCCATGTTGCCTTATGATTCATATATGAATCTATCCGGAGTTTTGTTAACCCGGCCTGGTTTTGGACTTTAAGTTGCCAGTGTATGATGATTATGTGCTTGGAGTTCTGTGCTCTAAGCTTCGGTATGTTACCCCTGCTGCCTATGGTGTTGTAAGTCGGCGGTTTGAATAAATTGGACAGGGCGTTGTGCTCTAAGACGTTGGGCTGTTACCCTTACTGCACGTCGCATGATAAGCCGGTAGTGTGAACAAATATCATAGGTATGATATTTATTTTGTTGAAATTATATGAGGTTTTTGATAACCCGCCCTGGTTATGGACTATTCAGTTGCCAGTGGTTTTTTCTATGGGGTATTATGACCCGCTCTGGGGTAAACTGCCAGGGCACCTATTATCTACTTATGTGCACGGAAAAATGATAAGCATGGTCTACATAGTTGATGATATTATAAGCATAAGTGGCAGATCTTCGAATAACGGATCGGCAGTGTTATGCAAATAAACGTGCACGATGGCACGGCAGATCATTGTTTTTAACTAGCCTATTACAAGGCATCTGACGGCCTAAAAGGATGAGTGTTTTTGAGACATAGCATCCAAATTCTATGACTGGTAAACCGACTCATGAATTAGGACTTCTAGTCTTGGCCGGTCGAAGCCTCCGGGTCATCCTGCGCATTTTCTTCTTCTCCTCCTTGGTTACCCATTGGCTGGAAGTCAAGCGTAGCCCAATTGATACTAGTCAAAGCTCTAAACACAGCCTCGTCATCGATAATACTTGATGGATCAATGTCAGGAGCGAAGGTGTGCTTACGAGTCGGTGGGATGAGATCCACCTCCTAATGAACCGACGCCTTCACCTTCTTGTTTTCAGCATCATAACCCGCCTGGTATTGGGATAGATTTGTTTCTTCGGCCAGCTTGCTTGCTAATGGACGCATTTCCCTTGCTATTTGTGCAAAATCATCAACGCTGAAGGGAGACCTGTCTTCTTTCACACTCGGACAGCCATTGGCTAAATCTTCTGGATCAAGATCTGCTTGCCATGCGTTTGCCCGGCTTAGGGCAGTCATGGCGCCGGCTTTGGCGGCTGATCACTTTAACTCTTCAATCCTTTGGGGCAGCACCGATAGCTTCTCCAGTGTTTCCTTGATGAGAGACGGCGGTTGTTTCTTATGGATAACAACAGAGATTGTCCGTTGAGCGCCAGTGTATAGCTGTTCTACCAGAGTATATATAGACAGCCTTAAGCTTGATGCGCATGTCTGAACCCAACTTGGCGCTTCGGGAGCCTACATCAGTAAAAGTATTGGTAAACCGACAGATGATTATGATATGCTGTTGGTGCAAAGGAGAGTATTTTTTGCTACTTACCAAAGATGGCCGATGTCATGCTGTTGATTTGATGCTTTAAACCGGACAACTCGTCAGTTACCGGTTTAAGGGCTGCTTCGGCATCCTCCGCTCTCTTTAATAAAGCTGCCTTCTCGGTCTCCCAGCCGGTTCTATCAGTACTGAAGTTTTGTTTCAACTGCTTAATGTTTTCCAATGCAGTCTTCAGCTCTGATTTGGCTTTTGAAGTCTCAGATTGTTGAGTTTGAATATTGGCCCTCAGATCTTTGACTTGGGATTCCTTCTCATTTAGTTCAGCCTACGACATGAACAACATGGAAGGTATTATGATCATGATTATTTTTTGAAGTTCCAAGCACAATACAAGTATTTTCCATGGCACTTTGGGGCTAATGCCTATTGCTCTTTTCAAGACACGTTTATATGATGACCCGGGGAAAGTGATATGATCTGGTTTATAAAGGCTACATACTTGGATTCTATTTGCAGCCATGGTGATAAGTCCCGGCTTATTCATGCTGATTAAACCGGCCCTTGGGGGCTACAAGTGCAAAGTTGATCACTGCTATTTGAAGTCCCGGCTTAACTTGATAGTTTAAGCCGGCCCTTGGGGGCTACTAGTTTTGATTTTCATATATTTATGACTATCTAAAAGTCTATAGTATATTCAATTCTATCATATTCTATAGACTTGGTGGCTGATAGAGGTATATTTATATGAAGAGGATTGTGCTGGATTACCTCAAAGCGTTCCTTCATCAGGTTAACCAAGCCGGCTTCGAAGTCACGACTGGTGTGAAGGCAGTTTAAATAACCAGAGTGAATCTCTTGAGCGCTAAATTGGGCATAGCCTTCCAAATCCACTTTCCATTTGCCCTTGTCAACAGCAGAGAACTCCTCTTTCGCGCTGTGTTTGGATAGGGCAATGGGGTTGCCTGGGGCTTGCTAAGCTGTTCCAGTATTCATTATATCCTCAGTTTCCTGAGCCGGCTGAGTAGGACTGGGTGGTTTGTTATTTTCTGGATCAACATCCATGACATCTTGGGTAACGGGGTGGTCCTCTGGAGGGGGGTCATCCATAGCAGCTTCTGAAACTTGATGCAAAATCTCAGATGTGGCATTGTTCTCCGGAGCAACAATCTTGGGCTCTTCAGCCGGTTTGTCAATTTTCTGCTTCTTGCTGGGCTTTGCCATAGCGCTGAAAAGGAAGTACAAGACAGAGTTAATATGACAAGTAAATGCATGATTCAAAATGGATAGTCTTAACATTCTTACCCAGGCACGGTCTTGAAAGCTGGGATTTGAGTTCCCGTTGAGTCGCCGAAGGAGGAATGAGATGTTCCCTGATAGTTCAAATCAGACGGGTTAAGAGGTTGACAAAAAAGACCCACCTTGGGATAAGCTAAGTCAGAAATATTTGAAACCTCCGGTCGACTCTTGCGAGGTGCTGGTGTGTTTGGTAAGCCGGAGGAAAGAATTCCGCCACCACTATTTCGGGTCGTGCGGCGATCTTCATGTTGCTGTTTCTTCAAGAGAAAGTTGGGATCCAAATAAGCTAAAGGATGAGAAAACCTTACTTTCCGGCTTGCTTGACGAACTTTCTGTGTTGGCAAAGGTTCAGAGTCGGAGGAAAGGATAGTTACCTCTTCAGCATTGGCTTGGCTTCCTTCCGCATCATCCTGATAGCAATCATTATCAATAAGGTGTATAAAAAATGAGCCAAGGGAGTCAAGTGTTACCTCCGACTCATCATTATCATCCAAGTCAAATAACTCGGATGGATTGGATTTCTTCTTGGCGGGCTTTTTAGTAGCCTTGGTCTTGGTCCGGGGTTTCTTAGCTGGTTTATCCTGCAGCTTCTAGGTCCAAAAAGGTGAATCGGCCTGCAAAAGTTAAACGGATATGAAAAGGCAATATAAGTGAAGGTATGATTCAATGGCGAAATGGGTTAAAAGCTTACAGCTGGCGGCTTGTTAAGAACGCAGAAAGGATTCAATCCGACTTTACTGCAGTCTTCCAAGCTCTCATTTAACAGAGATTTGGTCATATTATTGATGTCTTCATCAGTCAATTCAATCTGACAATGGCGTTGAGGGTCTTTTAACTCGCCAGTGTATTCATACATTAAGCCGGGACGGCGGCTTAAAGGCAAGACTCTCCAGGCGACCCAGCATCGAACCAGATCAATTCCAGTCAAGCCGTTAGCCATCAAGGCCCAGATCTTTGAAAAGACTAGCATATACTTCTTCCGTTCTGCTGTACTGATGCGGTCTAGAAGAGGATGCCTGTTGCTAAACCGGCTGGCGCGATAACCCGGCAGAGGATTTTCCCCTTCTGGAGAAGTATCTTTGCAATAAAACCAGGTTTGGTTCCAGTCTTTGGGATGACTGGGGAGATAAGCGGCTGGGAAAGTGGCTTCTTTCCGTCGCTGTATAGAAATGCCGCCTAACTCTAGGCTGGGCCCATTTGTGAATTCGTTCTGCCGGTTTAAATAATAAAATTCCCTGAATAGTTCTATGGTGGGCTCCTGTTGAAGGTACACCTCACAGAATACTTGGAAGTTGTAGATGTTTGAAATGGAGTTTGGTCCGATGTCTTGAGGATGGAGGTTGAAAAAATGCAGCACATCGCGGAAGAATTTTGAGCCGGGAGGGCTGAAGCCTCGGAGCATATGATCAGTGAAGAAAATTACTTCACCATCCTTGGGCTCAGGAGGGGTTTTAGTGCCTGGGACCCTCCAATGGATGACATCTTTTTTGGCCAGGACGCCTGTCTAAACATATTCGTTCAAGTCTTCCTCGGTGACCCGGGAAGCGACCCAGTTGCAGGCAGTGAAAGATTTTCCCATTTTGAGGATAAAAGCCTAAAAGAAAGAAATATTGTCGATTTAAGATTAAACTGATAAGCCGTGCCAATGATCCAAAAGTAAAGTGCTATAAAACGGCTAATGTGTTAAGCCGGAAGATGAACACTGAAGTGCGTGGATATTCATATTTGCGGCTTAAAAGGGGACTAATGGTACCTGCCGGGTTAAAGATTATGCTGTTAAGCCTGCCAAGTGTTTAAAGGTCAAATATATTGTGCAGAACCAAATTATGAAGATGAATAAGCAAGCATGGTTAAACCGGAGAATATTGCCGGGTTGTGCAGGTTATGAAGCGTATGATGGCAGTTTAAACAGGGCCTGATGTTATATGGTGGATCACGGTTTATGGTATAAGCCTCCATGACAGTTATGGTACTTCAAATCTATCAGTGAAAATTTTGCTAAGTGATGGACAAACAGATTTCACATATTGGAGGTATAATTTTGGATCTACGGCTGTTCAGAAAATGAAGTAAAATCCTGAACCTAAGGTGGCGGCAGCAGAGAAGTTCGTATGTTCAGATGGGATTCTTTATGAAAGGAAGGTATTCTGATATTAAAAATGAGTGCTAAGTGGCTACCGCGCAAGTTTTGTACTATGTTCAGATTGGAAGATGCTCGATTCAAAGGGGGAAAACAAAGAACGGTGAAGAACGGCAAGAACACCGAAGAACTGCCCAAACCCTAGTGCAGATCTGAGACCTGGGGAGATGAGCACTTACAGATGCTGATGAACAGCGGTGGCGGGCCGGCGTTCTCTGGTCCAGTCAGGTTGATGCAGCGGCCTGAGTCGATGCAGTGGACGGAGGTCAGCGGCGGCGGAGGTCGAGCGCGTGCGTGGCCTTGCGGAGAAGAAGACGAAGACGATGAGGTGAGGGAAAAAAATGAAAAGGACCCCTGTCCCTATTTATAAGAGGATGGATACAAAGCATGTGCGGGAATCGAGGAGACCGAAATCATCATGTGGCTATGTGGGTGCCACGATTTCCGGGATGTTCGTTAAGATAAGGATCAATTAAGATGTTCTGGGCCTCGTGCGAAATTAATGCAAAGTGACGTCATGGCGGGTTAACATGACTCTGTGAGCTGACGTCATGGCGGGTTATAGCAAGTTCATAAAAGTTGACAATGAAAGATTCTGTTAAGTTGAGTATTGAAGATTGATGTGAACAAGTTCAAATCAACCTGGTGCCTAATGTTGGGGATATAACTATTGGGTATGACCCGCCCAGGAGGGGCCGGGTCCTGCCACTGGCGGCTTAAGAAGAGAAGGCCCAAGAGGACGATGAAGATGGTGGTCCGTAGATCAAGCTTATTGAAAGCCCAAGACCTGGAGGTGACTTGAGGCCCATGGGTATGAACCGCCATATGTGTAACTTGAATTGTAAGGCAAGTTTAGTTAATCACCGAGCCGGACACGTTGTGTATGAGCCGGTCGGGACTCTGTAAGCTGCCGGGCGTCAACCTATGTATATAAAGGACGACCCGACAGCAGGTTAAGGACAGGAAACAACTAGTCGAGAACTAGGTCAAGCGTATTCGCTCCCTGGTAATCGAAACCCAAGCAATACAACCTAAAGCAGGAGTAGGCTTTTACCTCGTTGAGAGAGGCCGAACCTGGGTAAACTCTCTGTGTCCTTTGTCCTGTTTAACCCCTTCAAGCTAACCTAGTTGCGATGGCTCCACGACTAAGTCCTTTTGCTAGGACATCTGTCTTGTTAAGTCCACGACAAGACCCATCCGTTAGCTTAACATAATGATCGTTAAGTTTTATTGCTATTGGTTTCTTCATGACTTATACATATTCCTCTGACTATGAGATTATGCAACTCCCGAATACCGGAGGAACACCTTGTGTGCTATCAAACGTCACAACGTAATAGGGTGATTATAAAGATGCTCTACAGGTGTCTCCGAAGGTGTTTGTTGAGTTGGCATAGATCGAGATTAGGATTTGTCACTCCGAGAATCGGAGAGGTATCTCTGGGCCCTCTCGGTAATGCACATCACTATAAGCCTTGCAAGCAATGTGACTATTGAGTTAGTTACGGGATGATGCACTATGGAACGAGTAAAGAGACTTGCCGGTAACGAGATTGAACTAGGTAAAATGATACCGACGATCGAATCTCGGGCAAGTAACATACCGATGACAAAGGGAATGACGTATGTTGTTATGCGGTTTGACCAATAAAGATCTTCATAGAATATGTAGGAACCAATATGAGCATCCAGGTTCCGCTATTGGTTATTTACCGGAGATGTGTCTCGATCATGTCTACATAGTTCTCGAACCTGTAGGGTCCGCACGCTTAACGTTCGATGACGATTTATATTATGAGTTATGTGTTTTGGTGACTGAAGTTTGTTCGGAGTTTCGGATGAGATCACGGACATGACGAGGAGTCTCGAAATGGTCAAGAGGTAAATATTCATATATTGAAAGGTTATATACGGACACCGGAATGGTTCCGAAGAGGTTCGGGGATTTATCGGAGTACCAGGAGGTTACCGGAACCCCCCGGGAAAGTTAATGGGCCTCATGGGCCATAGTGGAGAGAGGGAGGCAGGCCACAAGAGGAGGCGCGTGCCTCCCCCCTGCCCAATCCAAATTGGACAAGGGGTGGGGGCGCCCCCCCCTTTCCTTCTCCCTCTCCCCTCTTTCCCCTTTCCCCTCTTCGTTGGAAGGAAGGGGGTGGGGCGAATCCTACTAGGAGTGGAGTCCTAGTAGGACTCCCCCCCATGGCGCACCACCCCTAGGGCCGGCCACCTCCTCCTCCCCTCCTTCATATACGGGGGCGGGGGGCACCCCAAAGACACATCAATTGTTCTCTTAGCCGTGTGTGGTGCCCCCCTCCACAGTTTACTCCTCCGGTCATAGCGTCGTAGTGCTTAGGCGAAGCCCTGCGCGGATCACATCACCAACACCGTCACCACGCCGTCGTGCTGTCGGAACGCTCCCTCGACCCTCTGCTGGATCAAGAGTTCAAGGGACGTCATCGAGCTGATCGTGTGCTGAACACGGAGGTGCCGTACGTTCGGTACTTGGATCGGTTGGATCGTGAAGACGTTCGACTACATCAACCGCGTTAATCTAACACTTCCGCTTTCGGTATACGAGGGTACATGGACACACTCTACCCCTCTCGTTGCTATGCATCTCCTAGATAGATCTTGCGTGATCATAGGAATTTTTTTGAAATTGCATGCTACGTTACCCAATAGTTTGGTTCTCTTGTGAAATATGGATTCCTTCGCTAAGGCAATTGCTCCAGTATTGTCACAAAACATTTTCATTGGACCCGATGCACTAGGTATGACACCTAGATCGGATATGAACTCCTTCATCCAGACTCCTTCATTTGCTGCTTCCGAAGCTGCTATGTACTCCGCTTCCCACGTAGATCCCGCCACGATGCTCTATTTGGAACTACACCAACTGACAGCTCCACCATTCAATATAAATACGTATCCGGTTTGCGACTTAGAGTCATCCGGATCAGGGCCAAAGCTAGCATCGACGTAACCATTTACGACAAGCTCATTGTCACCTCCATAAACGAGAAACATATCCTTAGTCCTTTTAAGGTATTTCAGGATGTTCTTGACCGCTGTCCAGTGATCCACTCCTGGATTACTTTGGTACCTCCCTGCTAAATTTACAGCAAGGCACACATCAGGTGTGGTACTGATACGTCTCCAACGTATCTACTTTTCCTAACGCTTTTCCTCTTGTTTTGGACTCTAATTTGCATGATTTGAATGAAACTAACCCCGGACTGACACTGTTTTCAGCAGAACTACCATGGTGTTGTTTTTGTGCAGAAATAAAAGTTCTCGGAATGGAACGAAACTTTGCGAGGAACTTTTATATAATATATAAGAATTTCTGGAGCCAAGACCTATCGGAGAGGGGCCCCTGGGTGGGCACAACCCACCAGGGCGCGCCTCCCTCTCCTGGCACGCCCAAGTGGGTTGTCCCCACCTGGTGGCCCCACAGACCCTAAAACCGACGCTATAAAATCCTATTTTTCCAGAAAAAATTGAGGGAGAAAGAATTATCATGATCCACGAGACGGAGCCGCCGCCACCTCCTGTTCTTCATCGGGAGAACAGATCTGGAGCCCGTTTGGGGCTCAAGAGAGGGGGATATTCGTTCTTCGTCATCATCAACCCTTCTCCATCGCCAATTCCATGATGCTCCCCACCGGGAGTGAGTAATTCCTTCGTAGGCTCGCTGGTCGGTGAGGAGTTGGATGAGATTCAGCATGTAATCGAGTTAGTTTTGTTAGGGCTTGATCCCTAGTATCCACTATGTTCTAAGATTGATGTTGCTATGACTTTGCCATGCTTAATGCTTGTCACTTTGGGCCCGGGTGCCATGATTTCAGATCTGAACCGTTTATGTTATCACCATTATATTCATGTTCTAGATCCGATCTTGCAAGTTATAGTCACCTACTACTTGTTATGATCCGGTAACCCCGGAGTGACAAAAACCGGGACTTCTTCCAGTGATTACCGTAGTTTGAGGAGTTCATGTATTCACTATGTGTTACTGCTTTGTTCCGGTTCTCTATTAAAAGGAGACCTTAATATCCCTTAGTTTCCAATATGGACCCCACTGCCATGGGAGGGTAGGACAAAAGATGTCATGCAAGTTCTTTCCATAAGCACGTATGACTATTTACGGAATGCATGCCTACATTATATTGACGAACTGGAGCTAGTGCCGTATCGCCCTAGGTTATAACTATCTCATGATGAATATCATCCAACAAGTCACCGATCCAATGCCTACGAATTTATCCTATATTGTTCTTGCTAAGTTACTACTGCTATCATCACTGTTACACTTGCTACAAAATTACTGCTATCACTGTTACCGTTACTGTTGCTGCTGTCACTACTATCAAACAACTTTGCTACTGATCACTTTGCTGCAGATAATTAATCTCCAGGTGTGGTTGAATTAACAACTCAGCTCCTAATACCTTCAAATATTCTTTGGCTCCCCTTGTGTCGAATCTATAAATTTGGGTTGAATACTCTACCCTCGAAAACTATTGCGATCCCCAATACTTGTGGGTTATCAAGACCTTTTTCTGGCGCCGTTGCCGGGCAGCATAGCTATATTTATTGAGTCACTTGGTATTATTATCAATTTATCACTATGAAGAATCTGAAGGATGCTAAGACAAAGATTTATCCCTCTAAGAAGAGGGGAGGTAAGGAACTGCCATCCAGTTCTGCTTTAGATTCACCTTCTGTTATAAGTAAACTTGCAACACCACCACATGCTATTTCTGATATGTCGCAAGTTATTGATGATGCTACTTCTGCTATGAATTATGCTTATGATGATGCTAGTACCTTGCTTAATGATGATGATGTGCCACTTGGTGATTTTCTTGATGAACAAATTGCTAGAGTAATACAACATGATGTTGTTGAATCTGATGATGAGCTTGAAACCGAAACTCCTGAAACACCTGCTAGAACTAGCCTTCCTAGATATGAATTGCCTAAGGTACCAGAAGGTTATGTTATGAGTGAAGAAACAACTAGAGATATTCTTGCTTGTAAGGATAGAGATGATCTAGAGAAATTATTATGCAAGTATAAAGAAAAATCTCTGAATGCTAGAATGAAATGTGATCCTAAGTTTGCTACTTCACCTATCTTTATTGATGATAAGGATTATGAATTCTCTGTCGACCCAGAGTTAATTACTTTGGTTGAATCTGATCCTTTCCATGGTTATGAAACTGAAACTGTTGTGGCACATCTTACTAAGTTGAATGAAATAGCCACCCTTTTTACTCATGATGAGAAAACTCGCTATTAATTTATTCTCAAATTATTTCCTTTCTCATTAAAGGGTGATGCTAAAGCTTGGTACAATACACTTGCTCCTGGTTGTGTGCGTAGTCCCCAGGATATGATTTATTACTTCTCTGAAAAATATTTTCCTGCTCATAAGAAACAAGCTGCCTTACAGAAAATATTTAACTTTGTTCAAACTAAAGAAGAGAGTCTCCCAGAGGCTTGGGGGAGGCTTTGCCAATTACTTAATGCTTTGCCTGATCATCCTCTTAAGAAAAATGAAATACTTGATATCTTCTATAATGGACTAACCGATGCTTCTAGGGATTTCCTAGATAGTTGTGCTGGTTGTGTTTTCAGAGAACGAACTGTTGGACAAGCTGAGGAATTATTGAATAACATATTGAAAATTATGATGATTGGACTCTTGCTGAACCGCCACCTAAACCCACTCCGAAGAAGAGGGGTATATTATATCTCAATCCTGAAGATATGCAAGAGGCAAAGAAATCTATGAAGGAAAAAGGTATTAAAGCTGAGGATGTTAAAAATTTACCTCCTATTGAAGAAATACATGGGCTTAATACACCACCAATGCCTAAGGTGGTAGAGGTAAATTCTCTAATGAAGTTTAATGATAATGACAATCCTCACAATATGCATCCTAGCCAATGCCTTTATGAGTTTGAAAACTATATTAGAAAACAAGATCACTTCAATGCAAATGTTATGAAACAATTGAAATACAATTCTGATATGATTGCTCGCTTGAGTGACTTGTTATTTAGAATATCAAATGATGTTAGAGGTGTTGGAAAGCATGCTTCTATGGTTCAAACTCAATTAGAACAAGTTGCTAAATCACAAAGAGAATTACTTGATGAAATGAATCATAATATGCAAGATTTTGCTGTTAGAGTTGCAACTAGAGGAGGTAAAATGACTCAGGAACCACTTTATCCTGAGGGACACCCAAAGAGAATAGAGAAAGATTCACAAAGAGCTAATACTAATGCACCTAGTCGTTCTAGAAAGAAAAAGAAAAAGAAAAATGATAGGACTTTGCATACTTCTAGTGAACCTGAAATAGAAAAACCTCCTGATAATGATAATGAAACTTCTATCTCTGATGCTGAAACTCAGTCTAGTAATGAACACTCACCTAGTGATAATGAAAAATATAATGATGAGGTTCATAATGATGCTCAAACAAATAATGAAAAAGAACCAGACAATGATGTTGAGATAGAACCACCTGTTGATCTTGATAACCCACAACCTAAGAATAAAAGATATGATAAAAGTGACTTTGTTGCTAGAAAACATGGTAAAGAAAGAGAACCATGGGTTCAAAAACCTATGCCTTTTCCACCTAAGTCAACTAAAAAGAAAGATGATGAAGAATTTAACACTTTGCTGAAATGCTGAGGCCAGTCTTTTTGCGTACTCGCTTGACTGATATCTTAAAAATGCCTCCCTATGCTAAGTATATGAAAGACATCATCACTAATAAGAGAAAAATACCGGAAGCTGAAATCTCCACTATGCTTGCTAATTATACTTTTAAAGATGGAGTACATAAAAAACTTGGAGATCCGGGAATACCAACTATACCTTGCTCTATCAAAAAGAATTATGTGAAAACTGCTTTGTGTGATTTAGGAGCTGGTGTTAGTGTTATGCCTTTCTCTTTATACAAAAGACTTGATTTGAATAAACTCACACCTACTGAAATATCTTTGCAAATGGCTGACAAATCAACTGCCATACCTATCGGTATCTGTGAGGATGTGCCCATTGTTGTTGCTAATGTTACTATTCTGACTGACTTTGTTATACTTGAGATGCCCGAGGACGACAACATGTCGATTATCCTTGGTAGACCCTTCTTGAATACTGCAGGGGCTGTTATTGATTGCAATAAAAGCAAGGTCACTTTTCATATCAATGGTAATGAGCATACGATGCACTTTCCGAAGAAACAATTCCAAGTGAATAGTATTAATGTTATCGAAAAATCTCCGACAATCACTATTGGAAGTTTTCAAATACCTCTACCTACTGTCAAAAAGAAATATGAAATGCTTATTGTTGGGGAAATGCATATCCCCATTGAGGTAACCTAGTGATTTACGAAAGTTCTTCGGTTTCATGCTAATCGGAAGTGGTTGTTAATAAGACTTGATCGACCTTATTAATGGATCATTTTTGAGTGGTATGAAGTCGATGAATTTAGTAAGCACTACCTTATGTCCCTACCTTTTGTTTTCTGTTTTTATTAGTTAAATAAAATAAAATGCCATGTTTTGTTTGTTTTCTGAATTTTCCGTGCAATAAAAAAAATGACCCAAAAATAAAAGTTCTTAGAATGTCCTGAAAATTTAATACGATTTTTTTCTGAATATTTCTGAATTTTTGGTGCAAATAACATCAGAGGGAGGTGCACCAGGTGGGCACAACCCATCTCGGCGCGCCAGGACCCCCAGGCGCGCCCTGGTGGGTTGTGGTCCCCACATGGGCCCCCTCACTTATCCCTTCACACCACATCATCACTCACCTCCAGAAAAAAAAATCTCCATTGCTCTCTCTCTCTCGTGTTCTTGCTCTCAAACCCGCGGATTTCGATCTCTTTGCTCGAAGCTCCGTTTCCGAAACTGTTTCGGGGGATTGTTGCTTGGTATGTGACTCCACCGTTTGTCCAATTATTTTTTGTTTTAGTGGTTTATATTTCAAATAATTAGCTACTCTTGGTGCTGGTGTAGATGTGCTTGCATCTCAAATTCTTAGAGTTCTAAGTAGTTTAAATGCTTGCTATGGCCTCTATGTATCCCTATGAGTAGTTGGTATCATTTTTGTGAAGTTTTGTTGAGAAAATTTTGTGGGCTAATAAATTTCAGAATTTTGTTCATAGGAAAACCATGAATATCTTTAGGAAGTTTGGCACCAAGAAGAACTCCAAGGGTATTATTGGGGAATCATCTGATAGTTATCTCCATCCTCGGAGGTTGGCGGAAGTACGGCCGTGTGAATGGCCGCATACCCCGTTCCTAGAAGAGGCTGGAATCCTTGAGGAGTTCATGCAATATGCTGCTAATGCCGGCCTCACCGACTTCATCGCAGATGAGTGTGAACAGCACCAAATCCTCACAAACATCTTTGTTCAAAGTTTTACTTTCCTGCCTAGGAATAATCCTCCTGAAGTGAGCTTTGATTTATATGCTGAAAACCATCAGATACCACTCACTGAGTTTTGTGACATATGCATGATCCCTTCTGATGGGAGCTTAGCCTAGCCTAGGCCGGCTGGGTTTGAGGACTTTTACCGCACTTTGACGGTGGGAGATGAGAGAGGGGTGTCAGCTATCACAGCTGCTGGCTTGCATTTTCCTGGTGTTCATTACTTTGCACTTTTCAGTACAAAATGCTTGCTTGCTAGAGAGAAGGTGGGTGCACTTAGTTCACCAGACCTTGCTATTTTACGTCGTGCATTAGAGGGCGACAACACTTATAGCTTGGGAGCTATTGTGGCTCGTCGCCTCCATCTTAATAAATCTTAGGGTAAAATACATGGTGGGATTTATGCTTCTCGTTTGGCGGCTCACTTTAATGTTGAGATACGCCCTCATGATTACCCTCTGACCAAGGTTTACCTCGACCGTGCAGCCATGGAACACCATCATTTTCTTGCACGAGATTATCCTAACATTCCTATTCCTTATAACCTGGTCTTTAGTGTTGAAACTCATGATATTATTCCGTTACCTGCTCCTGCTTTGTTTGATTCTGTTGCCAGGGGTGGATATAAGATCATGCCTGCGGACATCATCGCCTACCAGAACGCTCAAGCTGCTGCGGAGGCAGCACTGGAGGAGCCTTAGTAGTGGGATGAGTGGATGCCCGCTCCTCAGTACCCCTACTACTCTCCAGGCTACTGATCGACTACCAAGTTAGGCCAAAAGCCTAAGCTTGGGGGAGTACGTGTTTCCACCGACTCTACATTCATGACCATTTATTTTGTTAGTCAGTGTTCACACTTTTTCATTGTATCATCCATGCTTAGATTATTTTTCTTGCTTTCTTCTTGTGTGTTTGAAAAACTTTCGAAAAACACAAAAAAATTAGTTGTAGTTAATTTACTTTCTATGCATGCTTAGTAGCAATATTAAAAAGAAAACCCAAAAAGATTTCCTTGTACTTCTTTTGCTTGTTGGGAGCTTTCCCGTGTAAATAGTTTTTCTCATTTTTTGCTTTTCCCTTTTTATTTGCTTGTTCAAGAAAAGCAAAAACTCCAAAAATATTTCAGTGTGTTTCTCTGAATTTCTTTTCTTTTTATTCGAGTTGTACCAAGGAGAAGACCACGATGAAAATGTTGAGTGGCTCTCATATGAATAATTGTTGATCTAATAAAGAGCCCATTTTACCTTGTCTTCTCCTGTTGAATAAAATGTTTGCAGATTCCAGCTTAGTCCACGGCACTCTTGCACTATTATTATTTTCTTATCGTTCGGTCGTGCAAGTGAAAGGCAATAATGACGATATTCGATGAACTGGTCGTGGCAGAGAGAAACGGGTATGAACTCGACTTGTTCTGTTTGTGTAAATATGTTTAACCTAGTATCCATGATTTAGTCCATTATGATTAAACATGTTTGCAATGACAATTAGAGATTATAGTTTCTCATGCCATGCATAAGTAGCTAGGAGTGGATAATGATTTATCTTGGATATCAACATTGCGTTAAAATGATTGTGATGTAGTATGATGATATGGTATCCTCCTCTGAATGTTCGAGTGGCTTGACATGGCACATGTTCATGCATGTAATTGAATCAAAACCAAGATAGCCTCTATGATATTTATGTTCATAGTGTTCATATCCTACTCATGCTAGTGTCCAATGTTACTTATGCATAATGCATGTTTATGACCGTTGTTGCTCTCTAGCTGGCCGCTTCTCAATCTAATTGCTAGCCTTCGCCTGTACTAAGTGGGAATTCTGCTTGTACATCAAAAACCCTGAACCCAAAGTTATTCCGGATGAGTCCATCATACCTACCTATATGCGGTATTACCCTGCCGTCCTAAGTAAATTTGCATGTGCCACCTCTAAAAACTTCTAAATAAATATCCTTTTTGTGTGCCTGGATCATTTATGGAACGACAGGAGGTGGTCGGTATCTTCCATGCTAAGCGGGTTATTCTCAGGTCGAGTGTTTATTCACTCGCCATCGCACGAGAAAAGGGCGGTAATAGGGATGCCCAGTCCCAAACTGCAAACTGAAAAGGAGTTAATCTCTCAATTAATCAAACAAAAACTCCCAATGGAGTCAAAACCTTTACTTTTATTGCTTGGGAACCGCCACTAGCGTGCTTAGCATGGAAGATATTGATAGCTGATAGTCGTGAAGTAAATGAGAAGGGTGCATGTCCCAAAATATCATTTACCTCTGTTTTAAAAAAAATTGAGCTCTGGCACCTCTGCAAATCACTGCTTCCCTCTGCGAAGGGACTATCTATTTACTTTTATGTTGCGTCATCACCTTCTAAAACAAGCGCTAGAACCTGAGAGCACAGCTGTCATGACTTACGCATTGTGTGTAGCTAATGTTGGGTGCATCATGACTGGATCTTTTCTACCATGAATTACAATGTTTAGTCGCTGCTTGAACTTTGGAGGTGCTCTGCATTTATGTTTTGCGGTCTCAGAAAGGGCTAGCGAGATACCACTATTGTCATATTATATCATGGTTGTTTTGACAACGTGTTGCCATTTGAGATATCTTATTATTGCTCGCTAGCTGATTATGTCATTGATATGAATCATTATAATCTTTAAGAGTTATTGTCGGCATGGTTAGTTATAATGTTGGTTGAAAACCTGGGTGCTGTTTATGCTTATTTATGCAAACAAGAGCAAAGGAGTTCGTAAAAGTTTTTCTTTTTCACTTTCAGTTTATCAACTGAATTGCTTGAGGACAAGCAAATGTTCAAGCTTGGGGGAGTTGATAGGTCTCCAACGTATCTACTTTTCCTAACACTTTTCCTCTTGTTTTGGACTCTAATTTGCATGATTTGAATGAAACTAACCCCGGACTGACGATGTTTTCAGCAGAACTACCATGGTGTTGTTTTTGTGCAGAAATAAAAGTTCTCGGAATGGAACGAAACTTTGCGAGGAATTTTTATATAATATAAAAGAATTTCTGGAGCGAAGACCTACCGGAGAGGGGCCCCTGGGTGGGCACAACTCACCAGGGCGCGCCCCCCTCTCCTGGCGCACCCAGGTGGGTTATCCCCACCTGGTGGCCCCGCAGACCCTGAAACCAGCGCTATAAAATCCTGTTTTTCCAGGAAAAAATGAGGGAGAAAGGATTATCGCGATCCACAAGATGGAGCCGCCACCACCTCCTGTTCTTCATCGGGAGGACAGATCTGGAGCCCATTTGGGGCTCCAGAGAGGGGGATCTTCGTTCTTCGTCATCATCAACCCTTCTCCATCGCCAATTCCATGATGCTCCCCACCGGGAGTGAGTAATTCCTTCGTAGGCTCGCTGGTCGGTGAGGAGTTGGATGAGATTCATCATGTAATCGAGTTAGTTTTGTTAGGGCTTGATCCCTAGTATCCACTATGTTCTAAGATTGATGTTGCTATGGCTTTGCCATGCTTAATGCTTGTCACTTTGGGCCCGGGTGCCATGATTTCAGAGCTGAACCGTTTATGTTATCACCATTATATTCATGTTCTAGATCCGATCTTGCAAGTTATAGTCACCTACTACTTGTTATGATCCGGTAACCCCGGAGTGACAAAAACCGGGACTTCTTCCGGTGGTTACCGTAGTTTGAGGAGTTCATGTATTCACTATGTGTTAATGCTTTGTTTCGGTTCTCTATTAAAAGGAGACCTTAATATCCCTTAGTTTCCAATATGGACCCCGCTGCCACGGGAGGGTAGGACAAAAGATGTCATGCAAGTTCTTTCCATAAGCACGTATGACTATTTACGGAATACATGCCTACATTATATTGATGAACTGGAGTTAGTGCCGTATCGCCCTAGGTTATAACTGTCTCATGATGAATATCATCCAACAAGTCACCGATCCAATGCCTACGAATTTATCCTATATTGTTCTTGCTAAGTTACTACTGCTATCATCACTGTTACACTTGCTACAAAATTACTGCTATCACTGTTACCGTTACTGTTGCTGCTGTCACTACTATCAAAACTATCAAACTACTTTGCTACTGATCACTTTGCTGCAGATAATTAATCTCCAGGTGTGGTTGAATTGACAACTCAGCTGCTAATACCTTCGAATATTCTTTGGCTCCCCTTGTGTCGAATCTATAAATTTGGGTTGAATACTCTACCCTCGAAAACGGTTGCAATCCCCTATACTTGTGGGTTATCAGGTACAGAACATTGCATACATGATAGAACCTATGGCTGAAGCATAGGGAATGACTTTCATTTTCTCTCTATCTTCTGCAGTGGTCGGGCATTGAGTCTGACTCAACTTCACACCTTGTAACACAGGCAAGAACCCTTTCTTTGACTGATCCATTTTGAACTTCTTCAAAACTTTATCAAGGTATGTGCTTTGTGAAAGTCCAATTAAGCGTCTTGATCTATCTCTATAGATCTTGATGCCCAATATATAAGCAGCTTCACCGAGGTCTTTCATTGAAAAATTCTTATTCAAGTATCCTTTTATGCTATCCAGAAATTCTGTATTATTTCCAATCAACAATATGTCATCCACATATAATATTAGAAATGCTACAGAGCTCCCACTCACTTTCTTGTAAATACAGGCTTCTTCAAAAGTATGTATAAAACCATATGCTTTGATCACACTATCAAAGCGTATATACCAACTCCGAGATGCTTGCACCAGTCCATAAATGGATCGCTGCAGTTTGCACACTTCGTTAGCACCTTTAGGATCGACAAAACCTTCTGGTTGCATCATATACAACTCTTCCTTAAGAAATCCATTAACGAATGCAGTTTTGACATCCATTTCCCAAATTTCATAATCATAAAATGCGGCAATTGCTAACATGATTCGGACAGACTTAAGCATCGCTACGGGTGAGAAGGTCTCATCGTTGTCAACTCCTTGAACTTGTCGAAAACCTTTCGCAACAAGTCGAGCTTTGTAAATAGTAACATTATCGTTAGTGTCAGTCTTCTTCTTGAAGATCCATTTATTCTCTATGGCTTGCCGATCATCGGGCAAGTCAACCAAAGTCCTTACTTTGTTCTCATACATGGATCCCATCTCAGATTTCATGGCCTCAAGCCATTTCGCGGAATTTGGGCTCATCATCGCTTCCTCATAGTTCGTAGGTTCATCATGGTCTAGTAACATGACTTCCAGAACAGGATTACCGTAGTGCGGAACGTACTCTGGTTGACCTACAAGGTTCGGTAGTAACTTGATCTGAAGTTTCATGATCATCATCATTAGCTTCCTCACTAATTGGTGTAGGCATCACTGGAACTGATTTCTGTGATGAACTACTTTCCAATTTGAGAGAAGGTACAACTACCTCATCAAGTTCTACTTTCCTCCCACTCACTTCTTTCGAGAGAAACTCCTTCTCTAGAAAGGATCCATTCTTAGCAATAAATATCTTGCCTTCAGATCTGTGATAGAAGGTGTACCCAATAGTTTCTTTTGGGTATCCTATGAAGACGCATTTCTCTGATTTGGGTTCGAGCTTATCAGGCTGAAGCTTTTTCACATAAGCATCGCAACCCCAAACATTGAGAAACGACAGCTTAGGTTTCTTGCCAAACCACAGTTCATACGGTGTCATCTCAATGGATTTAGATGGTGCCCTATTTAACGTGAATGCAGCTGTCTCTAATGCATAACCCCAAAATGATAGTGGTAAATTGGTAAGAGACATCATAGATCACACCATATCTAATAAAGTACAGTTATGACGTTCGGACACACCATTACGCTGTGGTGTTCCAGGTGGCGTGAGTTGCGAAACTATTCCACATTGTTTCAAATGAAGACCAAACTCGTAACTCAAATATTCGCCTCCGTGATCAGATCGTAGAAACTTTATTTTCTTGTTACGATGATTTTCCACTTCACTCTGAAATTCTTTGAACTTTTCAAATGTTTCAGACTTATGTTTCATTAAGTAGATATACCCATATCTGCTCAAATCATCTGTGAAGGTCAGCAAATAATGATACCCACCACGAGCCTCAACACTCATCGGACCGCATACATCGGTATGTATTATTTCCAATAAGTCAGTGGCTCGCTCCATTGTTCCGGAGAACGGAGTCTTAGTCATCTTGCCCATGAGGCATGGTTCGTAAGCATCAAGTGATTCCAAAAGCCCATCTGCATGGAGTTTCTTCATGCGCTTTACACCAATATGACCTAAACGGCAGTGCCACAAATAAGTTGCACTATCATTATTAACTTTGCATCTTTTGGCATCAATATTATGAATATGCGTATCACTACGATCGAGATTCAACCAAAATAGACCACTCATCAAGAGTGCATGACCATAAAAGATATTACTCATATAAATAGAACAGCCATTATTCTCTGATTTAAATGAATAACCGTCTCGCATCAAACAAGATCCATATATAATGTTCATGCTCAACGTTGGCACCAAATAACAATTATTCAGGTCTAAAACTAATCCTGAAGGTAGATGTAGAATTAGTGTGCCGACGGCGATCACATCGACCTTGGAACCATTTCCGACGCGCATCGTCACCTCGTCCTTAGCCAATCTTCGTTTAATCTGTAGCCCCTGTTTCGAGTTGCAAATATGAGCAACAGAACCAGTATCAAATACCCAGGCGCTACTACGAGCATTAGTAAGGTACACATCAATAACATGTATATCAAATATACCTTTCACTTTGCCATCCTTCTTATCCGCCAAATACTTGGGGCAGTTCCGCTTCTAGTGACCAGTCCCTTTGCAGTAGAAGCACTCAGTTTTAGGCTTAGGTCCAGACTTGGGCTTCTTCCCGGGAGTAGCAACTTGCTTGCTATTCTTCTTGAAGTTCCCCTTCTTCCCTTTGCCCTTTTTCTTGAAACCAGTGGTCTTGTTAACCATCAACACTTGATGCTCCTTCTTGATTTCTACCTCCACAGCCTTTAGCATTGCGAAGAGCTCGGGAATCGTCTTGTTCATCCCTTGCATATTATAGTTCATCACGAAGCCTTTATAGCTTGGTGGCAGTGATTGAAGAACTCTGTCAATGACACTATCATCAGGAATATTAACTCCCAGCTGAGTCAATTGGTTATGGTACCCAGACATTCTGAGTATGTGTTCACTGACAGAACTATTCTCCTCCATCTCTCAACTCGGGCATTTGCTTGAAATATTAACTTCAACTCCTGGAACATCTCATATGCTCCATGATGTTCAAAACGTCTTTGAAGTCCCGATTCTAAGCCGTAAAGCATAGCACACTGAACTATCGAGTAGTCATCTGATTTAGCTTGCCAGACGTTCATAACGTCCGGAGTTGCTCCTGCAGCAGGCCTCGCACCTAGCAGTGCATCAAGGACATAATTCTTCTGTGCAGCAATGAGGATAATCCTCAAGTTACGGACCCAGTCCGTGTAGTTGCTACCATCATCTTTCAACTTAGCTTTCTCTAGGAACGCATTAAAATTCAAGGGAACGGTAGCACGGGCCATTGATCTACAACATAGATATGCAAAAACTATCAGGCCTAAGTTCATGATAAATTTAAGTTCAATTAATCATATTACTTAAGAACTCCCACTTAGATAGACATCCCTCGAGTCATCTAAATGATCACGTGATCCATATCAACTAAACCTTGTCCGATCATCACATGAGATGGAGTAGTTTTCAATGGTGAACATCTCTATGTTGATCATATCTACTATATGATTCACGTTCGACTTTTCGGTCTCAGTGTTCCGAGGCCATGTCTGTACATGCTAGGCTCGTCAAGTTTAACCCGAGTATTCTGCTCGTGCAAAACTGTCTTGCACCCATTGTATGTGAACGTAGAGCTTATCACACCCGATCATCATGTGGTGTCTCGGCACGACGAACTGTCGCAACGATGCATACTCAGGGAGAACACTTATACCTTGAAATTTAGTGAGAGATCATGTTATAAAGCTACCGCCGTACTAAGCAAAATAAGATGCATAAAAAGATAAACATCACATGCAATCAAAATATGTGACATGATATGGCCATCATCATCTTGTGCCTTTGATCTCCATCTCCAAAGCACCATCATGATCTCCATTGTCACTAGCTTGACACCTTGATCTCCATCGAAGCGTCGTTGTCGTCTCGCCAACTATTGCTTCTACAACTATTGCTAACACATAGTGATAAAGAAAAGCAATTACATGGCGTTTGCATTTCATACAATAAAGCGACAACCATAAGGCTCCTGCCAGTTGCCGATAACTTTTACAAAACATGATCATCTCATACAACATATTATATCTCATCACGTCTTGACCATATCACATCACAACATACCCTGCAAAAACAAGTTAGACGTTCTCTACTTTGTTGTTGCAAGTTTTACGTGGCTGCTACGGGCTTCTAGTAAGAACCGTTCTTACCTACGCATCAAAACCTCAACGATTTTTCGTCAAGTGTGCTATTTTAACCTTCAACAAGGACCGGCCGTAGTCAAATTCAATTCAACTAACGTTGGAGAAACAGACACCCGCTAGCCACCTTTATGCATAACAAGTTGCATGTCTGTCGGTGGAACCGGTCTCATGAACGTGGTCATGTAAGGTTGGTCCGGGCCGCTTCATCCAACAATACCGCCGAATCAAAATAAGACGTTGGTGGTAAGCAATATGACTATTATCGCCCACAACTCTTTGTGTTCTACTCGTGCATATCATCTACGCATAGACCTGGCTCGGATGCCACTGTTGGGGAATGTAGCATGCAATTTCAAAAAAATTCCTACGATCACGCAAGATCTATCTAGGAGATGCATAGCAATGAGAGGGGGGGAGTGTGTCCACGTACCCTCATAGACAGAAAGCGGAAGCGTTAGGTTAACGCGGTTGATGTAGTCGAACGTCTTCGCGATCCAACCGATCAAGTACCGAACGTACGGCACCTCCGAGTTCAGCACACGTTCAGCTCGATGACGTCCCTCAAACTCTTGATCCAGCAAAGTGTCGAGGGAGAGTTCCGTCAGCACGACGGCGTGGTGACGGTGATGGTGATGTGATCCGCGCAAGGCTTCGCCTAAGCACTACGTGAATATGACCGGAGTTGTAAAACGTGGAGGGAGACGCCGCACACGGCTTGGAACAATTGGTGTGTCTCCAAGGGGTGCCCTGCCCACGTATATAAAGGAGGGAGAGGGAGGAGGCCGGCCAGGGGGCGCGCCATAGGGGGGGAGTCCTACTAGGACTCTCAGTCCTAGTAGGATTCGGCCCCCCCTCTTATTCCTTCTCATGGAGGGGGAAAAGGGGGAAGGGAGAGGGAAGAGGAGAAGGAAAGGGGGGGCGCGCCCCCTCCCCTAGTCCAATTCGGACTCCCCATGGGAGGGGGGCGCGACCACCCCTTGTGGGCTTCCTCCCCTCTCCCCTATGGCCCATGTAGGCCCAATATTTCCCCGGGGGGTTCCGGTAACCCCTCGTTACTCCGAAAATACCCGAACCATTCCAAAACCATTCCGGTGTCCGAATATCATCGTCCAATATATCAATCTTTACCTCTCGACCATTTCGAGACTCCTCGTCATGTCCGTCATCTCATCCGGGACTCCGAACAAACTTCGGTCACCAAAACACATAACTCATAATACAAATCGTCATCGAACGTTAAGCGTGCGGACCCTACGGGTTCGAGAACTATGTAGACATGACCGAGACACATCTCCGATCAATAACCAACAGCGGAACCTGGATGCTCATAATGGTTCCTACATATTCTACGAAGATACTTATCGGTCAAACCGCAATGACAACATACGTCATTCCCTTTGTCATCGGTATGTTACTTGCCCGAGATTCGATCGTCGGTATCCTCATACCTAGTTCAATCTCATTACCGGCAAGTCTCTTTACTCGTTTCGTAATGCATCATCCCGTAACTAACTCATTAGTCACACTGCTTGCAAGGCTTACTGTGATGTGCATTACCGAGAGGGCCCAGAGATACCTCTCCGATACTCGGAGAGACAAATCCTAATCTCGATCTATGCCAACCCAACAAACACCTTCGGAGACACCAGTAGAGCATCATTATAATCACCCAGTTACGTTGTGACGTCTGATAGCACACAAGGTGTTCCTCCAGTGTTCGGGAGTTGCATAATCTTATAGTCAAAGGAATATGCATAAGTCATGAAGAAAGCAATAGCAATAAAACTTAACGATCATTATGCTAAGCTAACGAATGGGTCTTGTCCATCACATCATTCTCCTAATGATGTGATCCCGTTCATCAAATGAAAACACATGTCTATGGTTAGGAAACTTAACCATCTTTGATTAACGAGCTAGTCAAGTAGAGGCATACTAGGGACACTTTGTTTTGTCTATGTATTCACACATGTATCAAGTTTCCAGTTAATAAAATTCTAACATGAATAATAAACATTTATTATTGCCTCTAGGGCATATTTCCTTCAGTCTCCCACTTGCACTAGAGTCAATAATCTAGATTACATAGTAATGATTCTAACACCCATGGAGTCTTGGTGATGATCATGTTTTGCTCGTGGAAGAGGCTTAGTCAACGGGTCTGCAATATTCAGATCCGTATGTACTTTGCAAATCTCTATGTCTCCCTCCTTGACTTGATCGCGGATGGAGTTGAAGCGTCTCTTGATGTGTTTGGTTCTCTTGTGAAATCTGGATTCCTTCGCTAAGGCAATTGCTCCAGTATTGTCACAAAAGATTTTCATTGGACCCAATGCACTAGGTATTACACCTAGATCGGATATGAACTCCTTCATCCAGACTCCTTCATTTGCTGCTTCCGAAGCAGCTATGTACTCCGCTTCACACGTAGATCCCGCCACGCCGCTCTGTTTGGAACTGCACCAACTGACAGTTCCACCATTCAATATAAATACGTATCCGGTTTGCGACTTAGAGTCATCCAGATCTGTTGGGGATATAACTATTGGGTATGACCCGCCCAGGAGGGGCCGGGTCATGCCACTGGCGGCTTAAGAAGAGAAGGCCCAAGAGGATGATGAAGATGGCTGTCCATAGATCAAGCTTATTGAAAGCCCAAGACCCGAAGGTGACTTGAGGCCCATGGGTATGAACCGCCATATGTGTAACTTGTATTGTAAGGCAAGTTTAGTTAGTCACCGAGCCGGACACACTGTGTATGAGCCGGCTGGGACTCTGTAAGACGCTGGGCGTCAACCTGTGTATATAAAGGGACGACCCGGCGGCGGGTTAAGGACAAGAAACAACAAGTCGAGAACTAGGTCAAGCGTATTCGCTCCCTGGTAATCGAAACCCAAGCAATACAACCTAAAGAAGGAGTAGGCTTTTACCTGGTTGAGAGGGGCCGAACCTGGGTAACTCTTTGTGTCCTTTGTCCCGTTTAACCCCTTCAAGCTAACTACGTCGCGATGGCTCCACACATAAGTCCTTTTGCTAGGACATCTGCCGTGTTAAGTCCATGACAGGATCAGTGTCAAAGCTAGCATCGACGTAACCATTTACGACAAGCTCTTTGTCACCTCCATAAACGAGAAACATATCCTTAGTCCTTTTCAGGTATTTCAGGATGTTCTTGACCGCTGTCCAGTGATCCACTCCTGGATTACTTTGGTACCTCCCTGCTAAATTTATAGCAAGGTACACATCAGGTCTGGTACACAACATTGCATACATGATATAACCTATGGCTGAAGCATAGGGAATGACTTTCATTTTCTCTCTATCTTCTGCAGTGGTCGGGCATTGAGTCTGACTCAACTTCACACCTTGTAACACAGGCAAGAACCCTTTCTTTGACTGATCCATTTTGAACTTCTTCAAAACTTTATCAAGGTATGTGCTTTGTGAAAGTCCAATTAAGCATCTTGATCTATCTCTATAGATCTTGATGCCCAATATATAAGCAGCTTCACCGAGGTCTTTCATTGAAAAATTCTTATTCAAGTATCCTTTTATGCTATCAAGAAATTCTGTATTATTTCCAATCAACAATACGTCCTCCACATATAATATTAGAAATGCTACAGAGTTCCCACTCACTTTCTTGTAAATACAGGCTTCTTCAAAAGTCTGTATAAAACCATATGCTTTGATCACACTATCAAAGCGTATATTCCAACTCCGAGATGCTTGCACCAGTCCATAAATGGATCGCTGGAGTTTGCACACTTTGTTAGCACCTTTAGGATCGACAAAACCTTCTAGTTGCATCATATACAACTCTTCCTTAAGAAATCCATTAATGAATGCAGTTTTGACATCCATTTGCCAAATTTCATAATCATAAAATACGGCAATTGCTAACATGATTCGGACGGACTTAAGCATTGCTACGGGTGAGAAGGTCTCATCGTAGTCAACTCCTTGAACTTGTCGAAAACCTTTCGCAACAAGTCAAGCTTTGTAGACAGTAACATTACCGTCAGCGTCAGTCTTCTTCTTGAAGATCCATTTATTCTCTATGGCTGGCTGATCATCGGGCAAGTCAACCAAAGTCCATACTTTGTTCTCATACATGGATCCCATCTCAGATTTCATGGCCTCAAGCCATTTCGCGGAATCTGGGCTCATCAT
Source organism: Thinopyrum elongatum (assembly GCA_011799875.1). NCBI lineage: Eukaryota > Viridiplantae > Streptophyta > Magnoliopsida > Poales > Poaceae > Thinopyrum > Thinopyrum elongatum. Next base: position 495,403,234 of record CM022297.1, on the reverse strand, counting down.
CGCTTCCTCATAGTTCGTAGGTTCGTCATGGTCTAGTAACATGACTTCCAGAATAGGATTACCGTACCACTCTAGTGCGGAACGTACTCTAGTTGACCTACGAGGTTCAGTAGTGACTTGATCTGAAGATTCATGATTCGAGAGAAGGTACAACCACCTCATCAAGTTCTACTTTCCTCCCACTCACTTCTTTCGAGAGAAACTCCTTCTCTAGAAAGGATCCATTCTTAGCAACAAATATCTTGCCTTCTTATCTGTGATAGAAGGTGTACCCAACAGTTTCTTTTGGGTATCCTATGAAGACGCATTTCTCCGATTTGGGTTCGAGCTTATCAGGTTGAAACTTTTTCACATAAGCATCGCAACCCCAAACTTTGAGAAACGACAGCTTAGATTTCATGCCATACCACAGTTCATACGGTGTCGTCTCAACGGATTTAGATGATGCCCTATTTAACGAGGATGCAGCTGTCTCTAATGCATAACCCCAAAACGATAGTGGTAAATCGGTAAGAGACATCATAGATCGCACCATATCTAATAAAATACGGTTACGACGTTCGGACACACCATTACACTGTGGTGTTCCAGGTGGCGTGAGTTGCGAAACTATTCCACATTGTTTTAAATGAAGACCAAACTCGTAACTCAAATATTCGCCTCCGCGATCAGATCGTAGAAACTTTATTTTCTTGTTACGATGATTTTCCACTTCACTCTGAAATTCTTTGAACTTTTCAAATGTTTCAGACTTATGTTTCATTAAGTAGATATACCCATATTTGCTCAAATCATCTGTGAAGGTCAGCAAATAACGATACCCGCTGCGAGCCTCAACACTCATCGGACCGCATACATTGGTATGTATTATTTCCAATAAGTCAGTGGCTCGCTCCATTGTTCCGGAGAATGGAGTCTTAGTCATCTTGCCCATGAGGCATGGTTCGCAAGCATCAAGTGATTCATAATCAAGTGATTCCAAAAGCTCATCTGCATGGAGTTTCTTCATGCGCTTTACACCAATATGATCTAAACGGCAGTGCCACAAATAAGTTGCACTATCATTATTAACTTTGCATCTTTTGGCATCAATATTATGAATATGCATATCACTACGATCGAGATTCAACAAAAATAGACCACTCATCAAGGGTGCATGACCATAAAAGATATTACTCATATAAATAGAACAACCATTATTCTCTGATTTAAATGTATAACCGTCTCGCATCAAGCAAGATCCAGATTTAATGTTCATGCTCAACACTGGCACCAAATAAAAATTATTCAGGTCTAAAACTAATCCCGAAGGTAGATGTAGAGGTAGCGTGCCGACGGCGATCACATCGATCTTGGAACCATTTCTGACGCAGCGTCACCTCGTCCTTAGTCAATCTTCGTTTAATCCGTAGCCCCTGTTTCGAGTTGCAAATATGAGCAGCAGAACCAGTATCAAATACCCAGGCGCTACTACGAGTATTATGGAGATCCAAAGGAGGAGGCTTGAGATGGACGCGGAGAAGCAAGCCAAGATGCTTGAGATGGACGCGGAGAAGCAAGGCAAGATGCTAGAGATCGAGGGCGCCAACGCCAAGACCAAGGCGAAATAGGTGGCTCTTGCGAGCATGATAACCGGGGTGGAGATCATGAAGGTGGATCTCAACATCGTGTCGCCAAGGATGAGGCCGTGGTTTTTAGAAGATGCAGGCCGACATGCTCAAGTTCACCGACGAGTGATCTCGTGGCCGCGAGTGCCTTCCTTTTTTGTATGCCGGCTTGCGTGCAGGCATGACCACGGGGTCGCGATGGCGTGGTCGAACTGAAGTCCCACCCCTTTTTGTGTGCTGGCATGTGTGCCGGCCGCTGGCGAGTGCGCCAGCATGAACTGTGTGGTGCTATTTTTTGAAGCCGGCAATGTATGCTGGCGCTGGCATGTACCGGCATGGTGTCGGCCGCTGGCATGATCTATGGCCGTGGGCCTTTTTTAAAAATTGTTTGCGGACATGAAATGGGTCGGTGCGTTGGGCGCACTGCCGACCCAAATGCAAAACAGGGCGGGCGGCCGACCCAAACGGACAAATGCGCCGTCCGTTTGGGTCGGCCCGTTGGAGTTGCTCTTAGGCCAACTCCAATGCGCCGACCTGAATGGACGTATAGTTGATTCGCTTTTTGTCCGTTTGAGTCGGTTGAACGCGAGTCGTCCTACTGCATCCGCACAAATCTTCTCCATTAGACATTGTATGCATATAAATCCAAATAAAAAACATTGCAACCAAATAAAACTCCATCCTCAAAATAAGAACAAAGGAAATCATACAAGGTTGCGCTCTGGTCCGGACCTTCCTTGAGCCGGCAATGGCTTCATCCTTCCTGTCCTCGCTACTCTCTTTCTTCACAACTTCTTCGCCGGGTCAAAAATATTTGCCGGCTCTCATGATTTTTCTTAGAGTTAAAAGCACTGGGGGTCCTAGAACTTGCTTAGGATGTGATGATTTGGTCCTACAACTTGCAAAATGACCCTACCGAGTCCCACAACTTGCAGCATATATGCAACTTTGGTTCTGGACCAATCACAGAGCGACAACTGGACTCCTCGGGCCCGAGCCGGTCAGCGCGCGCGTTTTTGCAAATACCCCCTGCCTTTCCTTGTAATCAACGAATGCACAGTAGCACAATTATGCCCTTTTTGCAAAATTCAGTAACGTTTGCAGGGTAACTTCTTTTGCGATCAAATGTACTGCCTTGACGTGCATTCGCTGATCCGTATACGGCTGAATTTCAGTACCACTTGCCTGCACGAATGCCGACCTGCTATCTGAACTCTGAAGTAATTCCGTAGGAAGAAACTTTCCACTTTGGACCTCAGAACAAACCAACCGTACTAGCATGGAAATGGCACGTAGCATTTCTTTCTCTGATGCGTCGTGAGCGGCCGTGGCGAGCTGGGGCGCGTACGTGCTGTCCCGGGACATCCTGGCCATGTCCTTCGCGCCGCGGGACTCGCACGAGGCGCAGGTGCAGTTCGCGCTGGAGCGCGGCGTCCCCGCCATGATCGGCGTCCTCGCCTCCAACCGCCTCACCTACCCGGCCCGCGCCTTCGACATGGCGCACTGCTCCCGCTGCCTCATCCCCTGGCACCTCCTCTACAGTCGTGTTGTTACTGTACCGGTACAGTAGGTAGTAGAATCTGCCGTTCAAATCAAATCGGAAGGTTTTTTTTTTTTTTTAAAGATCCAGTATCGCTGGCATTTCATTGATAATAGTAGAAAGCAGCGGAAAACAACAAGATGGTAAAGGTCCTAGGACCAGATCCGAAGATCAAAGAAAGAGAAAAGAAAAGAAAAGAAACAACAGCCCTAATAGCTGCAGCACAACACTCCATACAATCCATACTAGGCAGCACAGCTCCGACTCCGACGAAGAACTACTAAGGAAACAGGCAGGGGTGGCGTCACGGAGGATCACCAAACGAGCCATCTGTCACGCGTCATCGTATACCACCGGCCCCCCACCGCGGCTTCGACTTCACAACAACAGGCGGTCGAGGCATAACCACGGACATGCCGGAGAAGAAGAGCCGGCTTTCACCCGAAGAACTTGATCCGGGAGTAGAGGCTGTGAAATTCCGGACGACGCCTCCAAGGAGGATAGCGACGCCCACGAGCGCCGTCGCCGCCGGCCGGCTAGCACCGGCCAGGCTATTCGCCCGGGGCAGCCACTCCCATGCAGTCGGCCGAGGCCGACCCGTACCTCCACTGGACTGTGCACCCCCCACACAGCGAACGCGCCAACACTGTGCAGGGCCACCAGCAAGCCTCCTCGTCGACGGGCCTGCAGGAAACCAGATCTGGTCCTGCACCCCGCGTCCAAACCACAGGCGAAGCCTTCCTGCTCCAGCAATCGCCAGCGGGCACCGCCAGCCGCCGGTAGAACCCCGCCCGGGCCGCCAGCCCACCGCAGACCTGCCAGATCCAGGTCCCCCGCCGAACACCACACGCAGCCGCCCAGCCAAGCAGCCACGTCGCACACACCACGGTGACCACCGTCGCACAGCCGAGCCGCCGCGGTCACCACGCGCGCCAGCGCCTGCGCCCGCGAACCGGCCGCGACCACCACGCGCCGCGCCGCGCCAGATCCCCGCGCTCGTGAACCGGCCGCGGCCAGCCCGCGCCGCCCCTCGCCAGATCCGCGCGCCCCGAAGCCCCGTGCGCCTCCGTGCGCGGCCTCGGCGGCCAGAAGCGCCGCCCCGAGCGTGCGCCGCTGCTCGAGCTCCCCCCGATGCCACCGGCCCGCGCCAGCCAGCCCCGGGCGGAGGAGGAAAAGGGCCCCGCCGCCGCCCTCTGCCGGCGGCGGCGAGGGGAGGAGGGGAGGGTGGGTGGGGTGCTGGCGGCGGCTAGGGTTTGCTCCCGAGCCGCTCGCGGGAGCGACACGGGTGCTCTTCAGGTGTTCAGATTATCGTTGGTTGTGGTTTTTCAAGGCTCTTCTTTCTTCCATGCCTTCTTCCCCAGGAAGATCTTGCCCGGCCACGATGTTGGCGCTGCGACGCGCAGGGCTCCCCGTCGTCTTCCGCAGTTCCACCACTGTACGTGTGCATCATCGTTGCCGCACTCGCTCACCTCGCTCGTCGGCCCTCGCCATGGGCTCATGCCTCATGCGGTAGCTGGACCCAGAGGCGAGGCCCTCTTGTCGCGCCCTGGAGGATGTATGCCATGGCGAACGGCTGCTGGTTGCGCGTGCGTGCGTCCGTGCATGTGCTAGCGTGTGATGTGTTCTTGCTACGGTGATGGCCGATGGGTGCATGATGTGTGCATGCGTGCTAGTGTGCTGGCTGGATGCCTCGCGTGGGTGCTCCGGGGCGATGCACTGGCTGTACTCAGCGTGATGTTTGCGGTTGAGCTTGAGCAGCAAAACCGTGCAGCAGCAGCGACAGCAGTGCGGGGCGTGTGTGCACACTGGTGGCGCCGGACGGTAGAGATGAGATGAGGAGCAAGCATCACGGAGGCGGGATGAGGCGGAGCGCCGCCCTCCGCTAAAGCGTGAACACGAGGGCCTGCCTGCCTAGGCGAGAATGCAGAGAAGGGCGCTGGCGTCAAGGAGGCCGTGGAGTGACCTCGACGATGTGCAGCGGGTACCTTATGAAGCTCTCGCCGGTGCGGCCTGCTCCAGGTGCGCACTGGCTCAATAAAGCGGCACACACGCAGTTCAAGTGGAAGCCCTGGCCGGAGCGCGTTGAGTACACACGACCATGGAGGTCGAGTATTCGAGAGGATTGGTGGTCGGTGCGCGACTGAGCGTCGACGGATAGCAAGAACGGCGCTAAACATCCTGGCCGGGCAAGCTCTTCCTGAAGGAACTGGAGGCCGGCGACATCGCCGTCTGGCAGAAACCCGCCAACCACGCCGGCTGCAAGGCCTCCCGCAAGGCCGTCAAGTCCCCGCCCTTCTGCTCCAAGAAAAATGAATTATTATTGCACCACATCCAGTCATTAACGTTTGGTCAGATCAATGGCAGTAGTTTCGTTGTTGTAACTGTTTTTTCACGTAGGTACGACAAGATGGAGGCCTGCGTGACGCCGCTGCCGGAGGTCTCCGACGCGAGCGAGGTGGCTGGCGGCGCGGTGAAGTGGCCGCAGAGGCTCACGGCCGTGCCGCCCAGGGTCCCCCGTGGCTGTCCAGCCTGTACTACGGGTTGATTACAAGGAAAGGCAGGGGGTATTTGCAAAAACGCGGGCGCTGACCGGCTCGGGCCCGAGGAGTCCAGTTGTCGCTCTGTGATGGACCAAAGTTGCACATTGGGTGCAAGTTATAGGACTGGATAGGGTCATTTTGTAAGTTGTATGACCAAATCATCACATTTTGGGCAAGTTCTAGGACTCCCAGTGCTTTTAACTATTCTTATCGTGGCATCACCTCCTCTGCTTCGACATGTGCATATGTCATCATAACGAATATTTGAATGGATGTCAAATCTTATCAGCGTGAAAATCGAGTCAACTTTTGAGCCTAAATTTACTGCGCCGTCTGGGGTTTTGCTCCTGCAGTTTCGGGTTCCACCTCCCCTAAATAGACAGGCAGCCCCCTGTGGCTCACTCTTACATCTTCCTTCTCCTCTCGCTCCTGACGCCGCCGCGCCCCTTCGAGCTCGACGCCGTCAAGGTCAGCAGCAAACAGCGACCCCAACGCCGCCCCCAGAGCCCGTCGAGCACGCCGCGGCCACACTTCGAAGTTCGAAGCCTTCAAGCCCACAACTAAAATTGTCTTCATTGTCTTCATTGCGTTTGATTTCTTTGATCTCTCATTTACGTTTGTATGCAGAGTCTTTACTTTCCGCTGCACAACTCTTGGACTTCCATGTGTAGGTTGTTACTTGACTTCATAGAATTCTAAAAACTTGCCCACAACTAAAATTGGAAAAATGACAAGTTTTTATTTGGTCAAGTAGTCTAATCACACACACTCTCTAGACATACTTTCGATCCTACAGCGGTGCCCGACTGCACTCTGTCCTTCGTGCTGTGTTGCAACACCGGCGACTAGCAGCCTAACCTCTCATGCGTGTTGTGTTGCAGCACCGGCGCCGACGAACGCCAACAGCACCGTCGAGTCATCGGGTCGCGTCACCGACAGCATCCGAGTCAACGACGAGGGCTGCGTTGCAGCACTGGCTGTCGTCAACAAAAATCACTGCGTTCGTAGCGTGCGGCATGTGGATCTTGAGCAGCAGGTGGAGCTTGGGAAGCAGGTCATGGCGGACGGGAGGCCATGCCGAAGGTGATCAAGCTCGTTGGATATTGACTGGTTCTCGCTCCAACTGAAGAGATAAGGCCGGGCAGGTCGTGGGCGGCCCTCCACCAGGACACGTGGCGTCTGTAGCGCACGGCTTAAGGGAGAGAAAGATCATCCGGTGGAAAATAAACATTTCCCTTTTCCTAAACATATGCATATTGGATTTTACAATGACCCCCGTCGATACGAAAGAAATGATGAAAATGGATTGCCAATGTTTTAATCTATGAAAAAGGAGTCATATGACACCTGCAAAAAAAAAGTACGTGAAACACATTTAAAATTTCAATTATGTGATAAATTTTTAATGTGCTGACTTCATCGGTTTTATCTCTTTACCTATAGTACTCAGCACATTAACAAAATCAATTTTCTCATATGTGCATTACCCAGAGTCATTTAATTTCTGATACAAAAAAAAAACTACTCGGAGTATCGCACCGGCCGGCCTCGTTATATTTTCCGAATCAAGTTTTTTTTTTGAGCCAACATTATTCGAATCAATAAACATTGTACTTTTTTTTGCATGGAATAAAGCCAGCCCTTACCGAAACCGAGTGGCCCAAGGAAGCAATCCGGATTATAGTTATATACAGTATAATAGTAGGAGTATATTGTAACTGAGAGCCAGTCGGTTTATATATAGAAAGAGTAGTAGTCCCTCCTATATATTGCCATCGAATACCCCTCCGTTCGCCCCACGAGTCCAAGCCAGGACAGGAAGATTGTGACCCCTTGGGTCGGTGACGCGTTTCTGGATTTCCTCGGAGTTGATGTTCTTTTGTTTCACATCTAAGATAACAGATCCTTCCTCTTCAGTATTGAGATGGTTTCAGCTGTTCCAGTCGCCGGTCTAAGCCTCCAAGTGGGGATGCCGTCGACGACGAGCAACAAGAGGAGGAGGGTCGTAGTCGTAGGATCGTTTGGGGCGTCGGTGCTGCCGGACGAGCTGACGACGGAGGTGCTCCTGCGGCTGCCCGTCAAATCCATCCTGCGCTTCCGCGCTGTGTGCCGCTCCTGGGCCTCGGCGCTCTCCTCCGAGGAGTTCTGCAGCCTCCACATGGCCACGGCCGAGGCAAAAAAGGAGCCACCTAAGCTCATATTCATCTCGCCGTCCGCGACATTCGACTCCACAGGAGTGTACTCAAGCTCGTTCCCCACCGACGGCCCGCTGTTCACCCTCGACGACGTGTGCGGCGACTTTGCGGCCTTAACTCCTTCGCCATGCCGTGGCCTCACCCTCTTGCACGACGAGTTGGCGCCAGCCTACTACGTCTTCAACGCGGCCACACGGGCGGTCACCAGGCTGCCTCCTTGCCAGCATGCCATCTTCTCGACCACCGGTCTCGGTTTTGACACGAGCACCAGGGAGTACAAGGTGGTGAGGTTGTTCCTCGGGGAACTGAACGAGAAGCAGAGGATCAGGTGCGAGGTGTACGTCCTTGGTGGAGAGCAAGGGGATCGCTGGAGACCGGCTGCTGGAGGTGTGCCCTTCAGGTTTTGCAGTTTTGTTCAGGCCGCCATTACAACGGCATCATGGAGCTTAGTCGGTCCGCTACTGCCGGTATTTGCGGACGGATTTCTCCATTGGCTAATCTACCCAGGTGCTCTCTGTAGACGGCCAAGAGCTGCTGTCTTATCATTTTCTCTCAACTATGAGACCTTCGGCTGGGTCCCGTCACCACCTTTCGAGATACCACGAACAGGAGTGCACTTGGTGGAGCTTGCTGGCCGCTTGTGTATGGTCCGGGACCTTCGTCCTCAAGACAATAATAATATGTTGGAGATTTGGAACTACAGCTCTAGTGATTGGTCACTGCAGCATAGCATTGATTTGTCGCAGAACGTTGCAGGAGATTTGATCATTAGTGCACAGGTTATTAGAGTTATCGGTTCTGTTGGCGATTGTGGATCAACGGACAAGGTAATCCTGGAGGCCACTTCCAAACACAAGGTGATTACCTATGACCCACCGTCTGGGATCCTGGAGGCCATTGAATTTGACGGTATAAGGGAAACTTCAGTATATGAAGCTGATCAGCAATCTGCTCCCAGATTCAGTTTATTCAAAGAGAGTCTTGCTCCGGTACACAAAACAAACCAAGAGACGGCATTATCAACTCCCCTAGCTAAGGCGATCAAGGAGGTCCTGCTCCGGCTCCCGGGTGATTATGTCGCGCAGTTCAAACTTGTATGCAAGCAGTGGCTTAGCTTCATTGAGAGTGGAGGCTTCATTCGCTCTTTCCATGTGCATAACAATGTGGATATGAGGCCAAAAGTAATGCTTGTTGGCAAGGGAGCTGGAGGATTGGGTTTCAGCTTTGCTCCCTCAAAGAGATTACTTCGCCAAGGCGCCTGGCTTGACAGAAAGGTGGTTTGCTCTAAGCCTTGCCATGGTTTGAACCTGGTAAGTTCTGAGATAGAGGACTATCTATACAATCCTTGCACAGGTTATCACCGGACCTACCCTGCTATAGTGCCGCCACACCGAGTGCCCCCCCATGTACTCGCAATGATGCATGGCAAAGTTTGTACACCAGAAGACCACACTTTTGCAGTTGGCAACAAGAATTCTGGCCTGGGATTCAACTTGTTGACACAGGAGCATGTCGTCGTTCAGATTTTCTATCATCTCAAGGACTTCAAATCTCGTCAGTATTTCTTGACATGCTCAGTCATTGACCTCACGTCGGCCCAAGACCACCATGAACCGCCTCTGCCCTTAAATGGCATGCCACCGGCCTATTTGTCAGGGGCTCTATATTGGATGAGTGAACCAAGGTTGGGCCAGAGTTATGAGAGGGCCATTGTGTCGTTCGACGTCGCAAACGAGAGGTTTGGTGTCATCCCTTGCCCTTCATCCATTGCAATGTGGAGTGACACAAGTCCTAATCAAGCATTTGTGGTCGAGCTCGAGGGAATACTGTGTGTTGTCCTTGCAGATCCAGTTGCACAAGAAATAGATATTTGGAAGCTAGAGCATGATCAATGGGACAGAGCATATAAAATCTATTTGGAAGGTTGTCCAGGCTATTCCCCTGCGGAAAATGTTGTGGTCCCGTTGATTATTGACTCTAGAGATGGGAGAATCTTGCTCAACACAGGGAGGAAACTGGGTTTTTATGATCCGGTGAGGCACACAATTGAGAACTTGTATGATCTTGACGAGGTGTTGCGTGTCACATGTTCAGAGCAATCACGAGGGAAGCATTTTACGTGCTCTAGCGAGGTGCCTTTGCTGGGAGAAAATCCACTAGACAGTAACATTTTGCCTTTGGTCCCTTTGTTATATGAGGAGAGTCTCGCAAGTTATCCATGTATGCCCAGATCACGGGACTTACGCCGATGAATAGCCACTAGTTATAGCAGTTTGATACTACCACTTGGTTTTTGTCTAAATTATTGGTGGTACAAATTGTAATCTGCTTTTCTCATATGCTTTTTTTTATAATATATATACTGTTGGGATATCGGTGTGTTGTATCATCTCTTCTATTTTGGTTCTATTTCTGGCTGCTAAATTGTCAATGTAATAATACTTACTTGTTCTCCAACATATAGCAGTGCTGATTCTTTTTCGATTACTATGTAGTAAGGACATCTCCAACACCGATCCTCAAACCGCCCGCATCTGTTCGAACCTCGGTGTCCGGACTGCAGAAGCCATCCAACTGGGCCTGTATCGGTCCTCGGCACGGTCCAGACGTACATTCTCCCACAAACTGGAGATAGACGTAGGGGGCTTTACGAGCGTCCGGACACCACCCACGCCAGCGTCTGACCGACCCGACCCACCCAAACTCCTGACTCGCCCCTTCCGCGTTTTTCATCCCACGCGCCGCGCCGCATTCATGCCGGCCCAGAGCATGCAGCGGCCGACATTGATGCCGCGATTTGACCAGACGGGAGGGCGGTGCTGACGGACGTGACCAATTATGTCCGAACTTCAATGAAATCCGCTAGGTTTGAACGAGTTTTGTCCAATTAGTTTGGATTGTTGGCCGGATGTATGCGGACAGCGTTAGATGGCGGCCTCCCGCATCCATTTTTGCGGACTGGTCTCCCTATCTCTCGAAACAGGCTCGCGCCCCGCTTTATATATAAAGCAATAACACCCAAGTTACACGGCGAAACGATACAAAGTGGTGAGGTGGCCCTCTGACACAGCAGATCCCTAGATAACCGGCCACCGTAACTGCACACGACTATGATGCCGAACCACTAAGCGCAGGACGATCAGAATACAACGCCACGACACGACCTAGACACCTAGCCTCCACGACAACGCTCTCAGGAGGGGAACGCGCACGCCGCTGCCGAGCCCAAAAGGACTAGGGTTTTCACCCCGGAGGCTTGCCACAGAGAGGAGAACCACGACAGCGTCATCAAGAAGATAATGGCACCCGCAGATGTCGTCGTCGGCGGCGCCAAAGCACGGAGCTTTCGCTCGGCAGCTCAGTGTGACACCATGAGTCACCCAGACCAGTCGCGGCGAGAACCGGTCTCCATATCTGGATCTGGGCAACGCCACTGCCAAGGGCAAAAAGTGTGCCCGAACCACCCACCGCAACACCCCTCGCCGTCCAGACGACCAAGGAGCGTGACCACCACCGCCACCAGGGACCTGCCGGAAAGCCACCATACGGGGCCGCCGCCCGGCATCCATGTCCCAAGTCACTGCCAACCGTCAACTTCACAACGCCTAGCCACGATGGAAGGAACAGAAGGGATCTCCTTCCGCCCCTAGCCCGACATCAGCCACATGGCCTGGGTGGTCACCTCCACAGTAGGAGGCGTCCACGCCTGCGTCCCCAGTCAATCCCCGTGGACCAAGGGGGACACAGCCTTGTAGCTGCCGACGGCCACCGCCGAGCCCGCCCCAACACTGGTCCCTGACCTTGGCCGAGACAAGCTCACATGTCGCCACACATATGACCACCGGCACCACTCTGACCAACGGCATAGCAGCCACATGAAGGAAATATGCCCTAGAGGCAATAATAAAGTTGTTATTTTATATTTCCTTATTCATGATAAAGGTTTATTATTCATGCTAGAATTGTATTGATCGGAAACTTAAATACATGTGTGAATACATAAACAAATACCGTGTCCCTAGTAAGCCTCTACTAGACTAGCTCGTTGATCAAAGATGGTTAAGGTTTCCTAACCATGGACATAAGTTGTCATTTGATAACGGAATCACATCATTAGGAGAATGATGTGATGGACAAGACCCATATGTTAGCTTAGCATAATGATCGTTCAGTTTTATTGCTATTGCTTTCTTCATGTCAAATACTTATTCCTTCGACTATGAGATTATGCAACTCCCGGATACCGGAGGAATACCTTGTGTGCTATCAGATGTCACAACGTAATTGGGTGATCATAAAGATGCTATACAGGTATCTCCGAAGGTGTTTGTTGAGTTGGCATAGATCGAGATTAGGATTTGTCACTCCGAGTATCGGAGAGGTATCTCTAGGCCCTCTCGGTAATACACATCATAAGCTTGCAAGCAAACGACTAAGGAGTTGGTCACGAGGTGATGTATTACGGAACGAATAAAGATACTTGCCGGTAATGAGATTGAACTAAGGTATGAAGATACCGACGATCGAATCTCGGGCAAGTAACATACCGATAGACAAAGGGAATTACGTATGTTGTCATAACGGTTCGGTCGATAAAGATCTTCGTAGAATATGTAGGATCCAATATGAGCATCCATGTTCCGCTATTGGTTATTGACCGGAGAGGTGTCTCGATCATGTCTACATAGTTCTCGAACCCGTAGGGTCCGCACGCTTAACGTTCGATGGCGATATAGTATTATATGAGTTATGTGATTTGGTGACCGAATGTTGTTCGGAGTCCCGGATAAGATCACGGACATGACGAGGAGTCTCGAAATGGTCGAGAGGTAAAGATTGATATATGGGATGATAGTATTCGGACATCGGAAGTGTTTCGGAGGGTACCAGGTACTTATCGGGTCACCGGAAAGGAGTTTCGGGCACCCCCGACAAAGATATGGGCCTTATGGGCCAAGAGAGGTAACACACCAGCCCACAAGGGGCTGGTGCGCCCCTATACAGGCCGGCCCTATGAGGAGGAGAAGGAAAGAGGGGAGCAAAAGGAAAGTGTGGAGTAGGACTCCCCCTTCCTTCCCTCTTGCCCCCTCTTTCCTTCCCCCTTCTTCTTACAAGGAAAGGGGGCGCAGGGCAAGGCAGCAGCCCTAGGGCTGCCGCCAGGTCTCTTGGGGCGCCCTAGGGGCTGCCTCCTCCCCTCCCACCTATATATACATGAGTAGGGGGTGCTACACAAGGACACAACATTGTCTTAGCCGTGTGCGGCGCCCCCGTCCACCGTTTACTCCCCCGGTCATATTTTCGTAGTGCTTAGGCGAAGCCCTACGAGGATCACTTCACCATCACCGTCACCACGCCGTCGTGCTGACGAAACTCATCTACTACCTCGACGTCTTGCTGGATCAAGAAGGCGAGGGACGTCACCGAGCTGAACGTGTGCAGAACGCGGAGGTGCCGTGCGTTCGGTACTTGATCGGTTGAAGCGCCAAGAAGTTCGACTACATCAACCGCGTTTAGAAACGCTTCCGCTTACGGTCTATGAGGGTACGTAGACACACTCTCCCCCTCGTTGCTATGCATCTCCATGGATAGATCATTGCGTGTGCGTATAAATTTTTTTGTTTGCCATGCAACGTTTCCCAACAGTGGCATCCGAGCCAGGTCTATGCGTAGATGATATGCACGAGTAGAACACAAAGAGTTGTGGGCGGTGATAGTCATTCTGCTTACAACCAACGTCTTATTTTGATTCGGCGGTATTGTGGGATGAAGCGGCCCGGATGAACCTTACATGTCCACGCACATGAGACCGGTTCCACCGACAGGCATGCAACTAGTTTTGCATAAAGGTGGCTGACGGGTGTCTGTTTCTCCTACATTAGTTGAATCGAATTTGAATGCGGCCGGTCCTTGAAGAAGGTTAAAACAGCAAACTTGACAAAACACCGTTGTGGTTTTATGCGTAGGTAAGAACGGTTCTTGCTAGAAGCCCGTAGCAGCCACGTAAACTTGCAACAACAAAGTAGAGGGCGTCTAACTTGTTTTTGCAGGGCATGTTGTGATGTGATATGGTCAAGACATGATGTGATATACGTTATTGTATGAGATGATCATGTTTTGTAAAAGTTATCGGCAACCGGCAGGAGCCTTATGGTTGTCTCTTTATTGTATGAAATGCAAACGCCATGTAATTGCTTTACTTTATCACTATGCGTTAGCGATAGTTGTAGAAGCAATAGTTGGCGAGACGACCACGACGCAACGATGGAGATCAAGGTGTCGAGCTGGTGACTATGGAGATCATGACGATGCTTTGGCGATGGAGATCAAAAGTACAAGATGATGATGGCCATATCATGTCACATATTTTGATTGCATGTGATGTTTATCTTTTATGCATCTGATTTTGCTTAGTACGGCGGTAGCATTATAAGATGATCCCTTCACTAAATTTCAAGGTAAAAGTGTTCTCCCTGAGTATGCACCATTGCTACAGTTCGTCGTGTTGGGACACCACGTGATGATCGGGTGCGATAGACTCGACGTTCACATACAATGGGTGCAAGACAGTTTTGCACATGCGGAATACTTAGGTTAAACTTAACGAGCCTAGCATGTACAGACATGGCCTCGGAATACTGGAGACCGAAAGGTCGAACGTGAATCATATAGTAGATATGATCAACATAGAGATGTTCACCATTGATGACTACCCCATCTGACGTGATGATCGGACATGGGTTAGTTGATTTGGATCACGTATCACTTAGATGACTTGAGGGATGTCTATTTAAGTGGGAGTTCTTAAGTAATTTGATTAACTAAACTTTAATTTATCATGAACTTAGTCATGATAGTATTTGCATATTATGTTGTAGATCAATAGCTCGTGTTCAAGCTCCCCTATGTTTTTTATATGTTCCTAGAGAAAACTAAGTTGAAAGATGATGGTAGCAATAATGCAGACTGGGTCCGTGATCTGAGGATTATCCTCATTGTTGAATAGAAGTATTATGTCCTTGATGCACCGCTAGGTGACAAACCTATTGCAGGAGCAGATGCAGTCGTTATGAATGTTTTGCAAGCTCGATATGATGACTAATTGATAGTTTAGTGCGCCATGCTTTACGGCTTAGAAGCGGGACTTAAAAAATGTTTTGAACGCCACGGAACATATGAGATGTTCCAAGAGCTAAAATTGGTATTTCAGACTCATGCCCGTGTCGAGAGGTATGAGACCTCTGACAAGTACTTTGCCTACAAGATGGAGGAGAATAGCTCAGTCAGTGAGCATGTACTCAGAATGTCTGAGTATTACAATCGCTTGAATCAAGTGGGAGTTAATCTTCCAGATAAGATAGTGATTGACAGAGTTCTTTGATGACCCAAAAGTATCGGGGATCAATCGTAGTCCTTTCGAGAAGTAAGAGTGTCGAACCCAACGAGGAGCAGATGGAAATGACAAGCGGTTTTCAGCAAGGTATTCTCTGCAAGCACTGAAATTATCGGTAACAGATAGTTTTGTGATAAGATAAATCGTAATGGGTAACAAGTAACAAAAGTAAATATGGTGCAGC
Organism: Thinopyrum elongatum; assembly: GCA_011799875.1. Lineage (NCBI taxonomy): Eukaryota > Viridiplantae > Streptophyta > Magnoliopsida > Poales > Poaceae > Thinopyrum > Thinopyrum elongatum. The sequence continues at coordinate 495,387,778 of CM022297.1, read as the reverse complement.
AAGCTGGCCCAATCCTTTTTGTAGCAAAGGACAAGCCTGGACAAACTCTTATATGAAGCAAAGCGCTCCCGAGGACACATGGGAATTGTTGTCAAGCTAGTTTTCATCATGCTCATATGATTCGCGTTCGTTACTTTGATAATTTGATATGTGGGTGGACCGGTGCTTGGGTGCTGCCCTTCCTTGGACGAGCCTCCCACTTATGGTTAACCCCTCTCGCAAGCATCCGCAACTACGAAAGAAGAATTAATGTAAACCTAACCATAGCATGAAACATATGGATCCAAATCAGCCCCTTACGAAGCAACGCATAAACTAGGGTTTAACCTTCTGTCACTCTAGCAACCCATCATCTACTTATTACTTCCCAATGCCTTCCCCTAGGCCCAAACAATGGTGAATTGTCATGTAGTCGACATTCACATAACACCACTAGAGGAAAGACAACATACATCTCATCAAAATATCGAACGAATACCAAATTCACAAGATTACTTATAACAAGACTTCTCCCATGTCCTCAGGAACAAACGTAACTACTCACAAAGCATATTCATGATCAAGATCAGAGGAGTATTAATTATCACTAAGGATCTGAAAATATAATCTTCCACCGGATAAACCAACTAGCATCAACTACAAGGAGTAATCAACACTACTAGCAACCCACAGGTACCAATCTGAGGTTTTGGGACCAAGATCGAATACAAGAGATGAACTAGGGTTTGAGGGGAGATGGTGCTGGTGAAGATGTTGATGGAGATTGACCCCCTCTCAATGAGAGGATCATTGGTGATGACGATGGCGATGATTTCCCCCTCCCGGAGGGATGTTTCCCCGGCAGAACAGCTCTGTCAGAGCCCTAGATTGGTTCTGCCCAAGTTCCGCCTCGAGACGGCGGTGCTTCGTCCCGAAAGCTTCCTAATTATTTTTTCAGGTCAAAACACACCATATAGCAGGCGCCGGAGGCCTGCCAGGGGGCCCACAAGGATGGGGGGCGCGCCTAGGGGGTAGGGCACGCCTTCCACCCTTGTGGCTGGCTGGTGGCCCCCCTCTGGTGCTTTCTTTGCCCAATATTTTTTATTTATTCGAAAATGACTCTCCGTGAAGTTTCAGGACTTTTGGAGTTGTGCGCAATAGGTCTCTAATATTTGCTCCTTTTCTAGTCCAGAATTCCAGCTGCCGGCATTCTCCCTCTTCATGTAAACCTTATAAAATAAGAGAGAAAAGGCATAAGTATTGTGCTGTAATGTGTAATAACAGCCCATAATGCAATAAATATCGATATAAAAGCATGATGCAAAATGGACGTATCAACTCCCCCAAGCTTAGACCTCGCTTGTTCTCAAGCGAGAGCCGATATCGAAAAATATGACCACATGTTTAGAGATAGAGGTGTCGATAAAAATAAAATACGGACATGAGGGCATCATGATCATCTTTAGAACAGCAAAACATATTTTGTCATATAATTTCTTATGTTAAAATAACAATTCGTTCACAAGGCAAAGTATGAATCAGAAACTTCATTCAAAACTAACAAACTATGATCTCAGTCATTGAAGCAATTGCAATTTATCATAACATCGGAAAAGGGTCAAATGAGAGCTTTTCAGCAAGTCCACATATTCAACTATCATTTAGTCTTTCACAATTGCTAACACTCACGCGATACTTATGGATTCAAAGCTTCAGTCGGACACAGAGAAAGATAGGGGCTTATAGTTTCGCCTCCCAACCTTTTACCTCAAGGGTAATGTCAACAATAATACTTTATGATAACCTACATCCGAGTGGATATATATATATATATCTGGATCTTTCCAACACATAGTGCTTGCCAAAGGAAAAAGGGGTAAATGGAAAGGTGATGATCACCATGACTCTTGTATAAAGGTAGAAGGTAAAAATAAAAGATAGGCCCTTCGCAGAGGGAAGCAGAGGTTGTCATGCACTTTTATGGCTGGATGCACAAAATCTTAATGCAAAAGAACGTCACTTTATATTGCCGCTTGTGATAAAGACCTTTATTATGCAGTCCGTTGCTTTTATTTCTTCCATATCACAAGTTCGTATAAAGCTTATTTTCTTCACACTAATAGATCATACATATTTAAAGAGCAATTTTTATTGCTCGCACCGATGACAACTTACTTGAAGGATCTTACTCAATCCATGGGTAGGTATGGTGGACTATCATGGCAAAACTGGATTTAGGGATGTTTGGAAGCACAAGTAGTATCTCTACTTGGTGCAAAGAATTTGGCTAGCATGAGAGGGAAAGGCAAGCTCAACATGTTGGATGATCCATGACAATATAACTTCTATTCGGATATAGGAGAACATAACCCATTATGTTGTCTTCGTTGTCCAACATCAACTTTTTAGCATGTCATATTTTAATGAGTGCTCACAATTACAAAAGATGTCCAAGATAGTATATTTATATGTGAAGCCTCTCTTTCTTTATTACTTCCGAGTAATTGCAACAATGACCAAAACTATGTTTGTCAACTCTCAACAACTTTTATTCATCATACTCTTTATATGTGAAGGCATTACTCTCCATAAGATCATTATACGATCCTTTTATTTCTTTTTGTTCTTTCTATTATTTAATTTCCTCAAGATCAGGGGAAGAAAGCAAAGCCCTCAACTCAAAACTACTCTTTATTATATATAACTCACGGACTCGATTACATTGATAGAGATCGAAACAAAACTCAAAGCTAGATCATACTAAAACTTTATTCTACTAGATCAAGATATAACCAAAAGGATCGAACTAAGAGAAACGATAAAGATAAAGATGTGATGGTGATACGATACCGGGGCACCTCCCCCAAGCTTGGCAGTTGCCAAGGGGAGTGCCCATACCCATGTATTTATGTCTCTTTCTTTGGAGGTGGTGATGTGATATTCTTGGTGATGATGCCCCTTAGGATGCAATTTTCTTCCTCGAGCTTATTTATTTGCTGCTTAAGATCCATTACTTCCTTGCGAAGTTTGCCCATGACGGCTAGAGCTCCATTCACCCATGGATGTTTTATAGCTGCGGGAGAAAAGGCAACACTCTTTTTCATATTTTCATAAGAGAGAAATCTAGCATTGGGAGGAATGACCAAATTTGGTATTGCTGAGCTCTGAAGTTCCTCCAGCATGAATCTGGATTGAAGACGAGATGTGACTTCTTGATCCTCCTCCATGGCATCCACCCTTTTCAAGTCAGCCTCCATCTCTTCCTCCATTGATTGCCCGAAGTGGCCAGCTTCGTTGTATGCTCTTGGGCCCGGTGTCGTGTGAGATACCCGACTCTCCCTGACCGACTCTTGCGAAGACATCGTGCTCTGAATCTGTTGCAGAAACAGCTCAAAACAAAAAAAGAGGATTTTGCCGTGATACGGTGGTCAAAACCTTCGGGAGATTATATAATGAATTTTTACCGACCAAAAGAAGTATAGTGCAAGAAAACGGAGTCCGGAGGGCACACGAGGTGGCCACAAGGTCGGGGGCGCGCCCAGGGGAGTAGGGCTCGCCCTCCACCCTTGTGGATGCCTCGTGTCTCATTCGGACTACTTTTAATTTTCCTAAAATTTTAAATATTCCAAAACGGAGAAAAATTGCTATTGGAAACGTTTTGGAGTCGGTTTACTTACCGTACCACATACCTATTCCTTTTCGATGTCTGAAACGTCCTGGAAAGTGTCCCTTATGTACTCCTACGTTGTTACGGTATTAATTATATTGGTCTCAACATTTATGGGAGTACCTGAGATATAATGTTTGATTCTTTGACCGTTTACCACCTTCGGATTTGTGCCTTCGGCGTTGTTGATTTTTATGGCAGCGGAACGATAGACCTCCTCGATAATGTAAGGACCTTCCCATTTAGAGAGAAGCTTTCCTGCAAAAAATCTTAAACAAGAGTTGTATAGCAAAACATGATCACCTACATTAAACTCACGCTTTAGTATCCTTTTGTCATGCCATCTTTTAACTTTTTCTTTAAACAACTTGGCATTTTCATAAGCTTGGGTTCTCCATTCATCAAGTGAGCTAATGTCAAATAACATCTTCTCACCGGCAAGTTTGAAATCGTAATTGAGCTCTTTAATAGCCAAATATGCCTTATGTTCTAGTTCAAGAGGTAAATGACAAGCTTTTCCATAGACCATTTTATATGGAGACATACCCATAGGATTCTTATAAGCAGTTCTATAAGCCCACAAAGCATCATCTAGTTTCTTAGACCAATTCTTTCTAGATCTATTAACAGTCTCAATTTAATCTCTCTATTGCTCAATTCTACTTGACCACTAGACTGAGGATGATATGGACATGCAATTCTATGATTAACATCATATTTAGCAAGCATTTTACGGAAGGCACCATGAATAAAATGTGAACCACCATCAGTCATTAAATATCTAGGGACTGATACGTCCATTTTGCATCATGCTTTTATATTGATATTTATTGCATTACGGGCTGTTATTACACATTATATCACAATACTTATGCCTATTCTCTCTTATTTTACAAGGTTTACATGAAGAGGAAGAATGCCGGCAGCTGGAATTCTGGACTGGAAAAGGAGCAAATATTAGAGACCTATTCTCCACAACTCCAAAAGTCCTGAAACTTCACGGAGAGTCATTTTGGAATAAATAAAAAATATTGGGCGAAGAAAATACCAGAGGGGGGCCACCAGCCAGCCACAAGGGTGGAGGGCGCGCCCCCCGTCCTTGTGGGCCCCCTGGCAGGCCTCCGACGCCCATCTTCTGCTATATGGTGTGTTTTGACCTGGAAAAAATAAGAAGGAAGCTTTCGGGACAAAGCGCCGCCGTCTCGAGGCGAAACCTGGGCAGAAGCAATCTAGGGCTCCGGCAGGGCTGTTCTGCAGGGGAAACATCCCTCCGGAAGGGGGAAATCATCGCCATCATCATCACCATCGATCCTCTCATCGAGAGGGGGTCAATATCCATCAACATCTTCACCAGCACCATCTCCTCTCAAACCCTAGTTCATCTCTTGTATTCGATCTTGGTCCCAAAACCTCAGTTTGGTACCTGTGGGTTGCTAGTAGTGTTGATTACTCCTTGTAGTTGATGCTAGTTGGTTTATCCGGTGGAAGATTATATTTTCAGATCCTTAGTGATAATTAATACTCCTCTGATCTTGATCATGAATATGCTTTGTGAGTAGTTACGTTTGTTCCTGAGGACATGGGAGAAGTCTTGTTATAAGTAATCATGTGAATTTGGTATTCGTTCAATATTTTGATGAGATGTATGTTGTCTTTCCTCTAGTGGTGTTATGTGAACGTCGACTACATGACACTTCACCATGAATTGGGCCTAGGGGAAGGCATTGGGAAGTAATAAGTAGATGATGGGTTGCTAGTAGAGTGACAGAAGCTTAAACCCTAGTTTATGCGTTGCTTCGTAAGGGGCTGATTTGGATCCATATGTTTCATGCTTTGGTTAGGTTTACCTTAATTCTTCTTTCGTAGTTGCGGATGCTTGCGAGAGGGGTTAATCATAAGTGGGAGTCTTGTCCAAGGAAGGACAGCACCCAAGCACCGGTCCACCCACATATCACATTATCAAAGTAACGAACGCGAATCATATGAGCATGATGAAAACTAACTTGACAACAATTCCCATGTGTCCTCGGGAGCACTTTGCTTTATATAAGAGTTCGTCCAGGCTTGTCCTTTGCTACAAAAAGGATTGGGCCACCTTGCTGCACCTTAGTTACTTTTATTGCTTGTTACCCGTTACGATTTATCTTATCACAAAACTATCTATTACCGATAATTTCAGTGCTTGCAGAGAATACCTTGCTGAAAACCACTTGTCATTTCCTTCTGCTCCTCGTTGGGTTCGACACTCTTACTTATCGAAAGGACTATGATAGATCCCCTATACTTGTGGGTCATCAAGACTCTCTTCTGGCGCCGTTGCCGGGGAGTGAAGCACCTTTGGTAAGTGGAATTTGGTAAGGAAACATTTATATAGTGTGCTGGAATTTTCTGTCACTTGTTACTATGGAAAATAATCCTTTGAGGGGCTTGTTCGGGGTATCTTCACCTTGACCGGAAGAGCAAATATTTGCTCCTCAACCTACTGCACCTACTGAAAATATTTATTATGGAATTCCTTCGGGTATGATAGAGAAACTGCTAGCTCATCCTTAAGCAGGAGATGGAACATTACATCCCGATATGCACCTAATCTATGTGGATGAAGTTTGTGGATTATTTAAGCTTGCAGGTATGCCCGAGGATGTTGTCAAGAAGAAGGTCTTTCATCTATATTTGAAGGGAAAGGCATTGACATGGTATAGGCTATTGGATGATATTGGATCATGGAACTACAACCGATTGAAATTGGAATTTCATCAGAAGTTTTATCCTATGCATCTGGTTCATCGTGATCAGAATTATATATATATAATTTTTGGCCCCGCGAAGGAGAAAGTATCACTCAAGCTTGGGGGAGGCTAAGTCAATGTTATATTCATGCCCCAATCATGAGCTCTCAAGAGAAATTATAATTCAAAAAATTTATGCTCGGCTTTCTCATAATAATCGCTCCATGCTTGATACTTCTTGTACTGGTTCCTATATGAAGAAGGATATTGACTTCAAATGTGATTTATTGGAAAGAATTAAACGCAACTCTGAAGATTGGGATCTCGACGAAGGTAAAGAGTCAAGTATAAACCTTAAGTTTGATTGTGTTAAATCTTTTATAGATACCGATGCTTTTCGTGATTTTAGCTCTAAATATGGACTTGACTCTGAGATAGTAGCTTCTTTCTGTGAATCTTTTGCTACTCATGTTGACCTCCCTAAGGAGATGTGGTTTAAATATCATCCTCCCATTGAAGTTAAAGTAGTAGAACCTATTAAAGTTGAAGAAGAAACTATTACTTACAATGGTGATCCTATTGTTCCAACTGCTTATATTGAGAAACCACCTTTTCCTGTTAGAATAAAGGATCATGCTAAAGCTTCAACTGTGGTCAACGAAAGTTATATTAGAACACCTACACCCCCTGAACAGATTAAAGTTGAACCTAGTGTTGCTATGGTTAAAGATCTCTTGGTTGATAATATTGATGGGCATGTTATCTATTTCTGTGATGAAGCTGCTAGAATTGCTAAACCTGATACTAAGGATGAACATAGACCTGTTGTTGGCATGCCTGTTGTTTCTGTTAAAATAGGAGATCATTGTTATCATGGCTTATGTGATGTGGGTGCTAGTGTGAGTGCAATTCCTTATACCTTGTACCAAGAAATGATGAATGATATTGCACCTGCTGAGATAGAAGATATTGATGTTACTATTAAGCTTGCTAATAGAAATACTATATCACCAATTGGGATTGTTAGAGATGTTGAAGTCTTGTGTGGGAAGATCAAATACCCTACTGATTTTCTTGTTCTTGGTTCCCCACAAGATAATGTTTGTCCCATTATATTTGGTATACCCTTCTTGAATACTGTTAATGCTAAGATAGACTGCGAAAAAGATATTGTTACTGTTGGTTTAGGGGATATGTCTCATGATTTTAATTTCTCTAAATTTCGTAGACAACCCCATGATAAAGAATTGCCTAGTAAGGATGAAATTATTGGTCTTGCTTCTATTGCCATGCCTCCTACTGATCCTTTAGATTAATATTTGCTAGACCATGAAAATAATATGTCTATGAATGAAAGAAGGGAAATAGATGAAGTATTCTTTAATCAAGGGCCTATTTTGAAACACAATTTGCCTGTTGAAATCCTCGGAGATCCTCCTCCACCCAAGGGTGATCCCGTGTTTGAGCTTAAACAATTACCTGATACTTTGAAATATGCTTATCTTGGTGAAAAGAAGATATATCCTGTTATTATTAGTGCTAACCTTTCAGAGCATGAAGAAAAGGAATTATTGAAAACTTTGAAGAAGCACCGTGCCGCTATTGGATATTATCTTGATGATCTTAAGGGCATTAGTCCCATTCTATGTCAGCACAAAATAAAATTGGAGAAAGATGCTAAACCAGTTGTTGATCATTAACGACGGTTAAATCCTAAGATGAAAGAAGTGGTAAGAAATGAAATACTAAAGCTTCTGGAGGCAGGTATAATTTATCCTGTTGCCGATAGTCAATGGGTAAGCCATGTTCATTGTCTCCCTAAGAAGGGAGGTATTACTATTGTTCCTAATGATAAGAATGAATTGATTCCACAAAGAATTGTTACAGGTTATAGAATGGTAATTGATTTTCGCAAATTAAATAAAGCTACTAGAAAAGATCATCACCCTCTACCTTTTATTGATCAAATGCTAGAAAGACTATCCAAACATACTCATTTTTTCTTTCTAGATGGTTTTTCTGGTTTCCCACAAATACCTGTGTCAAAAGAGGATCAAGAGAAAACCACTTTTACTTGCCCTTTCGGTACCTTTGTTTATAGACGTATGCCTTTTGGTTTATGCAATGCACCTGCTAACTTTCAAAGATGCATGACTGCTATATTCTCTGATTTTTGTGAAAAGATTGTTGAGGTTTTCATGGATGAATTCTCCGTGTGCGGAACTTCTTGTGATGATTGCTTAAGCAACCTTGATCGAGTTTTGCAGAGATGTGAAGAAACTAATCTTGTATTGAATTGGGAGAAGTGCCACTTTATGGTTAATGAAGATATTGTCTTGGGGCATAAAATTTCTAAAAGAGGTATTGATGTTGATAAAGCTAAAGTAGATGCTATTGAAAAGATGTTGTGTCCTAAAGATATCAAAGGTATAAGAAGTTTTCTTCGTCATGTTGGTTTCTATAGGAGGTTTATTAAAGACTTCTCTAAAATTTCTAGGCCTCTCACTAATCTCTTACAAAAAGATGTTCCTTTTGTTTTTGATGATAATTGTGTAGAAGCATTTGAAATACTTAAGAAAGCCTTAATCTCTGCACCTATTGTTCAGCCACCTGATTGGAATTTACCCTTTGAAATTATGTGTGATGCTAGTGATTATGCTGTTGGTGCTATTCTAGGACAAAGAGTTGATTAGAAATTAAATGTTATTCATTATGCTAGTAAAACTCTAGACAGTGCCCAGAGAAATTATGCTACTATTGAAAAAGAATTTTGAGCAGTTGCATTTGCTTATGATAAGTTCAGATCTTATATTGTTGATTCCAAAGTAACTGTTCACACTGATCATGCTGCTATTAAATATCTTATGGAAAAGAAAGATGCTAAACCTAGACTTATTAGATGGGTTCTCTTGCTGCAAGAGTTTGATCTGCATATTATAGATAGAAAGGGAGCTGAGAACCCCGTTGCAGACAACTTGTCTAGGTTAGAAAATGTTCTTGATGACCCAGTGCCTATTGATGATAGCTTTCCTGATGAACAATTAGCTGTCATAAATGCTTCTCATAACACTCCATGGTATGCTGATTATGCTAATTACATTGTTGCTAAATTTATACCACCTAGTTTCACATACCAGCAAAATAAAAAGTTTTTCTATTATTTAAGACATTACTTCTGGGATGACCCACACCTTTATAAAGAAGGAGTAGATGGTGTTATTAGATGTTGTGTACCTGAGCATGAACAGGAACAGATCCTACACAAGTGCCACTCCGAGGCTTACGGAGGACACCACGATGGAGATAGAACTGCACACAAGGTATTGCAATCCGGTTTTTATTGGCCTACTCTCTTCAAGGATGCTCGTAAGTTTTTCTTGTCTTGTGATGAATGTCAGAGAGTTAGTAATATTAGTAGACGTCAGGAAATGCCTATGAATTATTCACTTGTTATTGAACCATTTGATGTTTGGGGCTTTGATTATATGGGACCTTTTCCTTCCTCTAATGGGTATACACATATTTTAGTTGGTGTTGATTACGTTACTAAGTGGGTAGAAGCTATTCCAACTAGTAGTGCTGATCATAACACTTCTATTAAGATGCTTAAAGAAGTTATTTTTCCGAGGTTTGGAGTCCCTAGATATTTAATGACTGATGGTGGTTCACATTTTATTCATGGTGCTTTCCGTAAAATGCTTGCTAAATATGATATTAACCATAGAATTGCATCTCCATATCATCCTTAGTCTAGTGGTCAAGTAGAATTGAGTAATAGAGAGATTAAATTAATTTTGCAAAAGACTGTTAATAGATCTAGAAAGAATTGGTCTAAGAAACTTGATGATGCTTTGTGGGCTTATAGAACTGCTTATAAGAATCCTATGGGTATGTCTCCATATAAAATGGTTTATGGAAAAGCATGTCATTTACCTCTTGAACTAGAACATAAGGCATATTGGGCTATTAAAGAGCTCAACTATGATTTCAAACTTGCCGGTGAGAAGAGGTTATTTGATATTAGCTCACTTGATGAATGGAGAACCCAAGCTAATGAGAATGCCAAGTTGTTTAAAGAAAAAGTTAAAAGATGGGATGATAGAAGGATACAAAAGCGTGAGTTTAATGTAGGTGATCATTTTTTGCTATACAACTCTCGTTTAATATTTTTTGCAGGGAAGCTTCTCTCTAAATGGGAAGGCCCTTATATCATCGAGGAGGTCTATTATTCCGGTGCCATCAAAATCAACAACGCCGAAGGCACAAATCCAAAGGTGATAAACGGTCAAAGAATCAAACATTATATCTTAGGTACTCCCATAAATGTTGAGACCAATATAATTAATACCGTAACACCGGAGGAGTACATAAGGGACACTTTCGAGAACGTTTCAGACTCCGAAAAGGAATAGGTATGTGGTACGGTAAGTAAATTGACTCCAAAACGTTTCCAATGATAAATTTCCTCCGTTTTGGAATATTTAAAAATTTAGGAAAATTAAAAGTAGTCCGAAAGAGACACGAGGCCACCACAAGGGTGGAGGGCGCGCCCTACCCCCCTGTGCGCGCCCCCCGACCTTGTGGCCACCTCGTGTGCCCTTCGAACTCCATTTTCTTGCACGATACTTCATTTGGTTGGTAAAAATTCATTATATAATCTCCCAAAGGATTTGACCACAGTACCACGACAAAATCCCCTGTTTTCATTTTGAGTTGTTTCTGCAGCAGATTTAGAGCAAGATGTCTTCTCAAGAGTCGGTCGGGGAGAGTCGGGTATCTCACCCGACACCGAGCCAAAGAGCATACAGCGAAGCTGACCACTTCGGGCAATCAACGGAGGAAGAGATGGAGGCTGACCTGAAAAGGGTGGATGCCATGGAGGAGGATCAAGAATTCACCTCTCGTCTTTAATCCAGATTCATGCCGGAGGAACTTCAAAGCTCAGCAATACCAAATTCGGTCATTCCTCCCAATGCTAGATTTCTCTCTTATGAAAATATGAAAAAGAGTGTTGCCTTTTCTCCCGCAGCTATAAAACATCCATGGGTGAATGGAGCTCTAGCCGTCACGGGCAAACTTCGCAAGGAAGTAATGGATCTTAAGCAGCAAATAAATAAGCTCGAGAAAGAAAATTGCATCCTAAGGGGCATCATCGCCAAGAATATCACATCACCACCTCTGAAGAAAGAGACATAAATACATGGTTATGGGCACTCCCCTTGGCAACTGCCAAGCTTGGGGGAGGTGCCCCGGTATCGTATCACCATCACATCTTTATCTTTATCGTTTTGTTAGTTCGATCCTTTTGGTGATATCTTGATCTAATAGAATAAAGTTTTAGTATGATCTAGCTTTGAGTTTTGTTTTGATCTCTATCAATGTAATCGAGTCCGTGAGTTATATATAATAAAGAGTAGTTTTGAGTTGAGGGCTTTGCTTTCTTGCCATGATCTTGAGGAAATTAAATAAGAGAAAGAATAAAAAAATAAAAGGATTGTATAATGATCTTATGGAGAGTAATGCCTTCACATATAAAGAGTATGATGAATAAAAGTTGTTGAGAGTTGACAAACATAGTTTTGGTCATTGTTGCAATTAATAGGAAGTAATAAAGAAAGAGAGGCTTCACATATAAATATACTATCTTGGACATCTTTTGTAATTGTGAGCACTTATTAAAATATGACATGCTAAAAAGTTGATGTTGGACAACGAAGACAACATAATGGGTTATGTTCTCCTATATCCGAATAGAAGTTATATTGTCATGGATCATCCAACATGTTGAGCTTGCCTTTCCCTCTCATGCTAGCCAAATTCTTTGCACCAAGTAGAGATACTACTTGTGCTTCCAAACATCCCTAAACCCAGTTTTGCCATGAGAGTCCACCATACCTACCCATGGATTGAGTAAGATCCTTCAAGTAAGTTGTCATCGGTGCGAGCAATAAAAATTGCTCTTGAAATATGTATAATCTATTAGTGTGAAGAAAATAAGCTTTATACGAAATTGTGATATGGAAGAAATAAAAGTGACGGACTGCATTAAGACTTTTGCATTAAGATTTTGTGCATCCAGCCATAAAAGCGCATGACAACCTCTGCTTCCCTCTGCGAAGGGCCTATCTTTTACTTTTATCTTCTACCCTTATACAAGAGTCATGGTGATCATCACCTTTCCTTTTTATAATTTTTCCTCTGGCAAGCACTATGTGTTGGAAAGATCCAGATATATATACCCACTTGGATGTAGGTTATCATAAAGTATTATTGTTGACATTGCCCTTGAGGTAAAAGTTTGGGAGGCGAAACTATAATCCCCTATCTTTCTCTGTGTCCGACTGAGACTTTGAACTCATAAGTATCGCGTGAGTGTTAGCAATTGTGAAAGACTAAATGGTAGTTGAGTATGTGGACTTGCTGAAAAGCTCTTAAATTGACTCTTTTCGATGTTATGATAAATCGTAATTGCTTCAATGACTGAGATCATAGTTTTTTAGTTTTCAATAAAGTTTCTAATTTATACTTTACCTTGTGAATGAATTGTTACTTATGGGTTCGACATTCTTACTTATCGAAATGACTACGATAGATCCCCTATACTTGTGGGTCATCAGGGACTCCAAACATCAGAAAAATAACTTCTTTAAGCATCTTAATAGAAGTGTTATGATCAGCACTACTAGTTGGAACAGCTTCTACCCACTTAGTAACATAATCAACAGCAACTAAAATATGTGTATACCCATTAGAGGAAGGAAAAGGTCCCATATAATCAAAGCCCCAAACATCAAATGGTTCAATAACAAGTGAATAATTCATAGGCATTTCCTGATGTCTACTGATATTACTAACTCTATGACATTCATCACAAGACAAGACAAACTTATGAGCATCCTTGAAGAGAGTAGGCCAATAAAAACTAGATTGCAATACCTTATGTGCAGTTCTATCTCCAGCATGGTGTCCTCCGTAAGCCTCGGAGTGGCACTTGCGTAGGATCTGTTCCTGTTCATGCTTAGGTACACAACGTCTAATAACACCATCTACTCCTTCTTTATAAAGGTGTGGGACATCCCAGAAGTAATGTCTTAAATCATAGAAAAACTTTTTCTTTTGCTGGTATGTGAAACTAGGTGGTATAAATTTAGCAACAATGTAATTAGCATAATCAGCATACCACGGAGTGTTATGAGAAGCATTTATGACAGCTAATTGTTCATCAGGAAAGCTATCATCAATAGGTAGTGGGTCATCAAGAACATTTTCTAACCTAGACAAGTTGTCTGCAAGGGGGTTCTCAGCTGCTTTTCTATCAATAATATGCAAATCAAATTCTTGTAGCAAGAGAACCCATCTAATAAGTCTAGGTTTAGCATCTTTCTTTTCCATAAGATATTCAATAGCAGCATGATCAGTGTGAACAGTTACTTTGGAATCAACAATATAAGATCTGAACTTATCACAAGCAAATACAACTGCTAAAAATTCTTTTTCAGTAGTAGCATAATTTCTCTGGGCACTGTCTAGAGTTTTACTAGCATAATGAATAATATTTAATTTCTAATCAACTCTTTGTCCTAGAATAGCACCAACAACATAATCACTAGCATTACACATAATTTCAAAGGGAAAATTCCAATCAGGCGGCTGAACAATAGGTGCAGAGATCAAGGCTTTCTTAAGTATTTCAAATGCTTCTACACAATCATCATAAAAAACAAAAGGAACATCCTTTTGCAAGAGATTAGTGAGAGGCCTAGAAATTTTAGAGAAGTCTTTAATAAACCTCCTATAGAAACCAGCATGACCAAGGAAACTTCTTATACCTTTGATATCTTTAGGACACGACATCTTTTCAATAGCATCTACTTTAGCTTTATCAACTTCAATACCTCTTTCAGAAATTTTATGCCCCAGGACAATGCCTTCATTAACCATAAAGTGGCACTTCTCCCAATTCAAGACAATATTAGTTTCTTCACATCTCTACAAAACTCGATCAAGGTTGCTTAAGCAATCATCAAAAGAAGTTCCGTAAACGAAAAAATCATCCACGAAAACCTCAACAATATTTTCACAAAAGTCAGAGAATATAGCAGTCATACATCTTTGAAAGGTAGCAGGTGCATTGCATAAACCAAAAGGCATACGTCTATAAGCGAAGGTACCGAAAGGGCAAGTAAAGTGGTTTTCTCTTGATCATCTTTTGACACAAGTATTTGAGAGAAACCAGAATAACCATCTAGAAAGCAAAAATGAGTATGTTTGGATAGTCTTTCTAGCATTTGATCAATTAAAGGTAGAGGGTAATGATGTTTTCTAGTAGCTTTATTCAATTTGCGAAAATCAATTACCATTCTATAACCTGTAACAATTCTTTGTGGAATCAATTCATTCTTATCATTAGGAACAACAGTAATACCTCCCTTCTTAGGGACACAATGAACAGGGCTTACCCATTGACTATCGACAATAGGATAAATTATACCTGCCTCGAGAAGCTTTAGTATTTCATTTCTTACCACTTCGTTCATCTTAGGACTTAACCGTCGTTGATGATCAACAACTAGTTTAGTATCTTTCTCCAATTTTATTTTGTGCTGACATAGAGTGGGACTAATGCCCTTAAGATTGTCAAGAGTATATCCAATAGCGGCACGGTGCTTCTTCAGAGTTTTCAATAATTTCTTTTCTTCATGCTCTGAAAGGTTAGCACTAATAATAACAGGATATATCTTCTTTTCATTGAGATAAGCATATTTCAGAGTATCAGGTAATTGTTTAAGCTCAAACACGGGATCACCCTTGGGTGGAGGAGGATCTCCGAGGATTTCAACAGGCAAATTGTGTTTCAAAATAGGACCTTGATTAAAGAACGCTTCATTTATTTCCCTTCTTTCATTCATAAACATATCATTTTCATGGTCTAGCAAATATTGTTCTTAGGGATCTGTAGGAGGTACGGCAATAGAAGCAAGACCAATAAGTTCATCCTTCCTAGGCAATTCTTTATCATGGGATTGTCTATGAAATTTAGGGAAATTAAAATCATGAGACATATCTCCTAGACCAACAGTAACAATATCTTTCTCGCAGTCTATCTTAGCATTAACACTGTTCAAGAAAGGTCTGCCAAATATAATGGGACAAAAGTTATCTTGTGGGGAACCAAGAACAAGAAAATCAGTAGGGTATTTGATCTTCCCACACAAGACTTCAACATCTCTAACAATCCCAATTGGCGAAATGGTATCTCTATTGGCAAGCTTAATAGTAACATCAATATCTTCTATCTCAGCAGGTGCAATATCATTCATAATTTCTTGGTACAATGTGTAAGGAATTGCACTGACACTAGCACCCACATCACATAAGCCATGATAACAATGATTTCTTATTTTAATAGAAACAACAGGCATGCCAACAACAGGTCTATGTTTATCTTTAGTATCAGGTTTAGCAATTCAAGCAACTTCATCACAGAAATAGATAACATGCCCATCAATATTATCAACCAAGAGATCTTTAACCATAGCAATACTAGGTTCAACTTTAATTTGCTTAGGGGTGTAGGTGTTCTAGTATAACTCTTACGAACCATAGTTGAAGCTTTAGCATGATCCTTTATTCTAATAGGAAAAGGTGGTTTCTCAATATAAGTAGTAGGAACAATAGGATCAACATTATAAGTAATAGTTTCTTCTTCAACTTTAATAGGTTCAACTACTTTCACTTCAATGAGAGGATGATATTTAAAACACTTCTCCTTAGGGAGATCAACATGAGTAGCAAAAGATTCACAAAAAGAAGCTACTATCTGAGAGTCAAGTCCATATTTAGAGCTAAAATCACGAAAAGCATCGGTATCCATAAAAGATTTAACACAATCAAACTTAAGGTTTATACCTGA
Organism: Thinopyrum elongatum; assembly: GCA_011799875.1. Classification (NCBI taxonomy): domain Eukaryota; kingdom Viridiplantae; phylum Streptophyta; class Magnoliopsida; order Poales; family Poaceae; genus Thinopyrum; species Thinopyrum elongatum. The sequence goes on along the minus strand of CM022297.1, from coordinate 495,371,490 downwards.
CTCTTTACCTTCGTCGAGTTCCCAATCTTCAGAGTTGCTTTTAATTCTTTCCAATAAATCCCATTTGAATTCAATATCCTTCTTCATATAAGAACCAGTACAAGAAGTATCGAGCATGGAGCGATTATTATGAGAAAGCCGAGCACAAAAATTTTGAATAATAATTTCTCTTGAGAGCTCATGATTGGGGCATGAATATAACATTGACTTAAGCCTCCCCCAAGCTTGAGCGACACTTTCTCCTTCACGAGGCCAAAAATTATATATATAATTCCGATCACGATGAACCAGATGCATAGGATAAAACTTCTGATGAAATTCCAATTTCAATCGGTTGTAGTTCCATGATCCAATGTCATCACATAGCCTATACCATGTCAATGCCTTTCCCTTCAAAGATAAAGGGAAGACCTTCTTCTTGACAACATCCTCGGGTATACCTGCAAGCTTAAATAATCCATAAACTTCATCCACAAAGATTAGGTGCATATCAGGATGTAATGTTCCATCTCCTTCATAAGGATTAGCTAGCAGTTTCTCTATCATATCCGAAGGAATTTCATAATAAATATTTTCAGTAGGTGAAGTAGGTTGAGGAGCAACTCTTTGCTATTCCGGTCGAGGTGAAGATACCCTGAACAAGCCCCTCAAAGGATTATTTTCCATAGTAACAAGTGACAGTAAATTTCAGCACACTATATAAATGTTTCCTTACCAAATTCCACTTACCAAAGGCGCTTCACTCCCCGGCAACGGCGCCAGAAAAGAATCTTGATGACCCACAAGTATAGGGGATCTATCATAGTCCTTTCGATAAGTAAGAGTGTCGAACCCAACGAGGAGCAGAAGGAAATGACAAGCGGTTTTCAGCAAGGTATTCTCTGCAAGCACTGAAATTATCGGTAACAGATAGTGTCGTGATAAGATAAATCGTAACGGGTAACAAGTAACAAAAGTAAATAAGGTGCAGAAAGGTGGCCCAATCCTTTTTGTAGCAAAGGACAAGCCTGGACAAACTCTTATATGAAGCAAAGCGCTCCCGAGGACACATGGGAATTGTTGTCAAGCTAGTTTTCATCATGCTCATATGATTCGCGTTCGTTACTTTGATAATTTGATATGTGGGTGGACCGGTGCTTGGGTGCTGCCCTTCCTTGGACGAGCCTCCCACTTATGATGAACCCCTCTCGCAAGCATCCACAATTACGAAAGAAGAATTAAGGTAAACCTAACCATAGCATGAAACATATTGATCCAAATCAGCCCCTTACGAAGCAACACATAAACTAGGGTTTAAGCTTCTGTCACTCTAGCAACCCATCATCTACTTATTACTTCCCAATGCCCTCCCCTAGGCCCACACAATGGTGAAGTGTCATGTAGTCGACGTTCACATAACACCACTAGAGGAAAGACAACATACATCTCATCAAAATATCGAACGAATACCAAATTCACATGATTACTTATAACAAGATTTCTCCCATGTCCTCGGGAACAAACTTAACTACTCACAAAGCATATTCATGATCAAGATCAGAGGAGTATTAATTATCATTAAGGATATGAAAATATAATCTTCCACCGGATAAACCAACTAGCATCAACTACAAGGAGTAATCAACACTACTAGCAACCCACAGGTACCAATCTGAGGTTTTGGGACCAAGATCGAATACAAGAGATGAACTAGGGTTTGAGAGGAGATGGTGCTTGTGGAGATGTTTATGGAGATTGACCCCCTCTCGATGAGAGGATCATTGGTGATGACGATGGCGATGATTTCCCCCTCCCGGAGGGATGTTTCCCTGGCACAATAGCTTCGCCGGAGAGCTAGATTGGTTATGCCCAAGTTCCGACTCGAGACGGCGGCGCTTCATCCCGAAAGCTTCCTTGTTATTTTTTCCAGGTCAAAACACACCATATAGCAGAGGATGGGCGTCGGAGGCCTGCCAAGGGGCCCACAAGGATGGGCGGCGCGCCCAGGGGGGTAGGGCGCGCCCTCCACCCTTGTGGCTTGCTGGTGCGCCCCCCCCCCCCCCCCCCCGCTGGTGCTTTCTTCGCCCAATATTTTTTATTTATTCCAAAATGACTCTCTGTGAAGTTTCAGGACTTTTGGAGTTGTGCAAAATAGGTCTCTAATATTTGCTCCTTTTCCAGTCTAGAATTCCAGCTACCGACATTCTCCCTCTTCATGTAAACCTTATAAAATAAGAGACAAAAGGCATAAGTATTGTGCTATAATGTGTAATAACAGCCCATAATGCAATAAATATTGATATAAAAGCATGATGCAAAATGGACGTATCATTCTCTAGTCACCATCACCAAGGTACTAGAACTTCGTGATGAACTATAATATGCAAGGGATGACGAAAACGATTCCCGAGCTCTTCGCGATGCTGAAATCGACGAAGGTAGAAATCAAGAAAAAGCATCAAGTGTTGATGGTTGACAAGACAACTAGTTTCAAGTAAAACGGTAAGGGAAAGAAAGGGAACTTCAAGAAGAATGGCAAGCAAGTTGCTGCTCCCATGAAGAAGCCCAAAGATGGACCCAAGCCTGAAACTGAGTGCTTCTACTGCAAAGGAAATTGTCACTAGAAGCAGAACTGCCCCCAAATACTTGGCGGATAAGAAGGATGGCAAAGTGAACAAAAGGTTTATTTGATATACATGTTATTGATGTGTACCTTACTAGTGTTCGTAGTAGCCCCTAGGTATTTGATATCAGTTCAGTTGCTAAGATTAGTAACTCGAAACAGGAGTTGTAGAATGAACAAAGACTAGTTAAAAGTGAGGTGACGATGTGTGTTGGAAATGATTCCAAGGTTGATATGATCAACATCGCACACTCACTCTACCTTCGATATTAGTGTTGAACCTAAATAAATGTTATTTGGTGTTTGCGTTGAGCACGAATATGATTAGATCATGTTTATTGCAATACGATTATTCATTTAAGTCAGAGAATAATTGTTGTTCTGTTTACATGAATAAAACCTTCTATGGTCATACACCCAATGTCAATGGTTTATTGAATCTCGATCGTAGTGATACACATATTCATAATATTTATGCCGAAAGATGCAAAGTTGATAATGATAGTGCAACATACTTGTGGCACAGCCGTTTAGGTCATATTGGTTTAAAGCGCATGAAGAAACTCCACGCAGATGGACTTTTGGAATCACTTTATTATGAATCATTTGATACTTGCGAACCATGCCCCATGGGCAAGATGACTAAAACTCCGTTCTTCGGAACAATGGAGCGAGCTAATGACTTATTGGAAATAATACATATCGATGTATGCGGTCCAATGAGTGTTGAAGCACGCGGCGGGTATCATTATTTTCTGACCTTCACAGATGATTTGAGTAGGTATGGGTATATCTACTTGATGAAACACAAGTCTGAAACATTTGAAAAGTTTAAAGAATTTCAGATTGAAGTGGAGAATCATCGTAACAAGAAAATAAAGTTTCTACAATCTGATAATGGAAGGCGAATATTTGAGTTACGAGTTTGGCCTTCATTTAAAACAATGTGGAATTGTTTCACAACTCACGCCACCTGGAACACCACAGCGTAATGGTGTGTCCGAACGTTGTAACCATACTTTATTGGATATAGTGCGATCTATGATGTCTCTTACCGATTTACCATTATCATTTTGGGGTTATGCATTAGAGACAGCCGCATTCACGATTAATAGGGCACCGTCTAAATCCGTTGAGACGACACCGTATGAACTGTGGTTTAGCAAGAAACCTAAGCTGTCGTTTCTTAAAAATTTGGGGTTGCGACACTTATGTCAAAAGGCTTCAGCCTGATAAGCTCGAACCCAAATCGGAGAAGTGCGTCTTCATATGGTACCCTAAGGAAACTATTGGGTACACCTTCTACCACAGAACCAAAGGCAAGATCTTTGTTGCTAAGAATGGGTCCTTTCTAGAGAAGGAGTTTCTCTCGAAAGAAGTGAGTGGGAGGAAAGTAGAACTTGATGAGGTAATTGTGCATTCTCTCAATTTGGAAAGTAGCACATCAGAGAAATCTGTTCCTGTGATGCCTACACCAACTTGAGAGGAAGCTGATGACGATGATCATGAAACTTCAGATCAAGTTACTACTGGACCTCGTAGCACAAACAGAGCACGTTCCGCACCAGAGTGGTACAGTAATCCTGTCCTGGAAGTCATGTTACTAGACCATGGCGAACCTACAAACTATGAAGAAGTTATGATGAGCCCAGATTCCAATGAATGACTTCAGGCCATGAAATCTGAGATATGATCAATGTATGAGAACAAAGTGTGGACTTTGGTGGATGTAACACCCCATGTATTAAGCTACAGTAATCACCCTTTTGATAATGCCATGTCATCATGATCAACAGTGCTTAATCATCATTAGTATCATATCTCTTTTCAAATTCAAATTCAAATGGAAATTAAACTGAAAGTGAAAATAAAAGTTGTTCAAAACAAAAAACTAAATTGTTCATTAAAAAGCAAGTAAATTAGAGACAATTCTAAAATTGAACCCAACATTTTTGGAACTGGGTAAGTGGCTTGAACATCCTCAAACAGTGGCTGGAAAACAATATTTAATAACCTATAAATAAATATGAAATGATAAATACCCCAAACTAATTTTTGGTGTTAGGGTATAATGCACTACTAATTTTGGGCTAGGTCACTTGTTTAGTAAAAATCATTTTGGGGCCTAACTATTTGCAAACAGGAAAAACAGAAAATGAATAAAGAAAAAGAAAAAAACAAAGTAAAAGAAAAAGGACCCCCCCAACTGGGCCTTGGCCCAGCTGGCCGGCCCACTTTGCACTGGCCTATATGCCCCCCTGCCCCAACCCTAAACCGCTACCCCCTCGAACCCCACACTCCCTCTCCCCCCCGTGCGCCGCCTCCCACAGGCGGGAGGGCCCGACCCCGCGCCCGGCGCTCGGCACCCACGCCACGGCCGACCCTTCCACCGGCGACCGCCATCGCGCCACCCCGCCAGTGCCCTCGCCACTGCCACGCCGGCCTCCCCATCCCCTTCCCCGATGGCCACCTCTCCACTGCCCCGATGTGAGCGCGCCCGCCGATCCCCCCTGTCCGCGCCCATCCCCGCGGTCGCCGCACCGGCGCGTGCGCCCCTGGCCGAGGTCGCCGCGGCGACTCACGCCCGTCCGCACTGACCGGCCGCCCTGGCCGCGCGCCCTGCTCCCGCGCTGTATGCTCGCCTCGGTCGGCCGCCGCCCGCTCGCCCCGCAAGCCCACCGGCCAGGCCGGCCTCCGGCCGCGCCCTACGCCGCGTCCGCATGCCGCGCCACAGCCCGGCCACGGCCAGCCCAGCCACCGCCCGCTTGCCGCGCTCTGCCGCTGAAGATGGTGCTACAGTACCGTCGATGGTACTGTAGCGATGGCACTATTCATTGCGCTAGCTTTTGCGAAATCATGTTGAACACCCTTATGTATAGCAGCAAAACAACATCAAAACGTTTTCGAACGTGGGTAAAAATTATATGGAGATGTAGTACACTTGACGAGGTTCAAATGTTTCCATTGGACCAAATTCAATTGAGGCATAGATTAAATGCTATGAAAATTTCAAATTGCTACGTTCTGTTAAAAATGTAACAACTAAACAGTTTCTAGAATTAACATCGAGTGGCACTTTTCGTACAGAATTCTAATTAACCAAATGAACTCTATCAGTGGTGCAATTGATACCATCTTGTAGATCACATGAAAGTGATCAACATTGATATAAGGCACTAATCCATAGGACGAACAGAACTCTAGATATAGCCTTTGGAAGACAGCCAAATAATGTTTGAAACTGAGGACTTGGCCAAATTTCAGTGAATTTAGAAAATCATTTAAAACTTGGGAAAATCATAGAAAATAAACCGTAACCCGGATCGAAAAACTTTGAACATGAAAGTTGCTCAGAACGACGAGACGAACCCGGATACGCTACCCGCTTACCCGCCGGTTGCCTCTAAATACCTGAACGTGGAACATTCCCCTCTCCGGTCATCTGTCTGACGGATGGCCGGAACCGGGAAAACTTTCCCGGATGGGTTCCCCCTTCCTCGGTATCGTGTAACCATACGTTAGGTCACACCCGGCACTGCGTATCACCATGTCATACTTTGTGTTACAATTGTCTGCTTAGTATTTACTGTTTCCTCCCCCTCTTCTCTCTAGATAGACCCCGACGCAGTTCTCGGTACCGACGCAACTCCGGAGCCCGACGACACCATTGACGACCTTGCCCTTGCCGCCGAGCAACCAGGCAAGCCCCCTCCCCCTTTGATCATCCCGATATCGCCCATTCTAATTTCTCATGCTTGCATTAGAATTGCTGCTGCTACTGCTTTACCTATTCTGATGCATAGCCTGTTCATTGTAACCTGTTGTTGATAATTACCTGCATATCCTAAACTACTTAGTATAGGCTGGGTAGAGACCTATCAGTGACCCCACTTATCCCGACTGCCCCGCTGGATTATCAGAAGACCCAATCAACGGGATTGCAGACCAGGCCCCGACACCGCACATCACCCCCCAGTCAGGACCGGTTTTCCAATAAAACATTTATTGAAAAATCGCCCCTTTCGTCAGACCAGTATAGAAAAATCCCCCTTACTGGTAGACAAATCCTTGATACAGAAATCCAGAAGTACTAAATATTATACATGGTTGAGCTGAGGCTGCTCAACAATTTTATTACAAGCACGCCAATATTACCCATAAAGGCGGATATAACACAAAGGGTATGGTGGCATAACTACTAACTCGTAATAAAAGTGGTGGTGGATATGTCACAGTGAAGTGGGTGACATGACTCCAAAATCTTACAACTCATCAAGCGTCGGAGTGAGGCTCGATGATTTTTATTGAGGTAGCGGAAGCGTATATAATACAGGTGACCAACTCCAGGATCGCAAGGGACTGACTGGGACTCCTCTAGGTGTCGGACTCGCTATCGTACTCTTCATCCATAAGATCGCCTTCGTCAACATCTGGCCAAATCAACAAGCCATGTGAGTACTTTGAATGTACTCGCAAGACAGTTTGGACATAAGATATAACAAATGCAAGCATGATGCACATGAGCAGATTAGTAATACATACTCAAGTAATAAATTTGCACTGCAAGATAAATAAGAAGGAAGTCAGGCGGTAGTCCTCCCGAAATCCCAATAAAATAGCTGAAGACCGATCGGGTGTCTGAAGCGACGCCTCGAAAGGTAAAAATAAATTAACATGCCGCAGTCGGGCGTCAGGGCGACACCACAAAAAGGGCTTATACTGAAAAGTAAATGACAGTACGGGCCACAGTCGGACGTCTGAGCGACATCTCGGAAAGGGCTTATGATGGAAGTAAATAACAAGAATGCCACAGTCGCACGTCTGAGCGACATCTCATAAAGGGCTTATATCAAAAGTAAATAACAAGAATGCCACAGTCGAACGTCAGAGCGACATCTCATAAAGGGCTTATATCAAAAGTAAATAACAAGAATGCCACAGTCGGACGTCTGAGCGACATCTCATAAAGGGCTTATATCAAAAGTAAATAACAAGAATGCCACAGTCGGACGTCTGAGCGACATCTCATAAAGGGCTTATATTTCGTCATTCGAATTCAAGTAGTCCATGAAGGTAGCATCATTCCAAGGAATATTCGGTACATAATAATAAACCGGTTAGTCCATCCACAGGAATAACATTCAGCCGGGTTTACCACTGTCAGTTAACCTGCTTGTTCTCCGGAGACTGTCACTGACACTGAGACTGACACTGAGACTGACACTGATCTGCTAATCAACGTCCTTGACCATGGACATGGTTACTCGAATGGTTTTGACTCTGCAGAGTTTGTACTCTTTACCCACAGCCAACGGATTTCAGTAGTCACAAAGGACTAGTTCCATTTACGGTATTTTAGAAGAAAACTCATCTAACCAGTACACACCCATTCCACATCCCGCTGCCAGGAATCACCCTAGGCAACGTTCAAGAAAAACTCTAAGACGGGGAGGCCAACACCTCGAATAGCATGGGATCAAATTTATATCGCGCGCTCTAAGGGGTGCCCCCCTCTCGGTCCCAACCGGAAACACCCATGCCCCCTGACCGGATGACGGGCTCTAATCCAGGGCCATGGAACCCTCATTCCGGCCCCTCTATTTGGTGTGTACCTGGAAAGAGGTTTTGCAACTTACTAAACCGCATTCTTTGCAGAAAACATGTGGTAGCACGAAAAGGGGACAAACGGGAACAAGACTTGATCCACGTTAATACTGGAGTTAAACAGTTGATATAGAACTGGCATGCTTCAACAATACCAGCTTGCAACCTATCATGCCACCACATGATCAGGTTATTTCACCATCTTAGGAACACATCAAGTTTCGAAGCTCACTTGCAGCTTGCTTTGCATGAAATATAACATTCAACAAATGATTATATAAACATGCCATGAGAAAACCACTCAAGCAAACATGAAAAAACTCATCATATCAAAGGTTCAAACATGCTTGCCTGGTTTGGAGTAGTCGGAGTCTAGCCCGGCGAAGTTGGCGGCACCGTCACCTCCTTCGGTATCTACGTTATAAAGAAAAATTGGATACTAACGTAAATACCGTGCGTGCATAAAAATTGTTCCAAATATTTTTCAAATAAATATGATAAAAAACTAGATAGAAAAATAAAGATGACAGAAAAAGAATCAACTCAAAATCATCTTTTCTTTAAAAGATATTAAGGATTTAGTCCAGGGACTAATCTCTTATAAACAGAAAATTATCCAGGGGCTATTTTGAATAAACAGAAAACGCTTTGGATCGAAATACGCCAAACCGAATGGAAAACGTACTTTGCCCGAAGGCGTCTTCAGAAAACGGTTCGAAAAAACAGAGGAGAGGCTGACGAGGGGGTCCCGCATGTCAGGTTTGAAAATCCCACCGGCGGCAGAAGCGAACGATGATCGCCGGCGGCGATCGACGGTGAATCAGAGGAGGGAAGGGTATGGTTGCACTCACGGGATAGTTCCGTGTCGGTGGGTGGTGGAAGTAGGCATCGGGGAGCACCACGTCGACGGCGGCTTCCACTCCGGCGGACGGCGGTTCAGGCGATGATGGATCTCACCGGATAGGGCTTCTGACTCCAAATTGAGTCTTGGGTTAGATGGGGCGGTCGACTAGAAGGTTACTGGCAAAGTTTGGGAAGCGGGGGCGCACTCACCAGAGAGGATTTTTCCGGAGCCCGAAGCGGATCGGGGCGGCCGGAGTCGGGGAAGAAGGCTCTCCCGAGGCCCTCTGATGAGCGTGGCGAGGCTCTGAGGAGAGGAGGAGACGTGCTGGCTAGATGGGAGGGTCGGGACCTCTATTTATAGCCGGCCCGAGGTGGTTGCCGAGGACGGGATAACTCCGGCTAGCGATTACGGTGAGGCAGGGGTTGGGCGGAAGGATTAGGCGACTGGATGTCTTCGGATTGGTCCCCTGGCACCATTCAAAGGTTAAACCTGGTCGGATTTGGCCTGCTCCCGTGGTCTCGATGGGACGGAGCTCATGGGCTCGTCGGCGGCAGAGAGCGCGCTCTGCGCTTCTCAGGCCACGGCGACGGATCTGCAGCGTGCTCAGAGCAGGAGGTGAACACGCGTAGGCCACCAGTGGCTCGGGCGGTGCGGAGGACGGCGTTCTGCAACGCTGGCTTCTGCCAGCCGCCACAGGAGGTTCTGCCACTGCGGAAGGCACCGGAGTTGACGCGACAAGTCACCACCGACGCTCGCAACCGGCCAAGCAACCGTGCGGCGCACTGGATAAGAAGGGAGAACAGTGAGCATCGATCCAAGGCAACTACTGGCGAGATTGTCACTGAACTTCACCGGAAACGACACTGGCACCTAAACTGAAACTCTGAAACTCTGAATTTTGACAGGAACAGTGCACGCCAGCTGTTCGACGGAATGTTTGACGCACGTGAATTTTTTTTTGAGCTGAAACTTGGAGGGGTGGTCTCTTGATGCATCCAGAGACTACCTGAATTTTCTCAGAATTATTGGAAAAGGAAAAGAATGAATTTCACCAAAAATGGCAAATCTGGTCCAAACTTGCAGCAAGCAAATTTTGAAAATTTTGAACTGTGGACCAGCAGCTCTTGATGGATCTAGGTTGAGGGTACTAAGGAGTAGCTAGGGTAATTTATTTGGAACCAAAGCTCAAAGCAATCTGATACTTCCTTTGTAAACTTGAGGGGTCCAAAATAAATTACAGAAAAAGGTTTGAGGATAAAATCAATAGAAATAAAATCTAAAAGAGGTTGAAACTTGGTGGAATTGGATGCTTGGCTTGACGCAAAGTAGGGAGGAGGGTTTGAGAAGAAAATTTTGAAATGCAAGTCATGGTAAGAGGTTTGAATAGGGCATTCTTGAATGAGAAGGAATAAACCCCATTTTAAATAAATTATTTTAGTGAGGAAAAGGACAAAACATCCAGAGAGTCTTTGTGTTGAACCAACCCATGTTGAAAAACTCTCAAGACCAGGATTCAAGAAAGGATCTCCACAAAAATTTGTCATTAAATTTTTGAGAAGGAGAATCTTTTAGAAAAATTTAAATAACCTCCTTCCAATCAAATAAAGAATTTGATAAAAATCAAAACCAAAATTTTTGGAGTGTTACAACACCTACCCCCTTAGGAAAAATCTCGTCCCCGAGATTTCAGCTGATCCTCAAATAGGTGTGGGTGCTCTGCCCGAAGAAAATCCTCCCTTTCCCATGTTGCTTCATCCTCGGTGTGATTGCTCCACTAAACCTTGAAAAACTTAATTGTCTTCTGACGGGTCCTTCTTTCAGACTCGTCCAATATTTTTATTGGACGTTCCCTGTAGGTGAGGTCTAGTTGCACGTCAATGCTCTCATGAGATACATGCTTCTCTGGGTTGCTTACACACTTCCTCAGCCGTGAGATGTGGAACACGTCATGGACGTCGGACAGTTCTTCAGGTAGGTCTAGCTGGTAGGCCACTGTGCCTCTTCATGCAATCACACAGAAGGGCCCAATAAATTGTGGTGCTAGCTTTCCTTTAACTTTGAATCGCTGCAGGCCCCTCATAGGGGATACTCGTAGATACACATATTCACCGGGTTCAAAACTGACATCACGATGTTTTTGATCGTAATAACTTTTTTGTCGGCTCTGAGCTGTCTTGAGTCGATCCTTGATTAGTTTAACTTTCTCCTCAGCTTCCTTGAGCATGTCTGGGCCGAAGATACGACTGTCTCCTGTCTCTGACCAATTTAATGGGGTACGGCATCTTCGCCCATATTAGGCTTCAAAAGGTGCCATTTGTAGACTGGCTTGGTAACTGTTGTTGTACGCGAACTCGGCATACGGCAAGCTTTCTTCCCAACTGGTTCCATAGGTGAGAACACATGCTCTTAGCATGTCTTCTAGAATTTGGTTCACACGTTCAGTCTGTCCTCCAGTCTGGGGGTGGTATGCTGTGCTGAATACTAGTTGAGTTCCCAGAGCTTGTTGTAAATGATCCAAAAATCTGGAGACGAATTGAGTGCCTCTATCGGATATTATAGTCTTTGGAACTCCATGCAGACAAACAATACGGGAGAGATAAAGTTTGGCAAGCTTTTGAGTGGTGTGGGTTGTCTTTACTGGAATAAAATGTGCCACCTTGGTTAACCTATCTGTGATGACCCATATGGCATCATTTCCGTGTCGTGACCGAGGTAGTCCGACAATAAAATCCATTCCAATTTCGTCCCATTTCCATTCGGGTATCCTGTTTGGCTGTAATAGTCCTGCTGGTTTTTGGTGCTCGGCCTTAATGCGCTGACATGAATCACAACATGCAATGAATGTGGCTATATCCCTCTTCATACCATGCCACCAAAAAATTTCCTGAATGTCCTTGTACATTTTGGTTCCTCCAGGGTGGATTGAATATGGAGCGGTGTGGCCTTCAGCCAAAATTTGTTGTTTGAGGTCCTCTACATTTGGTACGCAAAGCCTGTCTCCGTACCATAATATTCCCTCATCGTCTATGACGAATTCTTAGGCCTTGCCCAGACTCACTTTTCTTTTTATGCCTTCGATGCTGGGGTGTCCATGCTGAGCTTTCTTAATCTGTCCCCTTAGGGTGGGCTGTATTTCCAAATTTGACATAGTGCCTTCAGTGACCAACACCATGTTGAGTTTGGCAAACTCCCTCTGAAACTCAGGTCTCAAGTTTTGTAGACCGTCGTTGCCCGAGCTTGGGTTTCGGCTGAGAGCATCTGCCACTACATTCGCCTTTCCTGGATGGTAGTGAATGCCAACATCATAATCTTTCACTAATTCCAACCAGCATCATTGTCGTAAATTGAGTTCTGGTTGTGTGAAAATATATTTGAGGCTTTTATGGTCCGTATATATTTCACAATGATTCCCAAGCAAAAAGTGCCTCCATTCTTTGAGTGCATGAATAACTGCTGCTAATTCCAAGTCATGAGTAGGATAATTTTCTTCATGCCTTCGTAGTTGCCTGGAAGCATATGCGACTACTTTGCCTTCTTGCATTAATACGCATCCGAGGCCCTTCCGGGACGCGTCGCAATATACTTCAAAAAATTTGTGTATGTCTGGTACGACCAATACTGGTGCTGTTGTTAATCTCTTTTTGAGTTCTTGGAAACTTTTCTCGCAAGCTTCAGTCCACGCAAATTTCTTATCCTTCTTGAGTAGCTGTGTCATAGGTTTTGCTATGGTGGAGAATCCCTCAATAAATCTTCTATAATATCCAGCCATTCCCAGAAAACTTCGTACATCTGTAACGTTGGCTGGTGGTTTCCAGTCAAGTACGGCCTTGACTTTTTCTGGGTCCACGGCAACACCTTCTTGGGTTAATACGTGGCCTAGAAAACCAACCTGTTTTAACCAAAATTCACATTTGCTGAATTTGGCGTACAATTGATGTTTCCTTAACTCTCCCAGTACAATTCTGAGATGTTCAGCATGTTCTTCTGGTGTCTTGGAATATACTAAAATATCATCAATGAACACCACAACAAATTTGTCCATAAATTTCATAAATACTTTGTTCATGACGTGGACAAAATATGCGGGGGCGTTTGTCAGTGCAAATGGCATTACTGTAAATTCATATAACCCGTATCTGGAGGTGAATGCTGTCTTAGGGATATCTTCTGTCCGTACTTTTAATTGATGATATCCCGACCTTAAATCAATTTTTGAGAAAACCTTGGCTTGTGCGAGCTGGTCGAATAAGTCATTTATCCGTGGCATCGGATATTTGTTTTTGATGGTGACCATGTTGAGTGCTCGATAGTCTATACATAATCTCAGTGTCCCATCCTTTTTCTTGGCAAATAATACTGGTGAACCCCCAGGTGAGGAGCTGGCCCGGATAAATCCTTTGTCCAGTAATTCTTTTATTTGCTTCTTCAATTCTACTAACTCGGAGGGTGCCATTCTATAGGGTTTCTTGTAAATGGGAGTGGTTCCAGGTGCTAGTTCAATGGTGAACACTATTTCCCGGTCAGGTGGCATGCCTGGTAGCTCTTCGGGAAATACGTCAGGAAACTCACACACCACTGGAACTTTACTTAATTCTGAAATATCCACCTTGTTCAATCTTGGTCGCAGTGATATTGGTCTTTCTTGAGCTGCAATTTTTATCGTCTTCCCGTGATGATGAGTGAGAATCACAGTCCGATTGAAGCAGTCGATAAATACCTTGTTGGTGGTTAACCAGTCCATTCCTAGGATAACATCCAGTCCCTTATTTTCCAATACAATGAGGTTTGCTCGAAACTTTAGTCCCTCAATCTCAATAACCACACCTTGGCAGTAACTCTGAGTGATTTGCTTAATCCCGGGGGACTTGATGGTCATGGAATTTTCCAAGGGAAGAATCGGAAAATCATGTTGCAAAACAAATTTCTTGGAAATGAACGAGTGAGAAGCTCCAGAATCAAACAAAACCGTGGCAGGTATTGTGTTGACAGGGAACGTACCGAGTACGATATCTGGAGCATTTTGTGCTTCCTCCTTGGTCACATGGTTCATGTGACCCTTCTTGTGATTGTTATTGGGGTTGAAGTTGTTACGCTTGGGGGCTGAATTATTTCCACTGTTGTTCGGCTTGAGGGCCGAGTTTCTTGGCTTTGGGCACTGCTTGGCATAGTGTCCTTCCTCTCCACAAGCGAAGCAAGTAACGCCTGGGTGATACGTAAAATCCTTGTCCCTTGCATGAAATTTTTTGTTTGGGCGTGGAACATTGGTTGCGGATTTGTTCGCCCCATTTTTTTGAAAATCATTCCTGTTCCGGTTGCTGCGAGAATGAGTAGTCTTGTCCCTTTTGCGCTTGCGAAAATCCTCCAAGCTGCGGCGCTCATTTTCCAATGTAATAGCTTTGTCCACAAGCGTTTTAAAATCTGGAAAGGTGTGCACGACCAGCTGGCATTTAAGTGCTGGTGCCAGACCGTCCAGAAATTTTTCCATCCTTTTAATTTCAGTCATATGTTCTTCGTTGGCATAACGAGATAATTGAGTAAACTGACTATTGTACTCAGTCACTGTCATGCTTCTCTGCTTGAGGTCATCAAACTCCCTTTTCTTGATCTTCATAATACTTCTGGGAATGTGCGCCCCACGAAAATTTTCCTTAAATTCCTCCCAGGTGATGTTGTTTTCATTGGGGTGCATGTGTAGAAAATTGTCCCACCATGATGCAGCTGCTCCAGTGAGGTAGTGAGGTGCATAAAGTACCTTCTCACGGTCCGAACATTGTGCAATAATTAGTTTCCTCTCAATGTCTCAAAGCCAATCATCGGCCTCAAGAGGTTTATCAGTGTGAGAAAAAGTTGGGGGACGTGTCTTTTGTAGTTCAGACAATTTGGAATGCTGCTGGTATGGTTCGCGGATCATCTCTTGATGCTGCTGCTGGCTTTGCTCATAAAGGCAGCATACTTGAGAAAATGCTGCTTCACTGCCTTGCTGACTTGACTGCCCCTGTGTGAAATTGTTACTTGTCTGGGTACCATAATTTTCTTCTGGCGGACTTGGCATGGAACGAGTCCAGGGACGAGGCATTTCCACTCTGGGGTATTTTTGCAGAATTCATGAGAAAAAATCTGAGTAGCAAAAATAAATAATTTTGCAAAGGCAGAAATTTAAAAACTCCAAGATTTTTCAAGAAAATACTTGTTTGCGCATGGAGAAGGACCGCTCAGTACATATCTTACAAGCAAGCCGTAATTATACAGTACATCACTCAGGATGTGCGTACACATTCCTGACATGTTATTTAGGCTAGTGCACTTCTCCGAGTTCCTACATGATGCGCACACAAACTACTTCTCACCAAGCCTATATACATATAAACATATCATACAAGCTAGTACATCACACGGCTGCTCGGCGCACTCAGTCAGAGATGGCAAAAACTTCCTCGGCCTGCCGAGGGTAAGACCCAGTGATGCTGGAGATTCAACCTCCTCCTCACTAATAGGCTCTAGGCGCGGAGTACTGGGTTGTGGAGCTAGTGCGGGTGTGGCAGGTGGTGCAGCACTAACTGGGGTAGGAGCAATGACTTGGTCAAACTCCTCAGTGGTAGGCAGGCGGCGAGCGGTGGCTAAGATGGCAGGTGCATAGGATGCTGAGGACGAGATGTATGACAGTGGTGGCGCTGTATGGAGGAGTTCCCTCTTGTTGGCGGTACAGCCCTGAACTAAGTCCATACGAGCAGCCACAAAGTCATCCACGAGGTTATCAAAAGCTGCCTCAAGAGCTTTGAGATACTCAACAAGCATCTCAATAGCCTCATCTTTCTCTCCCCTAGTGCAAGCGAATGCATAGTGACAAGTGTATGGCACGTGGCATGGGAGGTAGCGGTAGCGACGAGCCTTCATCGAAGGGAGAGCATCCCGGAGACGAGCTATTGCCTCACGGGCAGCCATCTGCATGGCATGCCTCTCCGTAGGCATGGCCCTCCCAACAAATCGGAAGCGGCATGACTCAGAGCGTCCTCCCTTGAATTGCACCGTGGCCTGGTGCATAGACACGCTGTCGCTGAGCTTGTGCTGGTAGAGTGTGAACTCCGGACGAGCCGATGGCCCGATCGCGACCTTGGCGATGGAGACGAGAAGCTTGATAAACCCCTCAGGTACATTGGCGAACACCTGTGACTCACAGTCGCTGCCAGCCATCAACAAAAGTAGACAAAAATTCCAGATAGTCAAATCATAAATTTATGATGACTAACAGAAAATTGCTACAATTTGCAAATTGCTAAAATAGCACCTATTACGCTAATAACCGATTAGCGATCGCACCTAGTGGCTTCCTACAATCAGCCTGGCTCTGATACCAAGGTTGTCAGGACCGGTTTTCCAATAAAACATTTATTGAAAAATCGCCCCTTTCGTCAGACCAGTATAGAAAAATCCCCTTTACTGGTAGACAAATCCTTGATACAGAAATCCAGAAGTACTAAATATTATACATGGTTGAGCTGAGGCTGCTCAACAATTTTATTACAAGCACGCCAATATTACCCATAAAGACGGATATAACACAAAGGGTATGGTGGCATAACTACTAACTCATAATAAAAGTGGTGGTGGATATGTCACAGTGAAGTGGGTGACATGACTCCAAAATCTTACAACTCATCAAGCGTCGGAGTGAGGCTCGATGATTTTTATTGAGGTAGTGGAAGCGTATATAATACAGGTGACCAACTCCAGGATCGCAAGGGACTGACTGGGACTCCTCTAGGTGTCGGACTCGCTATCGTACTCTTCATCCATAAGATCGCCTTCGTCAACATCTGGCCAAATCAACAAGCCAGGTGAGTACTTTGAATGTACTCGCAAGAAAGTTTGGACATAAGATATAACAAATGCAAGCATGATGCACATGAGCGGATTAGTAATACATACTCAAGTAATAAATTTGCACTGCAAGATAAATAAGAAGGAAGTCAGGCGGTAGTCCTCCTGAAATCCCAATAAAATAGCTGAAGACCGATCGGGTGAAGCGACGCCTCGAAAGGTAAAAATAAATTAACATGCCGCAGTCGGGCGTCAGGGCGACACCACAAAAAGGGCTTATACTAAAAAGTAAATGACAGTACGCGCCACAATCGGACGTTTGAGCGACATCTCGGAAAGGGCTTATGATGGAAGTAAATAACAAGAATGCCACAGTCGGACGTCTGAGCGACATCTCATAAAGGGCTTATATCAAAAGTAAATAACAAGAATGCCACAGTCGGACGTCTGAGCGACATCTCATAAAGGGCTTATATCAAAAGTAAATAACAAGAATGCCACAGTCGGACGTCTGAGCGACATCTCATAAAGGGCTTATATCAAAAGTAAATAACAAGAATGCCACAGTCGGACGTCTGAGCGACATCTCATAAAGGGCTTATATTTCGTCATTCGAATTCAAGTAGTCCATGAAGGTAGCATTATCCCAAGGAATATTCGGTACATAATAATAAACCGGTTAGTCCATCCACAGGAATAACATTCAGCCGGGTTTACCACTGTCAGTTAACCTGCTTGTTCTCCGGAGACTGTCACTGACACTGAGACTGACACTGATCTGTTAATCAACGTCCTTGACCATGGACATGGTTACTCGAATGGTTTTGACTCTGCAGAGTTTGTACTCTTTACCCACAGCCAACAGATTTCAGTAGTCACAAAGGACTAGTTCCGTTTACGGTATTTTAGAAGAAAACACATCTAACTAGTACACACCCATTCCATATCCCGCTGCCAGGAATCACCCTAGGCAACGTTCAAGAAAAACTCTAAGACGGGGAGGCCAACACCTCGAATAGCATGGGATGAAATTTATATCGCGCGCTCTAAGGGGTGCCCCCTTTCGGTCCCAACCGGAAACACCCATGCCCCCTGACCGGATGACGGGCTTTAATCCAGGGCCATGGAACCCTCATTCCGGCCCCTCTATTTGGTGTGTACCTGGAAAGAGGTTTTGCAACTTACTAAACCGCATTCTTTGCAGAAAACATGTGGTAGCACGAAAAGGGGACGAACGGGAACAAGACTTGATCCACGTTAATACTGGAGTTAAATAGTTGATATGAACTGGCATGCTTTAACAATACCAGCTTGCAACCTATCATGCCACCACATGATCAGGTTATTTCACCATCTTAGGAACACATCAAGTTTCGAAGCTCACTTGCAGCTTGCTTTGCATGAAATATAACATTCAACAAATGCTTATATAAACATGCCATGAGAAAACCACTCAAGCAAACATGAAAAACACTCATCATATCAACGGTTCAAACATGCTTGCCTGGTTCGGAGTAGTCGGCGAAGTTGGCGGCACCGTCACCTCCTTCGGTATCTACGTTATAAAGAAAAATTGGATACTAACATAAATACCGTGCGTGCATAAAAATTGTTCCCAATATTTTTCAAATAAATATTATAAAAAACTAGACAAAAAAATAAAGATGACAGAAAAAGAATCAACTCAAAATCATCTTTTGTTTAAAAGATATTAAGGTTTTAGTCCAGGGACTAATCTCTTATAAACAGAAAATTATCCAGGGGCTATTTTGAATAAACAGAAAACGCTTCGGATCGAAATACGCCAAACCGAATGGAAAACATACTTTTCCCGAAGGCGTCTTCAGAAAACGGTTCGAAAAAATAGAGGAGAGGCTGACGAGGGGGTCCCGCATGTCAGGTTTGAAAATCCCAGTGGCGGCAGAAGCGAACGATGATCGCCGGCGGCGATGGACGGTGAACCAGAGGAGGGCAAGGGTATGGTTGCACTCACGGGATAGTTCCACATCGGTGGGTGGTGGAAGTAGGCGTCGGGGAGCACCACGTCGACGGCGGCTTCCACTCCGGCGGACGACGGTTCGGGCGATGATGGATCTCACCGGATAGGGCTTCTGACTCCAAATTGAGTCTTGGGTTAGATGGGGCGGTCGACTAGAAGGTTACTGGCAAAGTTTGGGAAGCGGGGGCGCACTCACCAGAGAGGATTTTTCCGGAGCCCGAAGCGGATCGGGGCGGCCGGAGTCGGGGAAGAAGGCTCTCCCGAGGCCCTCTGATGAGCGTGACGAGGCTCTGAGGAGAGGAGGAGAGGTGCTGGCTCGATGGGAGGCTCGGGACCTCTATTTATAGCCGGCCCGAGGTGGTTGCCGAGGACGGGATAACTCCGGCGAGCGATTACGGCGAGGCAGGGGTTGGGCGGAAGGATTAGGCGACTGGGTGTCTTCGGATTTGTCCCCTGGCACCATTCAAAGGTTAAACCTGGTCGGATTTGGCCTGCTCCCGTGGTCTCGATGGGACGGAGCTCACGGGCTCGTCGGCGGCAGAGAGCGCGCTCTGCGCTTCTCAGGCCACGGCGATAGTTCTGCAGCGTGCTCAGAGCAGGAGGTGAACACGCGTAGGCCACCAGTGGCTCGGGTGGTGCGGAGGACGGCGTTCTGCAACGCTGGCTTCTGCCAGCCGCCACAGGAGGTTCTGCCACTGCGGAAGGCGCCAGAGTTGACGCGACAAGTCGCCACCGACGCTCACAACCGGCCAAGCAAACGTGCGGCGCACTGGATAAGAAGGGAGAACAGTGAGCATCGATCCAAGGCAGCTACTGGCGAGATTGTCACTGAACTTTGCCGGAAATGACTCTGCCACCTGAACTGAAACTCTGAAACTCTGAATTTTGACAGGAACAGTGCACGCCAGCTGTTCGACGGAATGTTTGACGCATGTGAAATTTTTTTCTTGAGCTGAAACTTGGATTGGTGGTCTCTTGATGCATCCAGAGACTACCTGAATTTTCTCAGAATTATTGGAAAAGGAAAAAATGAATTTCACCAAAAATGGCAAATCTGGTCCAAACTTGCAGCAAGCAAATTTTGAAAATTTTGAACTGTGGACCAGCAGCTCTTGATGAATCTAGGTTGAGGGTACTAAGGAGTAGCTAGGGTAATTTATTTGGAACCAAAGCTCAAAGCAATCTGATACTTCCTTTGTAAACTTGAGGGGTCCAAAATAAATTACAGAAAAAGGTTTGAGGATAAAATCAATAGAAATAATATCTAAAAGAGGTTGAAACTTGCTGGAATTGGATGCTTGGCTTGACCCAAAGTAGGGAGGAGGGTTTGAGAAGAAAATTTTGAAATGCAAGTCATGGTAAGAGGTTTGAATAGGGCATTCTTGAATGAGAAGGAATAAACCCCATTTCAAATAAATTATTTTAGTGAGGAAAAGGACAAAACATCCAGAGAGTCTTTGTGTTGAACCAACCCATGTTGAAAAACTCCCAAGACCAGGATTCAAGAAAGGATCTCCACAGAAATTTGTCATTAAAAGTTTTGAGAAGGAGATTCTTTTAGAAAAATTTAAATAACCTCCTTCCAATCAGATAAAGAATTTGATAAAAATGAAAACCAAATTTTTTGGAGTGTTACACCCCCCCCCCCCTTAGTTGTAACGACACAGCAATGTTACTATCTAGTGCCGAGGGTGAAACCTCATGTAGCACTTCTGATGTTAACTCTGTAGAGTAGCTATTCGGTCGTGGTCATCGAGGGTGATTCCTCCTTCACCGCTTTCGATAACGACGCCGTCATACAACACCTCTAGTGTGAACCCAGCGAGGGTGATTCCTCCGAGTTCACCTTGACGGATACATCGTGTAGGAATCCAACAAGGGTGACTCCTCGGATTCCCCTGATGTTATGGACACACGTATAATGGGACTTTACAATGTTACATGGAAAGGCGGGTCGACCCTGAGGGGTACCCGCGTGTGATGTGAAGACGGGTTGCCTGTATGGTGCCCGAGTGATGGATACGAGGCATGGCCGGGCATTCTTGGCCCTTGCCGCAAGTCCTCAAGATGGGGCGATGGGGTCACATCTTTCGTGAGTCTCTGCTCGTAACCACACCCCCAAGGTACTAACGATTTGGATATGTGATCTGAGTGGGCCTCTGGCCCGATAGCACTAACCACCACGTGGGCATAGTATGGGCGTTCTGCATCGTACGCATCAGCCAAAAGCTCTGTCAGACGTCCAGTTCAGCAGTGCGGCATGGAGTGATTGGCGCCATTTCGGTGGTGCTTGGATCTGAGCCATGTGCGCAACGACCCGGAGGGTGAGGGCGATGGCCAAGACCCCCTTGCGCTTAGGATGTAGACCGGCGGGGACCTCTCTGCTGAGTTGTAGGTAGGGTTATGATGTGTCGTTTGGCCGAGGTCGGGCATGACCTGGAAAAGTGTGTCCGGCCGGAGTTAAGCGAGCGTGGTGGGTAAGTTGGTGCACCCCTGCAGGGAAGAACTAAACTATGCATAGCCGGATCCTCGGTAACGGACACTCGGAGTTGTATCCCGATTGATACAATTAGAATTGGATACTATGGCTCTGGGATTGCTTCTCGCAGGGAGTCGAGAAGGGATCTCCGGACGAGGTTGATGACTGTATGGCTCTGGGATTGCTTTCTCGCAGGGAGTCGAGAAAGGATCTCTGGGTGAGGTTGAGACTTAATGATACTACTATTCTATACTGTACTAATCTACACTCTTCTAATGCTACAAGACCTCTGAAGATGCTAGTCTTCGATAGGACTAGGCCTTCTCTCTATTCTGGCATTTCTGCAGCCCAGTCCACATATACAGCCTCCCTTTGATAATGTTGCATATGTAGTGTAGATCCTTGGTTGCTGAGTACTTCTGAGTACTCACGGTTGCTTTGCTTTCTTTTCCCCCACATCAGTTTGTCGCGACCAGATGGCGGAGCCCCTGAGATAGCTGCCCCCGCCGACGATCGCTACTGCTACTACCCCGAGGATGGTTATTACTACGAGTTGGCTGACGACCAGGAGTAGGATCGGAGGGTCCCAGGCAGGAGGCCTACGCCTTTCGATCGTAGTGTTTTCTTTTGTCTCGCCTTCTTAAGGCCTTCCTGTGTTTTCTTTTAATATCTATACTCAGATATCTGATGCTTCCGCTGACGCTTGTATGCAAGCTTATGTATTCGAGCCCTCGAGGCCCCTGGCTTGTAATATAAAGCTTGTATGACTTTATTTATGTTTTAGAGTTGTGTTGTGATATCTTCCCGTGAGTCCTTAGGCTTAATCGTGTGCATTTGCGTGTATGATTAGTGCATGATTAAGCCGGGGGCGTCACAAGCTGCTATCAGAGCCGACTGACTGTAGGAACCCCCCCTTTCCAACTCCTTGGCCGAAGTTGAGTCTAGTGGTCCAAAAACTAATTTACTAACTTGGCTGTGTGGCTTACGGGCCCACGTCGCCAATTGGGTGGTATTAGGATCTTTTACTCCTCGACATTTACTCTGGGACTCTGATCTCTCCTCTATTCGGGTTAAAATTTTACTAACGCCGACACTTAGGATCTCGAAATCACATTCTCCCGGAGAGCTGGATATTCGCAACTGATCCTTTCCTTGGAATGATTAGTCTGATAATCATCATTTTCCTTTCCATTGGTTTATTTAACCTTTGGTTTACAAGTATCTTACGCTTCTCACACTGTCATTTGACACTTTTGGAATCTCTCGGCAAAATGTGTCGTGTTCAGCGGCAACATTTTGACTTCTTTCGAGATGTTAAATGAATTCAGGAACAGCAATTCCATCCTTGCCTCTAGTGGTCGGTGATATCATCGTCAACCTCTTTGACTACCTGCCCACGAATTGCTGTTAACCCAGAACGAGTTCAGGCTATTCTTGATTGGACTCCTCCAAAGAACGTCAAGCAAGTGAGAAGTTTTCTCGGCCTTGCAAGCTATTGCCGTCGATTTGTCGAGAACTTTTCTAAGATTGCTAAGCCTTTGACTGATCTACTTCACAAAGGCGTTAAGTTTGAATGGACATACAAATGTCAGGAAAGTTTTCAAACACTCAAAGACAAGCTAACATCTGCCCCAGTACTTGCGCGTCCAGATTCTCGCAAAGACTTCGTGATTTATTATGACGCATCCCGTGAAGGATTAGGCTGTATCCTAATGCAAGAGCGTAAAGTGATTGCCTATGGCTCTCGTCAGTTGCGCCCACATGAAGAGAATTATCCGGTACATGATCTAGAGCTAGCTGCTGTCATCTATGCACTGCAGTTGTGGCGACATTACCTTCTCGGTAATCGTTGCGAGATATACACGGATCATAAAAGTCTGAAGTATTTGTTCACTCAGCCATCTCTAAACCTCCGTCAGCAAAGATGGACGGAGGCCATTGCGGACTATGATTTGGGTATTTCTTATACCCCTGGCAAGGCTAAGGTGATGGCTGATGCCTTAAGCCGCAAATCCTGTTGCGACAACCTCATGGTTAGGCGAGCTCAACCTCGTCTGTATGAAGAAATGTGCAAGCTGAATCTGTGTATTGTCCCACAGGGTTCTCTTAATAACCTCGTGATACAACCAGATCTTGAGAAAGCTGTTAAGAATGCGCAAGCTAAAGATGCTGAAGTTGATCTGATGAAGAAAAATCTTCACCTTGAAAAGTACAGGGATTTCTCGCTGTCTGAAGATGGAACCTTGTATTTCAGAAACCGCATTGTCGTACCTCGCTTCGAGCTTATGACTGACAAAGTCATGAAGGAGGCCCATGATACCCCATTGTCTATTCATCCGGGTAGCACCAAGATGTATCGTGATCTCCGACAAAGGTACTGGTGGTCTAGAGTGAAGCAGGATATTGCTCGTTATGCTGCTGAATGTGATGTGTGTCGTCGTGTTAAAGCAGAACATCAGAAGCCTGGTGGAATTCTGCAATCGTTACCTATTCCTTTATGGAAATGGGATAAAGTGCAAATGGATTTCATTACAGGACTTCCCAGATCACAGAAGGGTCACGATGCTATTCTTGTCGTCGTCGACCAACTCCCTAAAGTTGCACACTTTCTGCCTGTCAAAGAGACGATCACTGCTAGTCAGTTAGCAGAATTATATATCTCCAGAATTGTTTCACTCCACGGTATTCCGAAGGAGATCAGTTCGGACCGTGGTGGTCTTTTAACCTCAAAGTTCTGGGAAAGTTTCCAAGAAGCTATGGGAACTCATATTACCTGGAGTTCAGCTTATCACCCCCAATCCCAAGGCCAAGTCGAGCGAGTCAATCAAGTTCTTGAAGACATGCTTCGGGCTTGTCTTATTTCTTTCAGTAAGAAGTGGGAAGAATCTCTTCCATATGCCGAATTCTCTTACAACAACAGCTATCAAGCCAGTTTGAAGATGGCCCCCTTCGAAGTACTTTATGGACGTAAGTGTCGAACCCCTCTGAATTGGTCAGAAACTGGGGAACGACCACTCGTGGGTCCGGATATTATTCAACACGCCAAAGAACAAGTCCGTATCATCCGTGAAAACCTCAAGGCGGCTCAGGACCGTCAGAAGAGCAACTATGATTGCAAACAATGGGGTTTGACTTATCAACCTGGTGATCAAGCTTATCTACGTGTCACTCCTATGAAGGGCACTCACCGTTTTGGAATCAAGGGCAAGTTAGCTCCATGCTACATTGGTCCTTTCTGTATTATTGCAAGACGCGGTCAGGTGGCGTATAAATTGGAATTGCCACCGCAATTCTCCCATATCCACGACGTCTTCCATGTGTCGCAACTTCGTCAATGCTTCAAGGAATCTCCGCACCGAGCTGTGGATCACGAAATGCTCGAATTGCATGATGATCTTTCTTATAAGGAACATCCGATCCGCATTCTCGATGAAGCTGAACGTCGAACCCGTCAGAAGGTTACTAAGTTCCTCAAAGTGCAGTGGTCAAATCATACTGAAGATGAAGCCACTTGGGAACGCGAGGATAATCTTCGTGCGGAATACCCCGAACTTTTTCCTTCTACCTCCTAATTCTCGGGATGAGAATTCTTGTTAGTGGAGGAGATTTGTAACACCCCATGTATTAAGCTACAGTAATCACCCTTTTGATAATGCCATGTCATCATGATCAACAGTGCTTAATCATCATTAGTATCATATCTCTTTTCAAATTCAAATGGAAATTAAACTGAAAGTGAAAATAAAAGTTGTTCAAAACAAAAACTAAATTGTTCATTAAATAGCAAGTAAATTAGAGACAATTCTAAAATTGAACCCAACATTTTTGGAACTGGGTAAGTGGCTTGAACATCCTCAAACAGTGGCTGGAAAACAATATTTAATAACCTATAAATAAATATGAAATGATAAATACCCCAAACTAATTTTTGGAGTTAGGGTATAATGCACTGCTAATTTTGGGCTAGGTCACTTGTTTAGTAAAAATCATTTTGGGGCCTAACTATTTGCAAACAAGAAAAACAGAAAATGAATAAAGAAAAAGAAAAAACAAAGTAAAAGAAAAAGGACCCCACCCCAACTAGGCCTTGGCCCAGCTGGCCGGCCCACTTTGCACTGGCCTATATGCCCCCCTGCCCCAACCCTAAACCGCTACCCCCCCTCGATCCCCACACTCCCTCTCCCCCCCGTGCGCCGCCTCCCACAGGCGGGAGGGCCCGACCCCGCGCCCGGCGCTCGGCGCCCGCGCCCCGGCCGGCCCTTCCACCAGCGACCGCCGTCGCGCCACCCCGCCGGTGCCCTCGCCACTGCCACGCCGGCCTCCCCATACCCTTCCCCGATGGCCACCTCTCCACTGCCCCGATGTGAGCCCGCCCGCCGATCCCCCCTGTCCGCGCCCATCCACGCGGTCGCCGCGCCGGCACGTGCGCCCCTGGCCGCGGTCGCCGCGGCGACTCACGCCCGCCCGCGCCGAACGGCCGCCCTGGCCGCGCGCCCTGCTCTCGCGCTGTATGCTCGCCTCGGTCGGCCGCCGCCCGCTCGCCCCGCAAGCCCACCGGCCTGGCCGGCTTCCGGACGCGCCCTACGCCGCCTCCGGCCCGCCCCACTGGCCGCCGCCTCCGCATGCCGCGCCACGGCCCAGCCACGGCCAGCCCAGCCACCGCCCGCTTGCCGCGCGCTGCCACTGAAGATGGTACTACAGTACCGTCGATGGTACTATAGCGATGGCACTATTCATTGCGCTAGCTTTTGCGAAATCATGTTGAACACCCTTATGTACAGCAGCAAAACAACATCAAAACGTTTCCGAACGTGGGTAAAGATTATACGGAGATGTAGTACGCTTGACGAGGTTCAAATATTTCCATTGGACCAAATTCAATTGAGGCATAGATTAAATGCTATGAAAATGTCAAATTGCTACGTTCTGTTAAAAATGTAACAACTAAACAGTTTCTGGAATTAACATCGAGTGGCACTTTTCGTACAGAATTCTAATTAACCAAATGAACTCTATCAGTGGTGCAATTGATACCATCTTGTAGATCACAGGAAAGTGATCAACATTGATATAAGGCACTAATCCATAGGATGAACAGAACTCTAGATATAGCCTTTGGAAGACAGCCAAATAATGTTTGAAAACTGAGGACTTAGCCAAATTTCAGTGAATTTAGAAAATCATTTAAAACTTGGGAAAATCATAGAAAATAAACCGTAACCCGGATCGAAAAACTTTGAACATGAAAGTTGCTCAGAACGACGAGACGAACCCGAATACGCTACCCGCTTACCCGCCGGTTGCCTCTAAATACCTGAACGTGGAACATTCCCCTCTCCGGTCATCTGTCTGACGGATGTCCGGAACCGGGAAAACCTTCCCGGATGGGTTCCCACTTCCTCGGTATCGTGTAACCATACGTTAGGTCACACCCGGCACTGCGTATCACCATGTCATACTTTGTGTTACAATTGTCTGCTTAGTATTTACTGTTTCCTCCCCCTCTTCTCTCTCGATAGACCCCGACGCAGTTCCCGGTACCGACGCAACTCCGGAGCCCGACGACACCATTGACGACCTTGCCCTTGCCGATATCGCCCATTTGATCATCCCGATATCGCCCATTCTAATTTCTCATGCTTGCATTAGAATTGCTGCTGCTACTGCTTTACCTATTCTGATCCATAGCCTGTTTATTGTAACCTGCTGTTGATAATTACCTGCATATCCTAAACTGCTTAGTATAGGCTGGGTAGAGACCTATCAGTGACCCCACTTATCCCGACTGCCCCGCTGGATTATCAGAACACTCGATCAACGGGATTGAAGACCAGGCCCCGACACCGCACATCACCCCCCCCCCTTAGTTGTAACGACACTGCAGCGTTACTATCTAGTGCCGAGGGTGAAACCTCATGTAGCACTTCTGATGTTAACTCTGTAGAGTAGCTATTCGGTCGTGGTCATCGAGGGTGATTCGTCCTTCACCGCTTCCGATAACGACGCCGTCGTACAACACCTCAAGTGTGAACCCAGCGAGGGTGATTCCTCCGAGTTCACCTTGACGGATACATCGTGTAGGAATCCAATGAGGGTGACTCCTCGGATTCCCCTGATGTTATGGACACACGTATAATGGGACTTTACACTGTTACTTGGAAAGGCGGGTCGACCCTGAGGGGTACCCGCATGTGATGTGAAGACGGGTTGCCTGTATGGTGCCCGAGTGATGGATACGAGGCGTGGCCGGGCATTCTTGGCCCTTGCCGCAAGTCCTCGAGACGGGGCGATGGGGTCACATCTTTCGTGAGTCTCTGCTCGTAACCACACCCCCAAGGTACTAACGATTTCGATATGTGATCTGAGTGGGCCTCTGGCCCGATAGCACTAACCACCACGTGGGCATAGTATGGGCGTTCTGCATCGTACGCATCAGCCGAAAGCTCTGTCAGACATCCAGTTCAGCAGTGCGGCATGGAGTGATTGGCGCCATTTCGGTGGTGCTTGGATCTGAGCCATGTGCGCAACGACCCGGAGGGTGAGGGCGATGGCCAAGACCCCCTTGCGCTTAGGATGTAGACCGGCGGGGACCTCTCTGCTGAGTTGTAGGTAGGGTTACGATGTGTCGTTTGGCCGAGGTCGGGCATGACCCGGAAAAGTGTGTCCGGCCGGAGTTAAGCGAGCGTGGTGGGTAAGTTGGTGCACCCCTGCAGGGAAGAACTAAACTATGCATAGCCGGATCCTCGGTAACGGACACTCGGAGTTGTATCCCGATTGATACAATTAGAATTGGATACTATGGCTCTGGGATTGCTTCTCGCAGGGAGTCGAGAAGGGATCTCTAGACGAGGTTGATGACTGTATGGCTCTGGGATTGCTTTCTCGCAGGGAGTCGAGAAAGGATCTCTGGGTGAGGTTGAGACTTAATGATACTATTATTCTATACTATACTAATCTACACTCTTCTAATGCTGCAAGACCTCTGAAGATGCTAGTCTTCGATAGGACTAGGCCTTCTCTCTATTCTGTTATTTCTGCAGCCCAGTCCTCCCTTTGATAATGTTGCATATGTAGTGTAGATCCTTGCTTGCTGAGTACTTCTGAGTACTCACGGTTGCTTTGCTTTCTTTTCCCCCATATCAGTTTGTCGCGACCAGATGGCGAAGCCCCTGAGATAGCTGCCCCCGCCGACGATCGCTACTGCTACTAC
The DNA here is from genome assembly GCA_011799875.1 of Thinopyrum elongatum. Classification (NCBI taxonomy): domain Eukaryota; kingdom Viridiplantae; phylum Streptophyta; class Magnoliopsida; order Poales; family Poaceae; genus Thinopyrum; species Thinopyrum elongatum. The sequence continues at coordinate 495,342,934 of CM022297.1, read as the reverse complement.
CCCGAGGGTGGTTATTACTACGAGTTGGCTGACGACCAGGAGTAGGATCGGAGGGTCCCAGGCAGGAGGCCTACGCCTTTCGATCGTAGTGTTTTCTTTTGTCTCGCCTTCTTAAGGCCTTTCTGTGTTTTCTTTTAATATCTGTACTCAGATATCTGATGCTTCCGCTGACGCTTGTACGCAAGCTTATGTATTCGAGCCCTCGAGGCCCCTGGCTTGTAATATAAAGCTTGTATGACTTTATTTATGTTTTAGAGTTGTGTTGTGATATCTTCCCGTGAGTCCTTAGGCTTGATCGTGTGCATTTGCGTGTATGATTAGTGCACGATTAAGCCGGGGGCGTCACAGTGGACTTGCCTGATGATCGGCAAGCCATTGAGAATAAATGGATCTTCAAGAAGAAGACAGATGCTGATGGTAATGTCACCATCTACAAAACTCGACTTGTCGCGAAAGGTTTTCGACAAGTTCAAGGGGTTGACTACAATGAGACCTTCTCACCCGTAGTGATGCTTATGTCAGTTCGAATCATGTTAGCAATTGCCGCATTTTATAATTATGAAATCTGGCAAATGGATGTCAAAATGGCATTCCTTAATGGATATCTCAAAGAAGAGTTGTATATGATTTAACCAGAAGGTTTTGTCGATCCTAAAGGTGCTAACAAAGTGTGCAAGCTCTAGCGATCCATCTATGGACTGGTGCAAGCATCTCAGAGTTGGGATATATGCTTTGATGAGGTGATCAAAGCATATGGTTTTATACAGACTTATGGTGAAGCCTGTATTTACAAGAAAGTGATTGGGAGCTCTGTAGCATTTCTGATATTATATGTGGATGACATATTGCTGATTGGAAATGATATAGAATTTTTGGATAGCATAAAAGGATACTTGAATAAGAATTTTCAATGAAAGACCTCGGTTAAGCTGCTTACATATTAGGCATCAAGATCTATAGAGATAGATCAACACGCTTGATAAGATTTTCCATGAGTACATACCTTGACAAGATTTTGAAGGAGTTCAAAATGGATCAGTCAAAGAAGGAGTTCTAGCCTGTATTATAAGGTGTGAAGTTGAGTAAGACTCAAAGCCCTACCACGGCAGAAGATAGAGAGAGAATGAAAGTCATTCCCTATGCCTCAGCCATAGGTTCTATAAAGTATGCCATGTTGTGTACCAAACCTGTTGTGTACCTTGCCATGAGTTTGGCAAGGGGTTACAATAGTGATCCAGGAGTAGATCACTAGACAGCGGTCAAAATTATCCTTAGAGGACTAAGGAAATATTTCTCAGTTATGGAGGTGATAAAGAGTTTGTCATAAAGAGTTACGTCGATGCAAACTTTTACACCGATCTAGATGACTCTGAGTCTCAATCTGGATACGTATTGAAAGTGGGAGCAATTAGCTAGAGTAGCTCCATGCAGAGCATTGTAGACATAGAAATTTGTGAAATACATACGGATCTGAATGTGGCAGACCCGTTGACTAAGCCTCTCTCACAAGCAAAACATGATCACACCTTAGTACTCTTTGGGTGTTAATCACATGGCGATGTGAACTAGATTATTGACTCTAGTAAACTCTTTTGGATATTGGTCACATGGCGATGTGAACTATGGGTGTTAATCACATGGTGATGTGGACTAGATTATTGACTCTAGTGCAACTGGGAGACTGAAGGAAATATGCCCTAGAGGCAATAATAAAGTTGTTATTCTATATTTCCTTATTCTTGATAAAGGTTTATTATTCATGCTAGAATTGTATTGATCGGAAACTTAAATACATGTGTGAATACATAAACAAATACCGTGTCCCTAGTAAGCCTCTACTAGACTAGCTCGTTGATCAAAGATGGTTAAGGTTTCCTAACCATGGACATAAGTTGTCATTTGATAACGGGATCACATCATTAGGAGAATGATGTGATGGACAAGACCCATCCGTTAGCTTAGCATAATGACCGTTTAGTTTTATTGCTATTGCTTTCTTCATGTCAAATACTTATTCCTTCGACTATGAGATTATGCAACTCCCGGATACCGGAGGAATACCTTGTGTGCTATCAAACGTCACAACGTAACTGGGTGATCATAAAGATGCTCTATAGGTATCTCCGAAGGTGTTTGTTGAGTTGGCATAGATCGAGATTACACTACTGCAGGATGCTGCTAACGCGACACTACGATCAGAGACCCTTCGACGAAACTGTGTGCGATGCAATAATCGCAAACGGTGGTGTAAAAAACCATCAAAAAGGTGCAAAATGTTTGCGATGACAGATGCATCAAACACGGTTCGGATTTTAGTTGCGTGTGCGATGCAGGGCATACGGTTCAGTTCAATTAACTATTTGCGATGAGGTGGAACAAAAGAAACGGGCAGCCAGATGAAGGTGTGTGCGATATACAGCATAAGGTTCACTCGGATGAACTGTTTGTGATTAGGTAACACAAAAGAAACGCTTAGCCAGATCAAGGTGTGTGTGATATACGACATGCGGTTCACTCGGCCTTGTCGTCAGTGTACCGTGGCAACCGTCCACCGCCTCTTCTCCTTTCCCTCTCAATTTGGAACTGCTGTCTCACGCTCTTCCTCCCTCCATTTGCCTTCACCCTTCCTTCTGCCATTGTTCGATCGTCTTCTCCATGGAGGGAACAGGCCGGAAATGACCCCGTTATTCTTGCCCCGATCTAAAAGATGACGCGGTGGAGGAACTCATTCATCGGTGTGATGCCATCACCTCGGCTAGCATGGCAGGTTCGTTCAAGTCCATTCTCGACTCAACAAATAACATCATTGCAAAGAACCCAAGGGTTCAGGAGTGGTTTGATCTCCCCTGTCTTCTTCGCCATGACGCTAGTCGCCGGCATGGGGACGACGGAAGCCTCGCCTTGTGCAAGTTGATGCCGCTTGATAATGATACGTGTGATGTTAAGATGCCATCGCTTGAGGGTAAGGCTTGGGCAGGCACAAATTGAGATTGGGTTGTTCATATTGGGTATAACTATGAGTGGGAACTTGTGAATTTGTACACTTGTCATCGGGTTCCACTTCCAAAAATCATAGACTGCCCTGAGGTTGAGCACATAGATGATCTACGTACGTTCAAATACGTTCATGGCGATTGTCGTCTACGGAAGATAGCAATTTGTCGAGTTCCCAACCGCTCTTGGGATTACAAGAACTATGAAGTTGTTGCTATCTTTGACAAGCTTGTTGCCGTCCTTACTTCCACACCTCGATGGATATTGCTCAAAAATCAATTTTTGTACACGGATGAGTACTGTGATGTAATTCAATACGAGGGTCTTGTGTTTGCTGCCACCACTCGTGGCACTGTTTTTACATGGAATCCTTATAGTTTCGGTACGTTTGTCTTCCACCGTAATTATAATTGTTTCATCCACATGCATGCGGGTTAGCTAGCTAGTTTCCCTTTACTAATTAACCTTCTTGTGTTTCCAAGGTCCTGTGAACATTCCACCACCTATACTTGAAAAAATTTATAACCAAGGGGGAGATGACGATGGTGATGATCACGAGCATGAGGAAGAGCAGGACCTATATACTTAGTGGCGCCTGGCAACTTATTCCGATGGATCACCTCTTCTTGTATGTATACAGGGCACTGCTGATGTTACTGACGAAGCAGGTGTTGTCTCCCATGGTCGCACTCTCCGGACCTATTCCAACATCCGTTGCAGGGTATTCGGGATGGATACTAGTGTGCTAGCACCAACACCTTCTCCCTGGTTCAATATTGATAGTCTTGGACAAAACTATCCAATGATGGTGAAAGGCGATCCAGCTGATGTTGACACAATGTTACTACCATTTATGAGAAGCAACTGTATCTATACCTTGGACATTCCTATGGTTCCCTACCCTGGCTATCACAATATGCGTCCTGATATAGGCCGCTTCAGCCTGGATGATCAGTCCTACGTTGGTCTCGAGATTGACAATAGCTGGCCCTTCCCAGGGAATCAGTTATGGTTCAAAGCAAGCGTTTCCATCGCCGAGGATTGGTTGAGCTGAAGTTCATTTCCTCACTTTGTTATTTGTTGTGTGAGAAAAACTTTAGTATTTACTAGAATGTTTTTTTGGAAATAATCTATAATCCAACATGTTACCTCGTTGTCGTTGTGTGTTGATGACTTCTTGTATGTAATGAATGGTACATTTGCATATGCGTCCCGTCAACTCACGCCTGCTCGCACGGCACACGGGTCGCGTGGCGGCACGTATATTGTTTTTCTATTTGGATGATTAATGCTGCCGCTTTATTGCTTAACCGAAGCGTGACACGTATCCATTGTTGTCTAAGGCTAGTCATAGTGGGGAGTATCATATACTAGTATTATGCATATGATACTAGTGGATGATACTACCTTCATAGTGCATAGTATCATAAAGTAGTATCATAGATGATCATATTTATTGCCATGCATGACACAAAGTAGCATAGCATTTAACACGATACAGTATCTACCTATGTTACTCTAACCCTCTCTCTCTTCTTTAATTGCGTGCCACATAAGCATGTTTGCTAGTCCCAAGTGCATGTTACCGGTTATGTTACCCCCACTGTGGCCAGCCTAACGCTCACGGTTCGAATAAATAATCCGTTTGGGATATTGGTTCCCAATTATTAATAATCTCCCGTATGTAATTAGATAAAGATTACATCAAAATTGGTCTCATATTTGACAAAAAAAGTACAATTCCACTTTGTATTGGTGTCCATATGAACAGTGCTAGTGATTTTAGTTGCAAAAATTAGATAGTGCTAGTGATTTTTAGCTACATATTTTGACAAATCGCAATGTTACAAGGTTGACAAATGGCAATGTTACTAGATCAACAAATGTCAATCTTTCCAGTTTGACAAATGTCAACATACCCAATATGACATATCCAAATCTTACCCAATTGTTTCTACGTGGTTGCACACGGGTCATCCAAAACAACCATTTGCGTTGAAGGGATGCACAAATGCTGCGCTGCGAATTTTCCCTTGATTTAAGGGGCAAGACCATAGCTCTCACTTTGCATATGGGTGTTCTATCTAAAATGTTTATGATCAAGAGCTGCACAAATCCTGCTCGGCACATTTTCCCTTGGCTTCCTGGGGAAGCTGTCGGTTTGCATACAGGTGTTCTAACAAAAATGTTTGCGATGAGTGTTTTATATTTAAAAACCATTGACATTATTTTCAAAATAAAATCGTTTGATAAGTCTGTACATTAAGAGAGAGAAACGCAAGTTCATTCAAAGCATATCTTTCATTCAGTCACACTGCGAATTTATATTCATACGATCGAGAATTCGAGATACAGTATTAAACCCCAAATGGTTTGCGGGAGGGAGGGGAATGGGAGGCGAACAGTAAGGCCGCCCGTATTAAACAGCGGCTCGGGCGCCATTAATGGAGAGGAAGGCGGGCGTCCATGGAAGTCAAAGGGCTCGCTTCCTAGTGAGCCTGCGCAGCGTACAAATCACACGCTTCCCGGTGAGCCTGCGCATTGGAGGACAGCTTGCACGCCTCTCGGTCAGCCTGCACACCGGACTGCGCTCGCACGCCTCCCGTTCAGTCAAGCAGCTGTCCGCACGGCACCTCCTATAGCCATAAAAACCAAGACACATGGCGTCACGTGAATGGTTAACAGAACACACATGATTTGAATTATACAAACGTTTGAGATATTAAAGTTGCAGCTATTTTTTCAAAATGCCTTTGTTGGCTGTTATTCGAGTGCGCCTTCTCTCAAAATTTACAAGAAAAATACCAAAGCATGTCGGGTGCCATTCCATGATAGCATACCAAGTTTCATGAATTTCAGACGAGTTTTGGATTTACTAGAATTTACAAACAAAGTATCTCAACGTTTTGCCGGCAATCAACAGTGCCCTGGTGTTTGAAATTCATTTCCATTTCTTGCATGGGACCTAAGCATGCACCCAAGGACACAGATTTGATTTTTCAACCAATTTATATGCACTGGAGCATGTGCATGTAGTTCAAATTTGAATTATGCACATAAAATGCCTAGAAAACCCAATTAATGTATAAAAATGTCCAAACGAACTCCGAAAAATTCCAAAATTTAACACAACACTCCTGTTGTTCTATGTAGACACTAGAAAAAATTTAAAAGCAATAAGAGGCAATGGATATCGTTTCATCCCCAAAGGTGGCACGTTCCCTACCGAAACCATCAGGCTTGTTGTGAGAAGCTCTGGTTTGTGAGAAGCTTTTACCCAAACCTGCCCCAAATGGGACAAAATTTCTACCACGGCATTTTGATGCCGCTCCATGATAGCATGCCAAGTTTCATGAATTTCAGACAAGTTTGGGATTTACTAGAATTTAAAAACAAAGTATCTCAATGTTTGCGGCCGAGTGACTGTGGCAGGGTATTTGACATTCATTCTCATTTCTTGCATGGGACCTAAGCATGCAACCAAGGACACATATTTGAATTTTCAACCAATTTATATGCATTAGAGCATGTGCTTGTAGTTCAAATTTGAATTATGCACATAAATGCATAGAAAACTCAGTTAATGTATAAAAATATCCAAACAAGCCACAAAATATTCCTAAAATTAACACAACACTCATGTTGTTCTATGTTGACACTAGAAAAAAATTGAAATCAAGAAGAGGCAATGGATATCGTTTCGTCTAGAAAGGTGAAACGTTCCCTACCGTAACCATGAGGCTTGTTGTGAGAAGCTCTGGTTTGTGAGAAGCTTATATACCCCAACCTACCCCAAATGGGACAATATTTTTACCACTGCATGTTGATGCCATTCCATGCTAGCATGTCAAGTTTCATAAATTTCAGACATGTTTTCAATTTACTAGAATTTAAAAACCATGTATCTCAATGTTAGCGGCCGAGCGACGGTGGCAAGGTGTTTGACATTCATTCTCATTTCTTGCATGGAACTTAAGCATGTAACCAAGGACACACATTCCAATTTTGAACCAATTTATCTGCACTAAAGCATGTGCATGTAGTTCAAATTTGAATTATGCACATGAATGCATAGAAAACTCAGTTAATGTATAAAAATGTCCAAGCGAACCCCGAAAAATCCCAAAAATTGACACAACACTCGTGTTGTTCTATGTTGACACGAGAAAAAAATTGAAAGTAAGAAGAGGCAACAGATATCATTTCGTCCCCCAAGGTAGCATGTTCCCCTATCGAAACCATCAGGCTTGTTGTGAGAGAAGCTCTGGTTTGCGAGAAGCTTATACCCAATCCTGCCCCAAATGGGACAATATGTTTACCATGGCATGTCGATGCCGTTCCATGATATCATGTCAAGTTTCATGAATTTTAGACGAGTTTTTGATTTACTAGAATTTTAAAACCATGTATCTCAATGTTAGCGGCCGAGCGACAGTGTCAAGGTGTTTGACATTCATTCTCATTTCTTGCATGTGACCTAAGCTTGCAACCAAGGACAAACATTTGATTTTGCAACCCGTTTTTATGGACTGGAGCATGTGCATGTAGTTCAATTTTGAATTATGCACACAAATGCCTAGAAAAATCAGTTAACGTATAAAAGTGTCCGAACGATCCCCGAAATTCATCCCCATTTCTTGCATGGGACATAAGCATAAACCCATGGACACATATATGATTTTACAACCCATGTTGTTGCACCAGAGCATGTGCATGTAGTTTAATTTTGAATTGTGCACCTGAAATGGCTAGAAAATCAATTTAATGCATAAAATATCCAAATGAACCCTGAATAATTCCAATTCTTTTACGACACACATATAGTTGGATGTTCACTGCAAATAAAAGTTCTAGCAATTCAAACACCATCCATTGCCGCTGTGACCCCATTATGTAATTCAAATCAAGATGAAAAATCATGTAGATCCCACACAGTTTATTATCACCAACTATGTGAGATGCAGTACAAAATATCCTGGAGCACCGTGTGATGACACTTTGCGCGCCAGTTTTTTCGCTGAAGCGATTCAAAAAATTTGGCTTCCGCGGAAATATCTACCTCCCCGCCCCCTCCCCCTTACCAAAAGCCACATTTCCCCTGTTTCCGCCTTCCTTTCCAAGTTGAAACCTTCACTCCTTGCTTGCAGCACCACCTCCTCGCCGGCGACCCTCCTTCACGCTGCTCGGCCTCGCCTATCCAGGCAGGTAATCCACACCCGACCCCCATCCTCCTCCTCCTTCCACATCCCACATGCCCCGACCGTCGGCGCGACACCTTCCACCCAAATCACCGACCCCTCCACCAAATAAGCGCCACCCTAAGCCATGGTGCACGCAGTATAGCCAGGATCTCAAGGAGCATTTGGCAGCGGAGAAGCAAATCACGGCCGCACGCGTGGATGAGGTCGCGATGGCTGCCATTCGTGCCGACCCCCAGATCTTGGAGGAGCCCCTCGCTGTCGAGGTCACCGTCGATGCCTCGCTCGCCGTCGCCGCGATGCGGTTGGCTGCTTTAAACGACAGTCCATGGCGTTTTCTCGATGCCACCCTCGGTGCCTTCAACGAAGACTACGAGGTGTTTTCTTAGCGTGCACGTGCTTACCTCATCTCAAGAGCCAGCAGGTTGGTGCCCAGAGCGGCTCAGGCAACTCACCACTACGACGAGGGCACCCATGATGCCGAGGCCTCGCCCTCTTCCATGTCCAAGGAGCCAATCGTCATCGATATCTCTGACAATGAGGAGTAGCTTGTCTTATTAGCTCACTATAAGTACCCATGTTCAGTTTGCTAGCAACTGCCTTTCCTTAACAAATTCTAGTGAATTGTGCTATCTACTTTTACCATGCAATCTGTTGCTCTAGTGTATGTGTTCTATATGTCGTGCAATGTGGTGCTCACTTATTAACTGTTGGTTAATTAGTTGTCATGTTCAGTTAACTGTTTGGTTCAATTCTGCAAATGTGATGTTCAATTCTTCAGGGTGCAATTTTGTATTGTCTTCCACGTGAGAAATAGATCGAATTTTTCTTTACAAAATACATGAGAAACAAAATACAATTGCTATATTTCCAAGTTGTCAAGCATGCTTGGTTTGGTTAACTGTCTGATCTTCTAGTATGTTATACATTGTGCAATGTGGTGTTCAGTTAACGTTTGGTTCATTTGTTGTGGTGTTTAGTTAACTGTTTGGTTCAATTCTGCAATGCGATGTTCAATTGTTGTGGGTGCATTCTTTTATTGTATACCATGTGAGAAATAAATCAAATTTGGTTGTACTAAATACATGAGAAATGAATACAATTGCTATATTTCCAAGTTGTTAAGCATGCTTGGTTTGGTTAACTGTCTGATCTTCTATAAGGAGTATGTTATATTGTGCAATGTGATGCTCAATTAACATTTGGTTCATTTGTTGTGGTGTTTAGTTAACTGCTTGGTTCAATTCTGCAATGCGATGTTCAATTATTGTGGGTGCATTCTTTTATTGTATACCATGTGAGAAATAAATCGAATTTGGTTGTACTAAATACATGAGAAACAAATACAATTGCTATATTTCCGAGTTGTTAAGCATGCTTGGTTTGGTTAATTGTCTGATCTTCTATTAGGAGTATGTTATATTGTGCAATGTGGTGCTCAGTTAATGTTTGGTTCATTTGTTGTGGTGTTTAGTTAACTGCTTGGTTCAATTCTGCAATGCGATGTCCAATTGTCGTGGGTAGAATTTTGTATTGTTGTGCATGTGAGGAATAAATCAAATTTGGCTGCACTTAATACCTGAGAAACATATACAAGTGCTATATTTCCTAGTTCTTAATCATGCTTGGTTTGGATAAATGGGTTTTCCATGTGGCTTGAATTAATCTGATGAATCTGCAATGTGTTTATTTTTCATCAACATATTTTACTGATAGCATGCAAACCCTTACTTAACCTGATGACTAACTACCTTATATGTGTTGCAGGGAAACAATGGGAAGCACCGATGTTTACAATCGAGGTTAGCACGTGCATGGTCCGTTGTCTAATAGCACATTATTGTGCAATTGCAGGAACCATTCTAATATTTAGGTTTTTAACAATTTTGTCGTGCACATGTAGGTCTTGCTGTCAGAGGTTTTGACCCACTGTTCGACCCTTTTTGCATATGGGGAAATGAGTTGTCCATGAATATCAATCAAGTCAAGAAACTCAGAAAGATTGTTAGGATAAAGAAATTAGTGACAAAAAACAACAGGATATTTGTCTGCACAATGAAGAAGACATCAGTTAACTACAAGATGGTACTAACTATTATACCTTGCCTTTTTTTTATTCCTTTGCCCCATTTCCAATATAGAGAAGTTCCAAAGCAGTTCACTGATGATTACCCCTCAAACCACCTCTGTGGTCAGGAGGCGAGGAAGGTTTTCATAGAACACCCATGGTTCAATATTGAAGTGTTCTTGAAGAAGACGAAGGATGGACGGTCAATCATCCACAGGCACTGGCCTAAATTTGCAAAGACCTTCAACATGAATGAAGGCTCAATATTCGCCTTCCGCTTCAGCAGTTTTCCAGATGAGATGCATCTTTCTATGTACCATCTATGATGCTAATTTCGAAAGGTTCTAGATGTTGCATGTGAAACTTGGTGCTGGTGCAGTTGTGTAATGGGGTAGCTGAGTGCTGAAGCTATATCATGTTGTACTCTGATGTATTTCAATTATTAAATCATGCTTCCTTAATATAGAAATGAAATATATTATGTGCTTAATATGAATGTCAATTAGATTAATAAATGGATTATTAATAATAGGGTAATTAGCCTGCTAATTGGCCAATTAGCCTGCTAATTGGGTTTTTCTATTGCAAACGGTTATTCAGAAAACACCGTGGGCGATGACCTTAGGCAACGCACAGAGTTTCTAGGAATAAACCGTGTTGGATCAATGAACAATCACACACGACATTCTCTTGAAAACTGTTTGCGTTAGGCCACCTTGTGCAAACGTTTACCACATAAAACTGTGTGTGATGGACAGCCTTTGCCACACAGTTCCTTCTACGCACCGTGTGTGATGCAATCAATAACGCAAACGATAAAATTGTTAATATCGTGTGCAATGGCAACGCTATCACAAACGATTTAACGGAGAAAATTGTGTGTGTTTTACCTGCGAAGGGAAACATTTTCCTTGGAGCGACTGTGTGGGATGTTCATACGAACGGAAACGTTTAGCGGGGACTGACTGTGTGGGATGTACTTACGACCGGAAACGATTTCGCCTGTATAATTGTATTTTTTAGCATTACTGTACGTATAACCGTATTTGAGCGCTCGCCAGTCGCACACGACCTCCTTTTGCCGAGCGTGTGTGCCAGGAGGGCATATCCCCGACGGTTTCTGGGTCGTGTGGGAAGGACCCCCCTATCGCCCACACTCACTTGGTGACATTTCCTGAAGGAAATATGCCCTAGAGGCAATAATAAAGTTGTTATTTTATATTTCCTTATATCATGATAAATGTTTATTATTCATGCTAGAATTGTATTAACCGGAAACTTGATACATGTGTGAATACATAGACAAAACAAAGTGTCCCTAGTATGCCTCTACTTGACTAGCTCGTTAATCAAAGATGGTTAAGTTTCCTAACCATAGACATGTGTTGTCATTTGATGAATGGGATCACATCATTAGGAGAATGATGTGATGGACAAGACCCACCCATTAGCTTAGCATAATGATCGTTAAGTTTTATTACTATTGCTTTCTTCATGACTTATACATATTCCTTTGACTATGAGATTATGCAACTCCCGAATACCGGAGGAACACCTTGTGTGCTATCAAATGTCACAACGTAACTGGGTGATTATAAAGATGCTCTACAGGTGTCTCTGAAGGTGTTTGTTGGGTTGGCATAGATCGAGATTAGGATTTGTCACTCCGAGCATCGGAGAGGTATCTCTGGGCCCTCTCGGTAATGCACATCACTATATGCCTTGCAAGCAATGTGACTAATGAGTTAGTTGTGGGATGTTGCATTACGGAACAAGTAAAGAGACTTGCCGGTAACGAGATTGAACTAGGTATGAGATACCGACGATCGAATCTCAGGCAAGTAACATACCAATGACAAAGGGAATAACGTATGTTGTCATTGCGGTTCGACCGATAAAGATCTTCATAGAATATGAAGGAACCAATATGAGCATCCATGTTCCGCTATTGGTTATTGACCGGAGATGTGTCTCGGTCATGTCTACATAGTTCTCGAACCCGTAGGGTCCGCACGCTTAACGCTCGATGACGATTTGTATTATGAGTTATGTGTTTTGGTGACCGAAGTTTGTTCGGAGTCCCGGATGAGATCACGGACATGACAAGGAGTCTCGAAATGGCCGAGAGGTAAAGGTTGATATATTGGAAGGTAGTATTCGGACACCGGAAGGGTTCCGGAGTGTATCGGGTACATACCGGAGTACCGGAGGGGTTACCGGAACCCCCCGGGGAAAGATATGGGCCATATGGGCCATAGGAGGGAGGCTAACCAGCCCACAAGCGGCTGGTGCGCCCCCCACAAGGGAGGACGCCGAATTGGACTAGGGAAGGGGGCGCCACCCCCCTTTCCTTCTCCTACTCCCTCTCCTTTTCCCCTTTCCCCCTCCATGAGAAGGAAAAGAAGGGGGCCGAATCCTACTAGGACTAGGAGTCCTAGTAGGACTCCACCCTTATGGCGCGCCCCCTTGGTGGCCGGCCTCCTCCTCCCCTCCTTTACGTACGGGGGCAGGGGGCACCCCAAAGCACAACAGTTATTCTCTTAGCCGTGTGCGGTTCCCCCCTCCATAGTATACTCCTCCGGTCATAGCGTCGTAGTGCTTAGGCGAAGCCCTGCGCGGATCACATCACCATCACCGTCACCACGTTCGGTACTAGATTGGTTGGATCGTGAAGACGTTCGACTACATCAACCGCGTTAACCTAACGCTTCCGCTTTCGGTCTACAAGGGTACGTGGACACACTCTCCCCTCTCGTTGCTATGCATCTCCTAGATAAATCTTGCGTGATCGTAGGAAATTTTTTGAAATTGCATGCTACATTCCCCAACAGTGGCATCTGATATCCCACAAGTATAGGGGATCGCAACAATTTTTGAGGGTAGAGTATTCAACCCAAATTTATTTATTCGACACAAGGGGAGCCAAAGAATATTCTCAAGTATGAGCAGTTAAGTTGTCAATTCAACCACACCTGAAAGACTTAATATCTGCAGCAAAGTATTTAGTAGCAAAGTAGTATGGAAGTAACAGTAATGGTGGCAAAAGTAACAGTAGCAGTTTTTGTAGCAATCGTAACAGTGGCAACGGAAAAGTAACTAGGCAAAGATCAATATGTGAAAAGCTCGTAGGCAATGGATCAATGATGGATAATTATGTCGGATGCGATTCCTCATGCAACAGTTATAACATAGGGTGACACAGAACTAGCTCCAGTTCATCAATGTAATGTAGGCATGTATTCCGAATATAGTCATACGTGCTTATGGAAAAGAACTTGCATGACATCTTTTGTCCTACCCTCCCGTGGCAGCGGGGTCCTATTAGAAACTAAGGGATATTAAGGCCTCCTTTTAATAGAGTACCGGACCAAAGCATTAACACTTAGTGAATACATGAACTCCTCAAACTACGGTCATCACCGGGAGTGGTCCCGATTATTGTCACTTCGGGGTTGCCAGATCATAACACATAGTAGGTGACTACTGACTTGCAAGATAGGATCAAGAACTCACATATATTCATGAAAACATAATAGGTTCATATCTGAAATCATGGCACTCAGGCCCTAGTGACAAGCATTAAGCATAGCAAAGTCATAGCAACATCAATCTTAGAACATAATGGATACTAGGGATCAAACCCTAACAAAACTAACTCGATTACATGGTAAATCTCATCCAACCCATCACCGTCCAGCAAGCCTACGATGGGATTACTCACGCACGGCGGTGAGCATCATGAAATTGGTGATGGAGGATGGTTGATGATGACGATGGCGACGGATTCCCCTCTCCGGAGCCCCGAACGGACTCCAGATCAGCCCTCCCGAGGAAGATTAGGGCTTGGCGGCGGCTCCGTGTCGTAAAACGCGATGAATCCTTCTCTCTGGTTTTTTTCTCCTCGAAAGTGAATATATGGAGTTCGAGTTGAGGTCGGTGGAGTCCCAGGGGGCCCACGAGGCAGGGGGCGCGCCCTGCACCCTCGTGGACAGGGTGTGGACCCCCTGATGCTGATTCTTTTGCCAATATTTTTTATTAATTCTAAAACGTGTCTCTGTGGATTTTCAGGTCATTCCGAGAACTTTTATTTCTGCACAAAAATAACACCATGGCAGTTCTGCTGAAAACAGTGTCAGTCTGGGTTAGTTCCATTCAAATCATGCAAGTTAGAGTCAAAAATAAGGGCAAAAGTGTTTGGAAAAGTAGATACGTTGGAGACGTATCAACTCCCCCAAGCTTAAACCTTTGCTTGTCCTCAAGCAATTCAGTTGACAAACTGAAAGTGATAAAGAAAAACTTTTACAAACTCTGTTTGATCTTGTTGTTGCAAATATGTAAAGCCAGCATTCAAGTTTTCAGCAAAGATTATGAACTAACCATATTCACAATAACATTTAGGCCTCATGTTTGCTCATATCAATGGCATAATCAACTAGCGAGCAATAATAATAAATCTCGGATGACAACACTTTCTCAAAACAATCATAACATGATATAACAAGATGGTATCTCACTAGCCCTTTCTGAGACCGCAAAACATAAATGCAAAGCACCCCTGAAGATCAAGGACTAACTAGACATTGTAATTCAAGGTAAAAGAGATCCAGTCACAGTCATACTCAATGTAAATTAATAGCAATTCATGCGAATGACAGCGGTGCTCTCCAACTGGCGCTTTTTAATAAGAGGATGATGACTCAACATAAAAGTAAATAGATAGGCCCTTCGCAGAGGGAAGCAGGGATTTGCAGAGGTGCCAGAACTCGGGTTTTGAAACAGAGATAAATAATATTTTGAGTGGCATACTTTCATTGTCAACATAACAACCAAGAGATATCGATATCTTCCATGCTACACACATTATAGGCGGTTCCCAAACAGAATGGTAAAGTTTATACTCCCCCACCACCAACAAACATCAATCCATGGCTTGTCCGAAACAACGGGTGCCGTCCAACTAACAAAAATCCTGGGGGAGTTTTGTTTGCAATTATTTTGATTTGATTTGAGCATGGGACTGGGCATCCCGGTTACCGGCCATTTTCTCGTGAGTGATGAGCAGAGTCCACTCATCGTGAGAATAACCCACCTAGCATGGAAGATATAGACAGCCCTAGTTGATACATGAGCTATTCGAGCATATAAAGCAGAATTTCATTTGAAGGTTTAGAGTTTGGCACATACAAATTTACTTGGAATGGCAGGTAAATACCGCGTATAGGAAGGTATGGTGGACTCATATGGAATAACTTTGGGGTTTATGGAAGTGGATGCACAAGCAGTATTCCCGCTTAGTACAAGTGAAGGCTAGAAAGAGACTGGGAAGCGACCAACTAGAGAGCGACAACAGTCATGAACATGCATTAAGATTAATCAACAATGAGTGCAAGCATGAGTAGGATATAAATCACCATGAACATAAATATCATGGAGGCTATGTTGATTTTGTTTCAACTACATGCGTGAACATGTGCCAAGTCAAGCCACTCGAATCATTCAAAGGAGGATACCACCCTATCATACCACATCACAACCATTTTAATAGCATGTTGGCACGCAAGATAAACCATTATAAACTCCTAGCTAATTAAGCATGGCATGAGCAACTATAATCTCTAATTATCATTGCAAACATGTTTCATTCATAATAGGCTAAATCAGGAACGATGAACTAATCATATTTACAAAAACAAGATAGGTCGAGTTCATACCAGCTTCTCTCATCTCACTCAGTCCATCATATATTGTCATTATTGCCTTTCACTCTGTCAGGGCACGACACCTATGGGATCCGAGGGACCCCTTCATGATTCGGCAGGGAGAGAGGTATGCACAAAGAGCAAAACCAACGATCAACGCGAGGGGATTTTTAGCCAGGTTCGGGCCGCTCGGAAGCGTAAAACCCTACTCCTGCTTTGGTTTATTATTGGTGTTCTTGAGCCCAAGCTCCAGGAGCGCTTGCAATGAACAGTACGTTCAAAGAGCAGCTGCGCATGCAGAATGGGTCGAAAGGTTCTGTCCCCTGTAGCAGTTGCCTTGGGCCTCCTTTTATATGCTCAAAGGGATCACCACAGTGGCAAACAGTGCGTATGCGAGGTGTAAAGTAGCTACAGGGTTATCATACCTAACCACTGACGGTTTAGGACAAATGCATTTAAAGCACCGTGAGGTGTCCGTTTAGGTGTCCTTACTTTCTTGGGGATGGAAAAAGGGGCCATCCCATCAGCACCGCTTAAGCTCTCCTCCACCAGCGCCCTGCCATGTAGCCGAAGAAGGGACCAGAATGCCAGGTTGGTCGCTGCGCTGGAGTGGTGACACAGTGGCAGGCTTGCCGGTTGCAAATCTTGCCGGGCTCCGCAGGTCCCCCCGGCAAGATCTTGCCAGGAACCGAGCCTCTGGTTTTCGGTCCTTCTCATATCCTGATCCTCCGATGCATGAACGTCTCTTTCATATCCTTGGATTAATCTTCAGCTGTTTCCCCGACAAGCCTTGCCACAGGTACGGCTACAACTACCCGTGCACAAGTATGGGGTACTAAGGACCCAATACTTAGTACACCGACAGGAGCCCCCGGGCCTAGGCCACACACGAGTGCGAGGCGTTGTTGGGCTAGGCCCAAACAGTGCACGGGCACGCGTGGCAGGGGATTTGACTGCTCGTAATGATTCCGCTTACTGCGCCCCCCCCCCCCTATGCGCATTGAATGCGCGACGTGGGAAGCGTGCGCTGAACAGCCGCGGCCGCAGCGCGCTTGCAGAGGCGTATTCACATTGGGCAGTAAAAGAGGCTGCCTCGCTCCTTCCCCATAAAAAGGTAACTGCAAAGGTGCCGCCTATTTACCCCCCCCCCCCTTTCTTTCCAATCTGGAATCCGCCATTGCCTCCTCCCTCTCAAGTCCGAAGCCAAATTTCTCCTCATCTGCCCATCGCCTCCGCACCTGCTCTATCCTCGGCTTCCGCCCTCGCAATCACCATGCCATCCAAAGCTGGCAAAGGCAAGGGCAAAAGCAAGGAGGCGAAAGTCGACGTCCCGGAGAGTGAGCTGGTGAAGATGCGGAAGAAGTACGTCGTCTTCGCTCTGACGCTTGACGCGAATGCTTTGAAGAACCGGTACCAGTGCATGTGGGCGAGGGAGACGAAGGCTCACCCCGCGACCCGCATGGCCCTAGGTTCTTCTTCCAAAGGCAGACCAGACAGATATCCCTTTTTCACCGCTTATTTCTATTGCGGGCTTTGTCCCCCTTTCTCTGATTTCTTCAATGATATCATGTACACATACGGCTTCCACCTTCTTGATTTCACGCCGAATGCCGTAATGTGCATGTCCATCTTTGCTCATCTCTGCGAAAATTTTGCCGGAGTCGTCCCCAACACCGCTCTTTTCCGCCATTACTTTATTCCCCGCATCCAGAAAGGGGATGCCCTCTCCGGTTCTATCGCTTGGATCCCCAGGGCTTGGAACAAGGAAATTTACCCAGATGGGGTTTACCGTGAGAAGTGGGAGGAATGGCGGTCTGAATGGTGCTGGATCAAGGAAGCAGATCCCCATCCGTTCTGTTTGCCTAGACTGCAGAAGCCGGTCCGCGGCAATGACTGGAGCGATTTCACTGCTGAAGACGAGAAGCTCACGATTGCCACCACCAGGATCCTTCGTCTGAAAGCTGCCGGGCTCACAATGGAGACGATTGGCTTTGATTTTCTTCGCCGCCACATCGCCCCCTTGCAAAACAGGGGGAGACCGACTTGGGAGTACCAGAACGCGGCAGACATCATGAGGCTGCGCCCCGGACTGAACAACAATTTGACATCCATGCAGCTCGGTGCTCTCCGCCACAAACTATTCCAGCGCGACGACAAGTATAAGTTGCCGGCAAGAATTATCCCTTTGTGCAACAACTCCGCCCTGGGGTCAATTATCGCCACGATGCTAGTGTTCAATGCCCATGGCCTTGACGCAACTTGGGTCAAGCCGTCTGAGGAGGAAGCACAAAAGTTCTTTGATAACTTGTCGGAGAGGGCCATCCGGGAAGAAATAAACTTCATCCGCGCCACCACTGACGAAGAAGTGGCATACATTGCCACTAGGGCAGAAGAGGCGAAACTTGCCGCGGAGGCCAGCAGCGTCGGCTTCACAGAATGGGATACCAGTGACACGGAAGTTACGACCAAAGGAAATCTTGCCGGGGAGGACAAGGCTGCCGGGGAACAGAGCAGCGCAGCCGCCGAGAGCTCGTCCGATGAAGACGCAGCCGAAGAGGGGCTGCAAGAAGAGCTCCCAGCTCCAAAGAAAACCAAATATGTTCTTCGGAAAGCTGCCTCTGGTGTCCCAGCGGACCAGCCTTCTTCTAGCAGCGAAGCTCCTGGCAAGAAGGCGGCCGGCAAGGCTGCACCGCGGCAAGGAGTTCGGCAGCAACCTGCGCGGCGCGCAAGGCACATACCCGCGGCAACCACTGGGGCGGCAGGAGCGTCCCACGCGGCAGCACCGGAGGCTGAGGCAGCAGAGCCACGCCAACCCCCTGCACCCATCGCAACCAAGCGACCCAGGACCCCCCCCCCCCCACCCTTTTTTTTTGTTTTTTTTTTTTTTTTTTTCCCCCCCCCCCCCCCCCCCCCCCCCCCCCCCCCCCCCCCCCCCCCCCCCCACCCCCCCCACCCCCCCCCCCCCCCCCCCCCCCAACCCCCCCCCCCCGGCGCCCGCCCCCTCCCCCCCCCCCCCCCCGCCCCCACGTGCCCCCCCCCCCCCCCCGCCCCCCCCCCCCTGCTCCTCGTACATACATTACAACGGAGGTCGGGTTCGACATCTTCGGTTTCAGCCCGGAACGAGAAGAGGAAGAGTAAGTATCCTGCCGCAGCTTTTTTCTTGCAAATTATGAATTGATCTCATTGCCCTGTTTTGTCTCGTCTCTGCAGTGATGCACAAACATTGGTGGAAAGGATGGCGAAGAGGGCAAAGACTTCCACGGGTGACGAGCCCCCGGCAAGCTTTTCTGACGCGCCGGAAACTATCGTCATTAGCCCGGAGCTTAGCCCTCGACGCAGCCCCCAGCGCAGCCCCCAGCGTGAGTTCACTACCCGTTTTCTGCCAGCGGGTGCCGGGGTTTCTTCCTTTGCCGCTGATATCCATGTGCTTTGCAGGAGAACGGCAACAGGGAGGGTCATTGGAAGACGCCCCCGTCACGCCGCCTCCGTCAACCACACCGCCCGCATGTGCAACCCCGGCAAGAGCCCCTATCGACGAGCCTATCTTGGTTGAGGAGGGACCGGCAAGCTCGGGTACCGGCGACCCTTCCCCGGCAACTAACGTTGCTGGGAAGAGCGAGATCGCTTCTCAATAGCTCGACGCAGGTAACTGCTTGCCCCAGGATGCTTACTATGCCTTTATTTTCTCTTCTTTCTTTTTGTCTTCTTGAACTTCATTCTTGGTCTTATTTCGTTTCTCTCCTTCGTCCCTCAGAATCCTCTGTGATGGAACACATGGACATCGATGCTATCATCGAGGAAACCGCCAGGGATGCTGCCGCCGAAGCCGGCGAGATCGCTGCCGGTGAGGCCGCCAAGGACACCACCGTCGAAGTCGACAGGGCTGCCGCTGATGAGGCCGCCAAGGCTGCACAGGAGGAGGCCACCAAGGAATCTACAGAGAGGACCGGCAAGGAGGTCGGTGACCGCACTGACAGCATTCCTTCCGTAGGAGCACCAGGCGCTATGCCGGCCATCGAGCCATCAGCTTTCAGTGAGGCGGTTGCCGAGGATCAGCCATCGACATCCGAAGCCCCTCCATCCAGTAGATATCTCAAGGTTGGCGACAACCTGTTTGTCAACTTGCCGGGGACGGCAAGCATTGGGGCGCCGACTGAAGGAGAAACTTTTGATGAGGAGATTATCACCACTGCCGGGCTCGAGATCGTTGATGAACCAAGCGCCAGCAGTGGCAAATCTGAAGAAGATCCGCTCCTTCAGGCCATGGGCGATAATTTCCGCAAGCTTCAAGCGCTCCACCGTGCTCGAAAGGAGAAGGCAGATTCCAGGGCTGCAGTTGTTGAAGCAGCCGAGGTAGATTTTCAGAAGCGTGTTGAGAAAATGCAGGTCTGGTACACCGAGGCCCTTCAGGAGCTGACCGCCGGCCGGGAGCAAGTGAGCCAAAGCTGGACGGAGCTCCTCCTAAGGTAGTCCGACATGGAGAAGGCGCAAGAAGAAGCTGCACAGAGGATTGCTGCTGAAGATGCTAGCCTAACGGAGTGCCGCATTGGGCTTGACGCTCACGAGGAAGACCTTGCTGCGCGCGAGCAGGCACTTGCCGCCAAACTCCGCGGCAAGGACGAAGAAATTGAGAAGCTCGTCGCACGGCGGACCCAGGAGCTAGAGCAGAAACACAAAGAGACGCTCGAAGCTCTAACTGTAGATCACGCCGGCAAGCTTAAGGAGGCTATCAATGCTGCCGAGGCTGCAGAGGCCGCCAAGAATGAGCTGAGCAACAAAGTGAAGAAGCTGGAAACGGATCTTGAGGAACACGGCATGGAGCTCTCAACGCTCAAAGGCGATATGGAGAAAACTCTCCACAGCCTGGCGGAGATGCGAACTGCCGTATCCGACAAGACCAAGCAGCTTTCTTCAGCTAATGATGCCATTGCTGACCTGAGGCTGAAGTTGGCCACGCTGGAGAAGTCGCTTGAGGACAGCAGGGCCCGCGAGAAGACCCTGAGCAAAGATCTCCAAGACGAGAGGGACTTGCTCAAGAGCGCCGCCGCCGCCCAAGTTGACTATGAAAAGGGCGTGGAGATCTGGACTGAACACCTCGTCGATACCGCAGAAAAGCTCACGGCACAACTGTCAACCATGGGCCAGGATGGCCTGCAAAACTTCAAGTATTCCACTGAAGAAAGAGTATCCCGAAGTGCAAGGCTGACCACATTCTTTGAAAGCATTATTGATGCTCTGAAGCTGCTTCAGTCCAATCGGGCGGCTCAACTGGCCAAGGAATCCCGCCAGCTTTGCCGGGCCGTCCTCCGCAAAGTACTCATCAAGGTGGTGCATTATAATCCTGGCGTCGACCTCACCAACGTGCTCGGCCACCTGCCAAAGAACGCAGATCTCGAGGCACTTGAGGAGCTTGTTGCGCCCATCCTTGAGAAGGTGGATTCAATCAAGAGGATTGAAGGCCATCGCAGGGACTAGCCGCTTCACCTCTCCTTGCCGCCACCATTCCATGCCAAAGACAATTTAGTCTTAAATTAGAACTGCGGCAACTATTGATGTAATATAACTTGTTATGTTTAAGTACATGAATGCTATCTTCCTTATCCGATCTCTTTCTGTATGGCTTATACCCTACGCTTACTGAAAACTCGCCAGCGCGCAACCTGCCGCGAGCGCCAAATGCGGGTCTTTAGCAGCCTGCTGGAGGTGCAGCGACCGGCAAGGCACCTCGGCGTGCTCAATGCAGCCATCCAAATTGTTGAGCGGACTCGAAACAGAATAGAGGCGCAGCCAATTATGACAAGGGTTCCTTCGCGTGCAGGTTTTCCATACAGAGGCCGAAATCATCCAGCGAGGATAACCCCGTAACAAAAATCGAAAATCTTGCTTAAAGTTTAGCAACTTAGCTCTCTGTCGCTGTATTCCTTGTTCCTCCGGCAAGGCGTCAATTCTGAACGTCACCCATTGGTATCCATACCTTCCTCCCCCCCCGGCAAACGTGCATGTGAGGGAACCTCCTATCTTTTGAGAAAAAGAAAGAAGAGAAAATAAAGGCATGGAACCTTGGCGGTTCATTAGTGCTTACTGGGAGCAAGTGTTATACAATATCTCAGACAAGCATGCATATAAAAACATGGAAATCAACAAGAAACGCACAACACTTAATCTTATTCATCTGCGCACAGGGTCTGCGCCTGGCTTTGTACAAAGGATTACATGCCCTGTCGGCAAGACTTGCACAAAAGGTGGTTGCCGGGGGCCCCCGGCAACCGCGCCCTAAGGGTAGAACTTGCAAAGATGTTCGATATTCCAGGACTTGCTCACTGGAATGCCATCCTCAGTCCCCAGGCGGACAGCGCCGGGCCTGGTGACTCGTACTACCCGATAAGGGCCTTCCCACTTCAGCGTCAACTTGTTTGAATTCATGGCAGACTGAATCCGCCGAAGAACAAGGTCGCTTTCCTCAAGGCTTCGGGCATGAACTTTGCGGCTATGGTAGCGGCGCAAAGCTTGCTAGTAGCGTGCAGCTCGCACAGCAGCCCGAAGACAATCCTCCACAAGGAGCACAGCGTCATCTTGCCGCAGTTACTCTTGCTCGAGCTCATCATAAGCGAGCACTCGAGGTGACCCGTATATGAGTTCCATGGGGAGAACTGCGTCCGCTCCATAAACTAGAGCGAAGGGTGTCTGGCCAGTGGCTCGATTTGGTGTCGTTCTGATTGACCAAAGAACCGCCAGCAACTCATCAATCTAGCGCCTTCCGCTCTTTTTTAGCCTGTCAAAAGTTTTGGTCCTGAGACCGCGCAGCACTTCAGCATTAGCCCTCTCCACTTGGCCATTGCTTCTTGGGTGAGCAACAGAGGCAAAACAAATTTTGCTGCCAAGGTCCTGGACATATTGCATGAAGGTGCGACTTGTGAATTGTGTGCCGTTATCGGTGATGACCCTGTTGGGCACACCAAAATGGCAAACTATTCCCTTAAAGAACTTGACGGCTGATTGTGCTGTCACCTTCCTCACTGCCTCCACCTCCGGCCACTTTGTGAACTTGTCGATTGCAACGTACAAGTACTCGAAGCCCCCGGTGGCCTGGGGAAAAGGGCGCAGTATGTCGAGCCCCCAGACCGAAAATGGCCAGGAGAGAGGGATTGTCTGAAGAGCTTGAGCTGGCTAATGTGATTTCTTTGAATGAAACTGGCATGCTTCACACTTGGTTACTAGTGCAGTTGCATCCTGGAGAGCAGTGGGCCAAAAGAAACCTTGTCGGAATGCCATCCCAACAAGCGCTCTTGATCCTATGTGGCAACCACATATGCCTCCATGTATCTCTGCCAACAGCTCCAGTCCATTCTCCCGAGGAATACACGTCAATTTCACGCCGTTTGGTCTCTTTCTGTACAGAACATCATCGACGAACTGGTACATACTAGACTGACGGGCTACTTTTTCCGCTTCCTCTTGTTCCTCAGGGAGTTCTCCTGTCTGCAGGAAATGGACGATGGGCTGTGCCCATGCTGGAGCATGTGGCTCGACAGCTAGGACTAAAGGCATCTCTTCTGCCAGGGGAACATTTGTCTCAATATCAAGGGCCTGAACCCTCGCCGGAGCCTGTTGTTCCCCGGCAGGCTTGTCGCTGAACCCGACAACTTCCTTGTCGGTGGCTTCTGGGAGCTCTGCCAGGAAGTACTGACCAGAATTCAACTTCCTTCTTTTCCCTTGCCTCATCGACGATGCCACAGATGGTTGAGTCAAACGGAGCAAAAAAGTTCCTAGTTCCACAGGCAACTTGAGAGCAGCGCGCTTTGACAGGTCATCAGCAATACTATTTTCGGCACGAGGAATGTGCTTCATTTGCAGACCGTCAAAGCGCTCTTCCATTTTCCTCACTTCATCCACATAGGCTTGCATCAATGGACTTTGATAACTTTTGTCGACTTGCCTGACAACAAGCTGCGAATCACCTCTGATGATGAGCTTCTTAATACCAAGGTCTGCCGCGATCCTGAGACCGACAAGCAGCCCCTCGTATTCCGCAGTGTTGTTTGTCAAGCTCTCCCGGGGAAAGTGCATCTGAACTACATACTTGAGGTGCTCTCCGGTGGGTGCGACAAGCAGCACGCCAGCACCGGCAACTTGCAGCGAAAAAGCCCCGTCAAAGTACATGACCCATTCTCGATCAGTTTTCTTGTCGGGGAGAGTCATTTCTTGAATCTCTTCATCTAGTGTTGGGGTCCATTCCGCAATGAACTCCACCAAGGCTCTGCTCTGAATTGTCGAAGTACTTTCAAACCTCAGACCAAAGCTTGATAATTCCAACGCCCACTCCACAATCCTGCCGGTTGCTTCTGGATTTCGTAAAATCCGATGCAACGGGAAGCGAGTGACGACGGTAATCTCATGTGCTTGAAAATAATGGCGCAGCTTCCTTGAGGCCATAAGGAGGCCGAAGAGCAGCTTCTGCACACCAGAGTATCTTGACCTGGCCCCCTGCAAGAGGGAGCTGACAAAATAAACTTGGCGATGCACCATCCTCTTCTTCTGCTCTGGTTCTTCTGACTACGCAGATCCTGCTTCGCGGGTGCCAGACCTTGCCGGGGAAGATCCCGGTGCGTCACTTGCCGGTTCTTCCGCTGCTGTTGCTTCCTCGTCGGCTTCCCTCTGTGCCACTAGCGCAGCACTAACCACTTGATTTGTTGCTGCTAGATATAGCAGCAACGGCTCTTGTGGCCTAGGCGCGACTAGTATCGGCGGAGAAGAGAGGTACCTTTTTAAATCTTGCAGCGCTGCCTCCGCTTCCGGAGTCCATTTCATCGGACCTGCCTTCTTCAAGATTTTGAAAAAAGGCAGGGCGCGCTCAACAGATTTAGAAATGAACCTACTTAGGGCAGCAACACAGCCGGCAAGACGACGCACATCCTTGACGTGTCTTGGCGCCTCAATCTGCTCAATAGCTTTGATCTTGTCGGGGTTCGCCTCGATCCCTCGCTGAGATACAAAGAACCCGAGAGGCTTGCCGGAAGGAACGCCGAACACACACTTCTCAGGATTGAGCTTTAAATTGATCTTGCGCAGATTTGCAAATGTTTCTTCTAGATCTTGTATGAGCGTCGCTTTATCCTTGGTTTTGACCACTTGTCATCCATGTCTGCTTCCATGTTTCTATGTAGCTGAGGTTCAAAACCGATTTGGACCGCTCTCGCAAATGTAGACCCAGCACTTTTCAACCCAAAAGGCATTCGTACAAAACAGTACGTACCACATGGGGTGATAAATGCGGTCTTTTCTTCATCTTCTTTCGCCATGAAAATCTGATGATACCCTGAGTAGGCATCAAGGAACGACAGTAGGTCACAACCAGCAGTGGAGTCCACGATCTGGTCGATGCGTGGCAAGGGGAAAGGATCTTTCGGACAGGCTTTATTGATATCTGTATAATCAATACACAGCCTCCATTTCCCATTTGCCTTACGCACCACAACCGGATTGGCCATCCACGTTGGGTGAAGCACTCCCCTGACCAAACCTGCTGCTTCTAATTTCCTGATCTCTTCGGCAATGAATTCTTGCCGCTCCAAGGCCTGCTTCCTCACCTTTTGCTTGGCGGGCCGCGCGTGTGGACAGACAGCAAGGTGGTGCTCAATTACCTCCCTGGGAACACCAGGGATGTCAGACGGTTGCCATGCAAACACATCGACATTCGCCCGCAGGAAGGCAATGAGCGCGCTTTCCTATTTGTCATCAAGGGTGGAGCTTATGGTGAAAGCTCCTCCTGTTCCGTCCTCCCTAACGGGCACCTTCTTTGTCTCTGGTGGAGCAGCCTTCGACTTCTTGTTCTTGCCGGTGGAACTCTCTGGTACATCCTCAACGGGAGCGCAGCACTTCAAAGAGGTGCGCTTGCCGGAGTTTGCGCCAGGGTTCTTGCCGGTCTTGCTCTTCCCCCCGGGAGTTCCAGTGGCAGGAGCAGGTGCCTTGACGGCAGGTGCTGTGACTGCTTCCCGATAAAGTTGATCAGCGCAAATGAGCGTATCTTTCTTGTCAGAGTCGACAGTGATGACACACAAGGGCCCAGGCATTTTTAGCACATTGTATGCATAATGTGATGCCGCCATGAACTTGGCCAACGCTGGGCGGCCAAGGATCCCATTGTATGGTATGGGGATCTTTGCGACATCGAACACTACCTTCTCCGTCCTGTAGTTGAGCTCGCTACCAAATGTCACTGGTAGCGTAATCTTGCCTTTTGGCTGGGTCCTTCCAGAATTGATCCCTTGAAACGTGCCCGTTCCTCGAGATCTTCATCAGGAATTTGCAGCCTCTTAAGCACATCCGGTGAGATTAAGTTCAGTCTGGCCCCACCATCAACTAGCATTTTTGTCACCTAAAGGTTGCGGATTGTTGGTGAAACCAACAATGGCAAGCACCCAACCGTGGTTGTGCGATCAGGGTGATCCTCGGCGTCAAAAATGATAGGCGTGTTGGACCACTTCAGAGGTTTGTGTGCGTCGAACGGCGGCTCTGCTACATTAACCTCACGCATCCACTGTTTAAGCCGGCAGTGGGAAGAATGCAACGAGGCGCCTCCGTCGATACACATGGCCTCTGTAGCTTTCTGAAACTCGTGCTCACTGGAGTCATCATCATCCTCATCATCATCATCCCCCTCATCCTTGTCATGGCCTCGGGCGGGCCTCTCCTTCTGCTGCTTAGCCTTGCCACGGCGACCTCCTCGGCCACCATGCTTCTTGCCGGATCCCTCGGCACTATCTTGGGCCTTCTCCTTGTCTCGCCTCTCGTATTCAGCTCTTTGTTTTTCGACGAGCTGTTCAACTTGCCGGCAGTTTTGGAGATCATGGCCCTTGGCACGATGGATCTTGCAATATTGCTTGCCGGAGCTCTCCGGCTGGTCGACAGCCGCCAAGGCCCGGCAAGAGGCGCACCCGGCAACTTCCTTGCCGGGGTCACCAACTTTGGCCTTCTTGACGGTGCCAGGGTTACCGGATTCCTCGACAACAAGCACGGCTTTTCCTTTGCGTTTCTGGTTCCGCCGCCGGCCCTTCCTTGCCGGGGCGGCAGCGTCCTCGCCTTCAGAGCCGCCACCTGTGCCAACATCCTTGCCGGGAAGTCTCCTTCCCTCCTCAGCCCGAGCACATTTGTCGGCCAGAGTATAAAGCTCGGCGATATCTCTGACTTTATTCATCGCCATCTCCTCCCGCATCTTGCGGTTACGCACGTTCTGATGGAACGCGCCAATAACGGCGGCGGGATGAGCATCTGGGATGCTGTACTGAACGCGGCTGAATCTCTGGATATACTTGCGCAAAGGCTCGCCCTCCTTCTGAGGGATGAGATGCAAATCGCTTTCTTGGCCAGGAGTTTGGTGACCCCCAACAAAGGCGCCAACAAACTGATGGCATGGATCCAACCAAGAAGAAATGGAATTCTCTGGCAGATGCATCAACCATGACCTGACGTTGGGTTTAAGCACCAATGGGAAGTAGTTGGCAAGTATCTTGTCGTCCCGGCCCCCGGCAGCCCGCATCGCTATGGTGTAGATGCTCAGGAACTCTGACGGGTGAGTCTTGCCGTCATATTTCTCCGGGACCTCTGGCTTGAATGTTCGGGAATTGGGCCACTGGACTTGCCGCAGCTCACGGGTAAACGCCGGACTGCCTACCTCGTAAGGCAGGTCGCCTGCGTACCCCGGCGCGGGCTCGTCGATAGCAGGCCCTGCGCATTTATCGGACTGATGGCGCGCTTGCCGTCGCCGCTCGATGGTAGTTCGAGCATCCTCTCTATTGCGTTCCTGAAGAACTTGGCGCTGATCATGGCGCACCCGCGGATCGGACGACGCCGTGGAATCGTCATCACGGCCATCGGCCCGCCGGGTTGACGACCGCCGCTGTTGTCGTGGGGGGGAGTGCACCGTGGTCGCTCCGCCTCCGGTCTTCTCACCATCGGCCCGCACCGGGTCGACAGACCGCTGCCGCGAAGGCTCTGCCTGCAGTGGCCTATCCTTGTTGGCGAAGCCGATGAGACTCTGAATGGTAGATCGCCACTCCTCCATCTTCTCCAGAGCAGGAGGAAAATCGAGGAGCAGTTGTGCACGTGCCAAAGCTTCTGTCGGTGTAGGTGGCGGCGACAGGTGTGAAGTACGTGAGGTGCTCTGACTCCTAACAATGTCCGAAGGAGCACCGTCACGATCACGCGACCGCGCGCCACTTCCACCAACATTTTGGCGTGCATGCTGGGCCTGCGCACCTTGGGATTGATGCGCAGGAGTCTTTCCATGGGGACGTTCAGAACCACCGACACCGCGGCGATGCTCGTCGCGCGCGCCCTGGGAAGGTCGCAGCGTTTGCGCTGGCGCGGGAGTCCTAGGAGGCGTCCTCCGATCTCTGGAGTTCGCGGCGCCGCGTGTGGGCAGCAGAGCTCCATCTCTGGATCCGGCAGCGTGCGGATCGCCGCCGCCACTGTGAACGACACCACTCGCCTGGCTCGGATCACCAGAACGACACGGAGGCTCAAGACCTCCGCCTTCTGCACCCACGCCGTCGCCCGTCCGCACGGGCAAAGCGGACGTAGATGGTAGCGCCGTCGCAGCACTCTTCTTCTTGGGTGGCATGGTGATGAACTGACACGCTGATCGCTGAATCAGGTTCGCGCAACCCTCTTCCCCCTACCTGGCGCGCCAAAGATGTCGGGGCACGACACCTATGGGATCCGGGGGACCCCTTCACGATTCGGCAGGGAGAGAGGTATGCACAAAGAGCAGAACCAACGATCAACGCGAGGGGATTTTTACCCAGGTTCGGGCCGCTCGGAAGCGTAAAACCCTACTCCTGCTTTGGTTTATTATTGGTGTTCTTGAGCCCAAGCTCCAGAAGCGCTTGCAATGAACAGTACATTCAAAGAGCAGCTGCGCATGCAGAATGGGCCGAAAGGTTCTGTCCCCTGTAGCAGTTGCCTTGGGCCTCGTTTTATATGCTCAAAGGGGTCACCACAGTGGCAAACAGTGCGTATGCGAGGTGTAAAGTAGCTATAGGGTTATCATACCTAACCACTGACGGTTTAGGACAAATGCATTTAATGCACCGTGAGGTGTCCGTTTAGGTGTCCTTACTTTCTTGGGGATGGAAAAAGGGGCCATCCCATCAGCACCGCTTAAGCTCTCCTCCACCAGCGCCCTGCCACATAGCCGAAGAAGAGACCAGAATGCCAGGCTGGTCGCTGCGCTGGAGTGGTGACACAGTGGCAGGCTTGCCGGGTGCAAATCTTGCCGGGCTCCGCAGGTCCCCCCGGCAAGATCTTGCCAGGAACCGAGCCTCTGGTTTTCGGTCCTTCTCATATCCTGATCCTCCGATGCTTGAACGTCTCTTTCATATCCTTGGATTAACCTTTAGCTGTTTCCCCGACAAGCCTTGCCACAGGTACGGCTACAACTGCCCGTGCACAAGTATGGGGTACTAAGGACCCAATACTTAGTACACTGACACACTCGCATGACCGAACGGTGTGGAAAATAATAATAGTGCATGTGCATCGGACTAAGCTGGAATCTGCAAGCATTTAATACAAGGGAGAAGACAAGGTAATATGGGCTCTTGGTTAAATCAACAATAATGCATATGAGAGCCACTCAACATTTTCATCATGGTCTTCTCCTCTCGACCCCCAAAGAAGAAGGAAAGAAATAAAACTATTTACACGGGAAAGTTCCCAACAAGCAAAAGAAGAACGAAAAATCTTTTTGGGTTTTCTTTTAATTACTACTACTACAGTCATGGAAAGTAAACTAGCTAAAACTACAACTAATTTTTTTGGTTTTTCTTAAGGTTTTTCAAACACACAAGAAGAAGGCTTAGAAAAGAAAATAAACTAGCATGGATAGTACAATGAAAAAGTATGAGCACCGACAACTAGAATGAGTGTGTGAACATGAATGTAATGTCGGTGAGAAATACGTACTCCCCCAAGCTTAGGCTTTTGGCCTAAGTTGGTCTATGCCCACAGATCGAAGCTATTCTCTCCGGCGTACTGAGGAGGGTCCTCAGGGTGCCACTGGTTTGCGATCTCCTCTAGATCCCACTGATAAACAGACTGTCAATAAGGGTCAAGTGGTGGCTCAGGATCAGGCTCTGGGACTTGTGTCAGCCTCCAGTATGCATAAATGGCCTCAGGCAAGATGAGGTACGTGCCTGAAAGTATGTTAAACAAAGAGGGTGCAGGCAAGGTAATAGTCTCACAGTGAGTTTTATCAAATATCAAATTATACTTAAGCATCTTCTTATTATTTTTAACAATAAATTCATGTGCTACCGTACTCTTATAATCTAGAAAAATAGGGGGCAGCAATTTCTCCTCTTTCTCATAATGTCTAATAGGTATCTCAAAGTGTTCAGCAAGGCGTGAAGCAAAGATGCCTCCGAAGATGGGGCCCTTTGTACGGTTCAGACTTAATCGTTTAGCAACAATAGCGCCTAAGCTGAAAGTTGTATCACGAAACAAAGCATGGCGCAAAATGACAAGATCAGGAGCACTAAGATTTCCACTGTTCCCGCGACCAATTAAGCATCTACTAGCAAATATCGCAAAGTAACGTAGAACAGGAAAATGTATACTAGTAATTCTTGCATCGGAAACTTTCCTCGTTTCCCCTACAGCAATTCTATCAATAAATCCATCCACATCACTACGATGTGGTTCCTCGATGCTGCCCACAAAGGGTATCTTGAAGACCCGACAAAAATCATGGAGTGACATCTCCTTAACCTCATCATATAAGTGAAACTCCACTGAAGGTGGTGATTTCTTAGCATGGAAATAAAAATTTTGCACGAAAATATTAGTGAGTAGGAGATACTGTTCGCGCTGGTCGTGGAGGAAGTCGGTGAGGCCTGCATTCTCAGCCAAGTAATAAAAGTCATCATAAATTCCGGCGGCTCTCAAGAACGCATCACAAGGCCATTCGCACGGCCAAACCTCCGCAGTGCGAGGAAGATTGTATTTGGGCTTTTTATTCTCCTCATTCTGCTTATCCTTCGAGCTTCGGCTCGAAGAGCTCCTCAACAATCTCTTCATCATTTTCTTTCTCTGAAAAATTTCTGAAATTTTTAGTGACTCAAAATAAAAGTGAAACAAACTCAACAAGATTGATAGCAACTACTCCCACAAGTGCCTAGAGGCTATATCATGCATTAAAATTACTTTGGACCATATAAATTTGACATGCAAGCTCAAGAACAGGGTCACCTTAGCAGCAAAAACTTGCAATAAATAAAGCACTAGAACAAAAACTAATTGGACCATTGGAGGAGTCACATACCGAAGAACAATCTCCCAAAACAGTTTTGTGAATGGAGCTTTGAGCAAAGAGATCGAAAATGGCAGCAAGATGAGCTAGAACACGGGTTTGAGCTATGGGAAGACTTTTTCTAGAGGAAGACGAAGTGAGTGGGTGCTGGAATAAGTGGAGGGGTCCATGTGGGGCCCACAAGGCAGGGGGACGCGCCCCAGGGGGGTGGGCGTGCCCTGTGCCCTCATGGCCAAATGGTGGGGCCCCCTGGTGTGTTCACAGTGCCAGAAATTCTTAAATATTCTACAAAAAATCATATTTCATTTTCAGGACATTTGGAGAACTTTTATTTTCGGGGTATTTTTATTGCAAGGATAATTCAGAAAAACAGACAGAAAATACTATTTTTGCTTTATTTAATCTAAATAACAGAAAGTAAAAGGAGGGTACAGAGATTTGTGCTTTCTAACTTGATCCATCTCGTGCTCATCAAAAGGAATCCACTAACAAGGTTGATCAAGTCTTGTTAACAAACTCTTTCCGAATAACATGAAATCGGAGAATTTTCGAATAACACTTGGTTACCTCAACGGAGATATGCATGTCCTCAACAATAAGAATATCATATTTCTTCTTGACAGTAGGAAGAGGGAATTCAAATCCTCCAATAGTAATCGTTGAAATTTTTCCAATAGAATTGATACTGTGGACTTGAGGTTGTTTCCTCGGAAAGTGTACCGTATGCTCATTACCATTAACATGAAAAGTGACATTGCCTTTGTTGCAATCAATAACAGCCCCTGCAGTATTCAAAAAGGGTCTACCAAGGATAATCGACATACTATCGTCCTCGGGAATATCAAGAATAACAAAGTCCATTAAAATAGTAACGTTTGCAACCACAACAGGCACATCCTCACAAATACCGACCGGTATAGCAGTTGATTTATCGGCCATTTGCAAAGATATTTCAGTAGGTGTCAACTTATTCAAATCAAGTCTATGATATAAAGAGAGAGGCATAACACTAACACCGGCTCCAAGATCACATAAAGCAGTTTTAACATAGTTTCTTTTAATGGAGCATGGTATAGTTGGTACTCCTGGATCTCCTAGTTTCTTTGGTATTCCACCTTTAAAAGTATAATTGGCAAGCATGGTGAAAATTTCAGCTTCCGGTATCTGTCTTTTATTTGTAACAATATCTTTCATATACTTAGCATAAGGATTCATTTTAAGCATATGAGTCAAATGCATATGCAAAAAGATAGGTCTAATCATTTCAGCAAAGCGCTCAAAATCCTCATCATCCTTTTTCTTGGATGGTTTAGGAGGAAAAGGCATGGATTTCTGAACCCATGGTTCTCTTTCTTTACCGTGCTTCCTAGCAATGAAGTCTCTCTTATCATAACGTTGATTCTTTGATTGTGGGTTATCAAGATCAACAGCAGGTTCAATCTCTACATCATTGTTATTGCTAGGTTGAGCATCAACATGAACATCATCATTATCACTAGGTTCATGTTCATTACCAGATTGTGTTTCAGCATCAGAAATAGAAATATCATTCGGATTCTCAGGTGTGTCAACAACAGGTTCACTAGAAGCATGCAAAGTCCTATCATTTTTCTTTTTCTTCTTCTTAGAAGGACTAGGTGCATCAACAATAGTTCTCTGAGAATCTTGCTCAACTCTCTTAGGGTGGCCCTCAGGGTACAAAGTTTCCTAAGTCATTCTACCCCCTCTAGTCATAACTCTAACAGCATTATCAATTTTCTTATTATTTAATTCATTGAGCAAATCATCTTGTGCTTTAAGCACTTGTTCTACCTGAGTGGTAACCATAGAAGCATGTTTACTAATAAGTTTAAGGTCACCTTTAACTCTAGACATATAATCACTCAAGTGTTCAACCATATAAGCATTACGTTTCAATTGTCTACCAACATAAGCATTGAAGTTTTCTTGTTTAACAATAAAATTATCAAACTCATCCAAGCATTGGCTAGCAGACTTATTACGAGGAATATCACCTTCATCAAATCTATAGAGAGAATTTACCTTTACTACCTGTGTCGGGTTATTAAGACCATGTATTTCTTCAATAGGTGGTAAATTCTTAACATCTTCAGCTTTAATACCCTTTTCTTTCATAGATTTCTTTGCCTCTTGCATATCTTCAGGACTGAGAAATAGAATACCCCTTTTCTTCGGAGTTGGCTTAGGAGTTGGTTCAGGAAGTGTCCAATCATTATCATTACTCAATATATTATTCAATAGCAATTCAGCTTGCTCAACAGTTCTTTCCCTGAAAACACAACCAGCACAACTATCCAGGTGGTCTCTGGAAGCATCGGTTAGTCCATTATAAAATATATCAAGTATTTCATTTTTCTTTAGAGGATGATCAGGCAAAGCATTAAGTAATCGGAGAAGCCTCCCCCAAGCTTGTGGGAGACTCTCTTCTTCAATTTGCACAAAATTAAATATTTCCCTTAAGGCAGCTTGTTTCTTATGAGCAGGGAAATATTTAGCAGAGAAGTAATAAATCATATCCTGGGAACTACGCACACAACCAGGAGCAAGAGAATTGAACCATGTTTTAGCATCACCCTTTAATGAGAATGGAAATAACTTAAGGATATAGTAGTAACGAATTTTTTCCTCATGAGTGAATAGGGTGGCTATATCATTCAATTTAGTAAGATGTGCCACAACAGTTTCAGATTCATAGCCATAAAAAGGATCAGATTCAACCAAAGTAATTAACTCAGGATCGACAGAGAAATCATAATCCTTATCAGAAATACAGATAGGTGAAGTAGCAAAAGCAGGGTCATATTTCATTCTAGCATTCAAAGACTTTTCTTTCAACTTAGCTAACAGTTTCTTAAGATCATATCTATCTTTGCAAGCAAAAAGGTCTCTAGCAGTTTCTTCATCCATAACATAACCCTCAGGCACATCAGGCAATTCATATCTAGGGGAGAATCTTCATCATCACTTTCATCAATATTATCTGTTCCAATAATTTCATTCTCTCTAACCCTAGCAAGTTGTTCATCAAGAAATTCACCTAATGGCACAGTATTATCAAGCATAGAAGTAGTTTCATCATAAGCATCATGCATAGCAGAAGTGGCATCATCAATAACATGCGACATATCAGAATCAATAACAGGTGTAGGTGTCACAAATTTACTCATAACAGAAGGTGAATCAAGTGCAGAGCTAGATGGCAGTTCCTTACCTCCCCTCGTAGTTGAAGGAAAAATCTTGGTTCTTTCATCTTTCAAGTTCCTCATAGTGATCAATAGATATAAATCCCAAGTGACTCAAAGAATAGAGCTATGCTCCCCGGCAACGGCGCCAGAAAATGGTCTTGATATCCCACAAGTATAGGGGATCGCAACAGTTTTCGAGGGTAGAGTATTCAACCCAAATTTATTGATTCGACACAAGGGGAGCCAAAGAATATTCTCAACTATTAGCAGTTGAGTTGTCAATTCAACCACACCTGAAAGACTTAATATCTGCAGCAAAGTATTTAGTAGCAAAGTAGTATGGAAGTAACGGTAACGGTGGCAAAAGTAACAGTAGCAGTTTTTGTAGCAATCGTAACAGTGGCAACGGAAAAGTAACTAGGCAAAGATCAATATGTGAAAAGCTCGTAGGCAATGGATCAATGATGGATAATTATGTCGGATGCGATTCCTCATGCAACAGTTATAAAATAGGGTGACACAGAACTAGCTCCAGTTCATCAATGTAATGTAGGCATGTATTCCGAATATAGTCATACGTGCTTATGGAAAAGAACTTGCATGACATCTTTTGTCCTACCCTCCCGTGGCAGCGGGGTCCTATTGGAAACTAAGGGATATTAAGGCCTCCTTTTAATAGAGTACCAGACCAAAGCATTAACACTTAGTGAATACATGAACTCCTCAAACTACGGTCATCACCGGGAGTGGTCCCGATTATTGTCACTTCGGGGTTGCCAGATCATAACACATAGTAGGTGACTATTGACTTGCAAGATAGGATCAAGAACTCACATATATTCATGAAAACATAATAGGTTCATATCTGAAATCATGGCACTCGGGCCCTAGTGACAAGCATTAAGCATAGCAAAGTCATAGCAACATCAATCTTAGAACATAATGGATACTAGGGATCAAACCCTAACAAAACTAACTCGATTACATGGTAAATCTCATCCAACCCATCACCGTCCAGCAAGCCTACGATGGGATTACTCATGCACGGTGGTGAGCATCATGAAATTGGTGATGGAGGATGGTTGATCATGATGATGGCGACGGATTCCCCTCTCCGGAGCCCCGAACAAACTCCAGATCAGCCCTCCCGAGGAAGATTAGGGCTTGGCGGCGGCTCCGTATCGTAAAACGCGATGAATCCTTCTCTCTGGTTTTTTTCTCCCTGAAAGCGAATATATGGAGTTGGGGTTGAGGTCGGTGGAGTCCCAGGGGGCCCACGAGGTAGGCGGGCGCGCCCTGCACCCTCGTAGACAGGGTGTGGACCCCCTGATGTTGATTCTTTTGCCAATATTTTTTATTAATTCTAAAATGTGTCTCCGTGGATTTTTAGGTCATTCCGAGAACTTTTATTTCTGCACAAAAATAACACCATGGCAGTTCTCCTGAAAACAGCGTCAGTCCGGGTTAGTTCCATTCAAATCATGCAAGTTAGAGTCCAAAACAAGGGCAAAAGTGTTTGGAAAAGTAGATACGTTGGAGACGTATCAGCATCCGAGCCAGGTCTATGCGTAGATGATATGCACGAGTAGAACACAAAGAGTTGTGGGCGATAATAGTTATACTGCTTACCACCAACGTCTTATTTTGATTCGGCGGTATTGTTGGATGAAGCGGCCCGGACCAACCTTACATGACCACGTTCATGAGACCGGTTCCACCGACAGACATGCAACTTGTTTTGCATAAAGGTGGCTGGCGGGTGTCTGTTTGTCCAACTTTAGTTGAATCGAATTTGACTATGGCCGGCCCTTGTTGAAGGTTAAAACAGCACACTTGATGAAAAATCATTGTGTTTTTTATGCGTAGGTAAGAACGGTTCTTGCTAGAAGCCCGTAGCAGCCACGTAAAACTTGCAACAACAAAGTAGAGGATGTCTAACTTGTTTTTGCAGGGCATGTTGTGATGTGATATGGTCAAGACATGATGTGATATAAGTTATTGTATGAGATGATCATGTTTTGTAAAAGTTATCGACAACTGGCAGGAGCCTTATGGTTGTCGCTTTATTGTATGAAATGCAACCGCCATGTAATTGCTTTACTTTATCACTAAGCGGTAGCGATAGTCGTAGAAGCAATAGTTGGCGAGACGACAACGACGCTACGACAGAGATCAAGGTGTCAAGCCGGTGACGATGGAGATCATGACGGTGCTTTGGAGATGGAGATCAAAGGCACAAGATGATGATGGCCATATCATGTCACATATTTTGATTGCATGTGTTGTTTATCTTTTTATGCATCTTATTTTGCTTAGTACGGCGGTAGCATTATAAGATGATCCCTCACTAAATTTCAAGGTATAAGTGTTCTCCCTGAGTATGCACCGTTGCGACAGTTCGTCGTGCCGAGACACCACGTGATGATCGGGTGTGATAAGCTCTACGTTCACATACAACGGGTGCAAGACAGTTTTGCACATGCAGAATACTCGGGTTAAAGTTGACAAGCCTAGCATATGCAGATATGGCCTCGGAACACTGAGACCGAAAGGTCGAACGTGAATCATATAGTTGATATGATCAACATAGAGATGTTCACCATTGAAAACTACTCCATCTCACGTGATGATCGGACATGGTTTAGTTGATATGGATCATGTGATCATTTAGATGACTAGAGGGATGTCTATCTAAGTGGGAGTTCTTAAGAAATATGATTAAATTGAACTTAAATTTATCATGAACTTAGTCCTGATAGTATTTGCATATCTATGTTGTAGATCAATAGCTCGCGTATAGCTTCCCCGTTTTATTTTTGATATGTTCCTAGAGAAAACTAAGTTGAAAGAATATAGTAGCAATGATGCGGACTAGGTCCGTGATCTAAGGATTATTCTCATTGCTGCAGAGAAGAATTATGTCCTTGATGCACCACTAGGTGACAGAACTATTGCAGGAGCAGATGCAGACGTTATGAACGTTTGACAAGCTCGGTATGATGACTACTTGATAGTTTAGTGCACCATGCTTTACGGTTTAGAACCGGGACTTCAAAAATGTTTTGAACGACATGGAGCATATGAGATGTTCCAAGAGTTGAAATTGGTATTTCAGACTCATGCTCGTGTTAAGAGGTATGAGACCTCTGACAAAGTACTTTGCCTACAAGATGGAGGAGAATAGCTCAGCTAGTGAGCATGTGCTCAGAATGTCTGGGTACTACAATCGCTTGAATCAAGTGGGAGTTAATCTTCCAGATAAGATAGTGATTGACAGAGTTCTCTAGTCACTATCACCAAGTTACTAGAACTTCGTGATGAACTATAATATGCGAGGTATGACGAAAACGATTCCCAAGCTCTTCGCAATGCTGAAATCAGCGAAGGTAGAAATCAAGAAAAAGCATCAAGTGTTGATGGTTAACAAGACCACTAGTTTCAAGAAAAGGGCAAGGGAAAGAAAGGGAAAACTTCAAAAGAATGGCAAGAAAGTTGCCACTCCCATGAAGAAGCCCAAAGCCAGACCCAAGCCTGAAACTGAGTGCTTCTACTGCAAAAGAAATGGTCACTGGAAGTGGAACTGCCCTAGATACTTGGCGGATAAGAAGGATGGCAAGTGAACAAAGGTATATTTGATATACATATTATTGATGTGTACTTTACTAGTATTTATAGCAACCCCTCGGTATTTGATATTGGTTCAGTTGCTAAGAGTAGTAACTCGAAATAGGAGTTGCAAGATAAACAGAGACTAGTTAAGGACGAGTTGACGATGTGTGTTGGAAGTAATTCCAAGGTTGATACGATCACCATCGCACACTCCCTCTACCTTAGGGATTAGAATTGAACCTAAATAAATGTTATTTGGTGTTTGTGTTGAGCATTAATATGATTAGATCATGTTTATTGCAATACGGTTATTCATTTAAGTCAGAGAATAATTGTTGTTCTGTTTATATGAATAAAACCTTCTATGGTCATACACCCAATGTGAATGGTTTATTGAATCTCGGTCATAGTGATACACATATTCATAATATTGATGCCAAAAGATGCAAAGTTGATAATGATAGTGCAACATATTTGTGGCACTCCCGTTTAGGTCATATTGGTGTAAAGCGCATGAAGAAACTCCATGCTGATGGGCTTTTGGAATCACTTGATTATGAATCACTTGTTGCTTGCGAACCATGCCTCATGGGCAAGATGACTAAGACTCCGTTCTCCAGAACAATGGAGCGAGCCACTGACTTATTGGAAATAATACATACTGATGTATGCGGTCCGATGAGTGTTGAGGCTCGCGGCGGGTATCGTTATTTTCTGACCTTCACAGATGATTTGAGCAGATATGGGTATATCTACTTAATGAAACATAAGTCTGAAACATTTGAAAAGTTCAAAGAATTTCAGAGTGAAGTAGAAAATCATCGTAATAAGAAAATAAAGTTTCTACGATCTGATCGCAGAGGCGAATATTTGAGTTACGAGTTTGGTCTTTATTTGAAACAATGTGGAATAGTTTCGCAACTCACGCCACCTGGAACACCACAGCGTAATGGTGTGTCCGAACGTCGTAACCGCACTTTATTAGATATG
The DNA here is from genome assembly GCA_011799875.1 of Thinopyrum elongatum. NCBI lineage: Eukaryota > Viridiplantae > Streptophyta > Magnoliopsida > Poales > Poaceae > Thinopyrum > Thinopyrum elongatum. Next base: position 495,303,863 of record CM022297.1, on the reverse strand, counting down.
GTGCGATCTATGATGTCTCTTACCAAGTTACCACTATCGTTTTGGGGTTATACATTAGAGACAGCTGCATTCACATTAAATAGGGCACCATCTAAATCCGTTGAGACGACACCGTATGAACTGTGGTTTGGCAAGAAACCTAAGCTGTCGTTTCTTAAAGTTTGGGGTTGCGATGCTTATGTGAAAAAAAGCTTCAGCCTGATAAGCTCGAACCTAAATCGGAGAAATGCGTCTTCATAGGATACCCAAAAGAAACTATTGGGTACACCTTCTATCACAGATCCGAAGGCAAGATTTTTTGCTAAGAATGGATCCTTTCTAGAGAAGGAGTTTCTCTCGAAAGAAGTGAGTGGGAGGAAAGTAGAACTTGATGAGGTAGTTGTACCATCTCTCAAGTTGGAAAGTAGTTCATCACAGAAATCAGTTCCAGTGATGCCTACACCAATTAGCGAGGAAGTTAATGATGATGATCATGAAACTTCAGATCAAGTTACTACCGAACCTCGTAAGTCAACCAGAGTACGTTCCGCACCAGAGTGGTACGGTAATCATGTTCTGGAAGTAATGTTACTAGACCATGACGAACCTACGAACTATGAGGAAGCGATGATGAGCCCAGATTCCGCGAAATGGCTTGAGGCCATGAAATCTGAGATGGGATCCATGTATGAAAACAAAGTATGGACTTTGGTTGACTTGCCCGATGATCGGCAAGCCATAGAGAATAAATGGATTTTCAAGAGGAAGACGGACGCTGATGGTAGTGTTACTATCTACAAAGCTTGACTTATCGCAAAAGGTTTTCGACAAGTTTAAGGTGTTAACTACTATGAGATTTTCTCACTCGTAGCGATGCTTAAGTCTGTTCGAATCATGTTAGCAATTGCCACATTTTATGAAATCTGGCAAATGTATGTCAAAACTGCATTCCTTAATGGATTTCTTAAAGAAGAGTTGTATATGATGGAACCAGAAGGTTTTGTCAATCCTAAAAGTGTTAACAAAATGCGCAAGCTCCAACGATCCATCTATGGACTGGTGCAAGCATCTCGGAGTTGGAATATACGCTTTGATGAGTTGCTCAAAGCATATAATTTTATACAGACTTGCGGTGAAGCCTGTATTTACAAGAAAGTGAGTGGGAGCACTACAACCTTTCTGATAAGTATATGTGAATGACATATTGTTGATCGGAAATGATGTAGAATTTTCTGGAAAGCATAAAGGAGTGTTTGAAAGGAGTTTTTCAAAGAAAGACGTCGGTGAAGCTGCTTACATATTGAGCATCAAGATCTATAGAGATAGATCAAGACGCTTGATAAGTTTTTCCAATGAGTACATACCTTGACAAGATTTTGAAGTAGTTCAAAATGGAACAGTCAAAGAAGGAGTTCTTGCCTGTATTGCAAGGTGTGAAGTTGAGTAAAGACTCAAAACCCGACCATGGCAGAAAATAGAAAGAGAATGAAAAGTCATTCCCTATGCCTCAGTCATAGGTTCTATAAAGTATGCTATGATGTGTACCAGACCTATTGTGTACCTCACCATGAGTTTGGCAAGAGGGTATAATAGTGATCCAGGAGTGGATCACTGGACAGCGGTCAAAATTATCCTTAGTGGAATAAGGATATGTTTCTCGGTTATGGAGGTGACAAAGAGTTCGTCGTAAAGGGTTACGTCGATGCAAGCTTTGACACTAATCCGGATGACTCTAAGTCTCAATCTGGATACATATTGAAAGTGGGAGCAATTAGAAAGAGTAGCTCCGTGCAGAGCATTGTAGACATAGAAATTTGCAAAATACATACGGATCTGAATGTGGCAGACCCATTGACTAAACTTCTCTCACAAGCAAAACATGATCACACCTTAGTACTCTTTGGGTGTTAATCACATGGCGATGTGAACTAGATTATTGACTCTAGTAAACCCTTTGGGTATTGGTCAGATGGCGATGTGAACTATAGAGTGTTAAATCACATGACGATGTGAACTATTGGTGTTAAATCACATGGCGATGTGAACTAGATTATTGACTCTAGTGCAAGTGGGAGACTGAAGGAAATATGCCCTAGAGGCAATAATAAAGTTGTTATTTTATATTTCCTTATATCATGATAAATGTTTATTATTCATGCTAGAATTGTATTAACCGGAAACTTGATACATGTGTGAATACATAGACAAAACAAAGTGTCCCTAGTATGCCTCTACTTGACTAGCTCGTTAATCAAAGATGGTTAAGTTTCCTAACCATAGACATGTGTTGTCATTTGATGAACGGGATCACATCATTAGGAGAATGATGTGATGGACAAGACCCACCCATTAGCTTAGCATAATGATCTTTAAGTTTTATTGCTATTGCTTTCTTCATGACTTATACATATTCCTTTGACTATGAGATTACGCAACTCCCGAATACCGGAGGAACACCTTGTGTGCTATCAAATGTCACAACGTAACTGGGTGATTATAAAGATGCTCTACAGGTGTCTCCGAAGGTGTTTGTTGGGTTGGCCTAGATCGAGATTAGGATTTGTCACTCCGAGTATCGGAGAGGTATCTCTGGGCCCTCTCGGTAATGCACATCACTATAAGCCTTGCAAGCAATGTGACTAATGAGTTAGTTGCGGCATGTTGCATTACAGAACGAGTAAAGAGACTTGCCGGTAACGAGATTGAACTAGATATGAGATACCGACGATCGAATCTGAGGCAAGTAACATACCGATGACAAAGGGAATAACGTATGTTGTCATTGCGGTTTGACCGATAAAGATCTTCATAGAATATGTAGGAACCAATATGAGCATCTAGGTTCCGCTATTGGTTATTGACCGGAGATGTGTCTCGGTCATGTCTACATAGTTCTCAAACCCGTAGGGTCCGCACGCTTAACGTTCGATGACGATTTGTATTATGAGTTATGTGTTTTGGTGACCGAAGTTTGTTCGGAGTCCCGGATGAGATCGTGGACATGACGAGGAGTCTTGAAATGGTCGAGAGGTAAAGATTTATATATTGGAAGGTAGTATTCGGACACCAGAAGGGTTCCGGAGTGTATCGGGTACATACCGGAGTACCGGAGGTGTTACCAGAACCCCCCGGGGAAAGATATGGGCCATAGGAGGGAGGCTAACCAGCCTACAAGGAGCTGGTGCGCCCCCCACAAGGGAGGAGGCCGAATTGGACTAGGGAAGGGGGCGCCACCCCCCTTTCCTTCTCCTACTCCCTCTCCTTTTCCCCTTTCCCCCTCCATGAGAAGGAAAAGAAGGGGGCCGAATCCTACTAGGACTAGGAGTCCTAGTAGGATTCCCCCATTATGGCACGCCCCATTGGTGGCCGGCCTCCTCCTCCCCTCCTTTATATACGGGGGCAGGGGGGCACCCCAAAGCACAACAGTTATTCTCCTAGCCGTGTGCGGTGCCCCCCTCCATAGTTTACTCCTCCGGTCATAGCGTTATAGTGCTTAGGCGAAGCCCTGCGCGGATCACATCACCATCACCGTCACCACACCGTCGTGCTGACGAAACTCTCCCTCGACCCTCTGCGGGATCAAGAGTTCGAGGGACGTCATCAAGCTGAACGTGTGCTGAACTCGGAGGTGCCATACGTTTAGTACTAGATTGGTTAGATCGTGAAGACGTTCGACTACATCAACCGCGTTAACCTAACGCTTCCGCTTTCGGTCTACGAGGGTACGTGGACACACTCTCCCCTCTCGTTGCTATGCATCTCCTAGATAGATCTTGCGTGATCGTAGGAAAAATTTTGAAATTGCGCGCTACGTTCCCCAACAGTTCCAAATGCCATCGCGGAAAGGGGTAAAAAACTGTTTGTATAGCACCTCGTTGTCCCAGTGTTAGGATTTGTCACTCCGAGTATCGGAGAGGTATCTCTGGTCCCTCTCTGTAATACACATCATAAGCTTGCAAGCAAACGACTAAGGAGTTGGTCACGAGGAGATGTATTACGGAACGAGTAAAGAGACTTGCCGGTAACGAGATTGAACTAAGGTATGAAGATACCGACGATCGAATCTCGGGCAAGTAACATACCGATAGACAAAGGGAATTACGTATGTTGTCATAACGGTTCGACCGATAAAGATCTTCGTAGAATATGTAGGAGCCAATATGGGCATCCAGGTTCCTCTATTGGTTATTGAACGGAGAGGTGTCTCGGTCATGTCTACATATTTCTCGAACCCGTAGGGTCCGCACGCTTAACATTCGATGACGATATAGTATTATATGAGTTATGTGATTTGGTGACCGAATGTTGTTTGGAATCCCGGCTAAGATCACGGACATGATGAGGAGTCTCAAAATGGTCGAGAGGTAAAGATTGATATATAGGACAATAGTATTCGGACACCGGAAGTGTTTCGGAGGTTACCGGGTACTTATCGGGTCACCGGAATGGAGTTTCGGCACCCCCGGCAAAGATATGGGCCTTACGGGCCAAGAGAGGGAACACACCAGCCCACAAGGGGCTGGTGCGCCCCTATATAGGCCAGCCCTATGAGGAGGAGAAGGAAAGTGTGGAGTAGGACTCCCCCTTCCTTCCCTCTCCCCCCTCCCTCTTTCCTTCCCCATTCTTCTTACAACGAAAGGGGGCGCAGGGTAAGGCAGCAGCCCTAGGGCTGCCGCCAGGTCTCTTGGGGCGCCCTAGGTGCTGCCTCCTCCCCTCCCACCTATATATACATGGGTAGGGGGCGCCACACAAGGACACAACATTATCTTAGCCATGTGCGGCGCCCCCGTCCACCGTTTACTTCCCCGGTCATATTTTCATAGTGCTTAGGCGAAGCCCTGCGAGGATCACTTCACCATCACCGTCACCACGCCGTCGTGCTGACAGAACTCATCTACTACCTCGACGTCTTGCTGGATCAAGAAGGCGAGGGACGTCACCGAGCTGAACGTTTGCAGAACGCAGAGGTATCGTGCGTTCGATACTTGATCGGTTGAAGCACGAAGAAGTTCGACTACATCAACCGCGTTGAGAAACGCTTCCGCTTACTGTCTACGAGGGTACGTAGACACACTCTCCCCCTCGTTGCTATGCATCTCCATGGATAGATCATTGCATATGCGTAGAATTTTTTTTGTTTTCCATGCAACGTTTCCCAACACCACAGGGGCGCCAACTCGGACCGAGGCCACAACAACGGCGCATGACAAACAGGCACTAACGCAGCGGACAAAGCCACCACGGACTAGGTCGGCCCCCTGCCATTCGCGCCGCCGTACCTCATCCACTGCCACAAACCAGATACGCGCCGTCCATCGGGGCCAGCCTGCAGCCGCCACGCCCGACCGCCGACGCCGCAGATCGAGCTGCCACCAGTCAAGGAAGCAGCCCCGCCCCACCGCCGCCAGGAAAGCCCCAGCCGCGCCAGGCGCGCGACACCTCGTCGTCCCTGCACCAGGAACAAGCCGAGGCCGCACGCCCACCTCACCGCCTCAGCCCGTGTCGCCCGCGACCAGCCGGCCGGGGGAGCATCCCGCCAGATCTAGTTCGGCCGGCCACACCCCGACGCAACCCACCTGTGCAGGCACGCACCACCACTCTCCCAGCAGTCCACCACGCAACACCGCCATCCGTCGCCGTCGCTGCGCCCTGCCCAGCACCGCGCAAACGCCAGAGGAGGCTGTCCCGCACCAGCACTCCCCGTGCGAAGGGTGACAGGGCCCGCCGACGCCGGCCGGGCTTTGCCCGGTGGCGCGCTCCGGTGGCGGTGGGGGGGGAGGAGATCAAGGAGGGAGGGAGCTGGGCGGCGGCAGTCGAGGGTATGCCCCCCCCCCCCCCCCCCCCCCCCCCCCCCCCGCCGCTCGCGGAGCGGGCCGGGCGAGGGATTTTTGTGTCTTCGTGTGCTCACACTCATCATTGGTCTCCCAATCTGCGGACAGATGCGGAAAAAAAATTGTGTGCTGCAGTTAAAGATGCCGTAAGGTCTGCTTGCGAGGAGAAGCGTATGCATGAATTAAGTTAAAAGGTTGAGCCAAATTTCATTATTGTTCAAATTGCATGCATGAACGGTTCAACAGTGCAGGGACACGTAGCCAAAAGATTGGTTTTAAGTAGATTCTTTTTTGCATTGAACCTGAACATTACCACTATTCGAACCTAGCCTTTATAATCGATGTCATGGTTCTCGGGGCAACTCGAAGTTAGCGCAACCGGCCACTCCAAGAGCTACTTGCCGTTGTGGCCCATCGCCGCCGGCTTCGTCATCGGCTGCCGTTGCCGCACTCGTGCCTGGTCTCGCGCCCCAGCAGCACTGGTGCTCGTACCGGGGTGGCATCACCAGCATGAGGCCAACTCCAATGCGCGGCCACAAATGGACGTCCCATTTATTCGATTTATGTCTGTTTGTATCGGTAAAATGGAAGCTCGTATCTGGCTGTGGTCTTTCGCTCATCGGTTCTTCTAATCAGCCGTCGTATTTCAAAATATTTGTCCGATTTAGACTTATTTTTTAAAGAAGGCATTGCAAATAATAATAAATGATATAGTATATTACAGTGAACTTAAAAAGACCACAAAAGATTGAAATTCAACTTCTAATTTACAAAAAAAAAACATAAAAACTAGATCTGGCGCCGCCATGGCCGGTGTCAGCCACTGTTGTCCTCGTCCTTGTCGTCCATGGTGAGGTTGACGTAGGGCAGTGGCTGCCAAAGGTGGGCTGGCGGCCCCTCCAGTGGCTGCCAAGCTGGGGCGGGCGGCGCCTGTGGCTGCAAATGAGGGGCAAACGGGGCTGGTGACCATGACTGGGCTAGCGGGGCTGGCGGCGCTTCCGGTTGTGAGGGCGGGTTGCATGGCACTGTGGTTGTCCGCGTGCATCCCTGCCCCACAAGGCCGACTTCCAGGACGGGGTGGTAGGCTCCTCCTCGACCACCTCCTTTCTTCATCTCGAGCTCTGGGATTTAGACAGGGCCATCATCTCCTCCAGGCTGTCCAACTGCTCCCGCTCTATGCATGTGTACTCCCTCTCGTAGTCCTCCATCACCCTCCTCAGCAGCCGCTCCTCCTCTTATGCTGTCATGGTGGGAGGTGGTGGTGGCGAGGACGTTGAGGGGAGGGCGTCAGCATCAGCCCGCGCACGATCGCGCGACCGGGGCGGGCTATGAGCACGACCGACAAAAAAAGTTTGGACCAGGGAGCTACAAAACAACAAGGCTCACGGTGGCGGAGGGGCGTGGCTAGGGTTTGGTCCGGGGAGCGTATGGGGAGGAATATATGTTGGGCCGAGTGGGCCAGCGTCTGCCGGGCCCGACGTGGCAGACGCGCCCAGGCGCGCCATATCCGCCCCACGTTTGTGCTAAATATGAGGGGTGCCGGTCAGTCCGGACGTTTGACGCCCGTTTGAGGCGCCTGTCTGGATTGGGTTTCTTTTACCGGGCACTAACTGGGTCGTCCCTCTGGACGCCCCATATCCGCCCCACATTTGTGCTTAATATAAAGGGTGCCGATCAGTCCGAACGTTTGACGCCCGTTTGAGGCGCCTGTCTGGGTTGGGTTTCTTTTACCGGGCACTGACTAGGTCGTCCCCCCGGGCGTAGGAGGGGGCGTTTGAGGCACCCGACTGTAGATGCTCTTGCTCTAAGAGCATCTATAGCCGGCCCCCCTGTTTCCTCTTCAATGGTTCAAAACGTCTACCCAGTCAGTGCCCAGTGAAAAAAAGCTGACACAGCCAGATCCCTCATTTTCATTTTAAATTTCCGGACTGACCGGCGTACCTCAAACCCATCTCAATTTTACGGGCAATACGAGGGTGCACGGTCACGCCTGGACACTCCTGCAACCTCAGCCAAAATCATATGGACCCACAAGTCATCCCTAACTTTATTTCCCTCTCTCGCTCCCCTCGCGTCCATGTCTCGCAGTTCACGCTGCTCGCAGGGACGGAGCCAAATTTTTTTGTCATTGGGTTCACTCATTAACTCATTATAAAGATTTGGTATGCTATAATTAAGTGTAAAGTCTAATTTTACACAAGTTTAAGCAAGAGTATAGCACTAAAAAATAACATACATATGCTATTACTTATCACAAATTGTGTTACACTGGAAGCTGAAGAGTGCAAGACATACCTGTCGGATGAAATTATAAATTGAGTTCCTTACATATTATAAATAGAGTAATACCAAAAATAGTTTGCAGCTCCAGTTGTAGCTTTCTCATCTTCCTAAAAACACTAAAAAATGATAAGTTAGTTTGAGAAGTTTTAAAACAAGTATCATCAAGCGAAAGAAGTTGTAAAATCACTCACATTTTAGAGTGTCGGTTTTGATTTTCATCTACTTAAAAGGATCAAACACCAGATCGTTACTAGTGGCAGAAAACATATCTTTTTCCGCATAGCAAATTAATCAATCACTGATGAGCCAATCATCCATTTTATTGTGCAATTTTTTCTTCACAACATTCATAGCTGAAAAGCATCCATCCACAGATGTTGTGACAACAAACAATATTAGTACTAGCTTTAGAAGTTGATAGCCCAGAGAAAAAGTAATATCTTATTTGTCTACGTCATTAGTTTGGACTAGATCTAAGTTTAGTATCTCCAATTTCTCTTTGTGGCTAATCCAAATTAAGCGGTAACATTTGAAGCCCCTTATATAGTTATAAATATATCTCATCTTGTTCCTTAGAATTTCTCGTGTACTCCAAAAATTTCTTCCTATAAATCAGATCATAAGGCAACTTGTCTTAATTAATTCCTCTTTGTATAGAATGCTTCAGAACTATGAAGCACCGATACGGCGACACCGATACGGCGATACGAGTACGGCGATACGGGATACGGCAATTTTTAGAAACATCAATAAGGCGATACGGCGAGTATATATTAATAATAATTTATAAAATGACAAGTAATAAAGACAAAACATAATAGAATGTGTGAGATGAAATTAAAATACTGCCTCATTGGTTTCCTGATTTCCTCCATGCCTCTTTTCATGTCCTAAATGATCATCCAGGTGCTCAACTCATCATGGTGTATGCAAAATCAGCAAGCAGTAGCAATAGCAAATAAGCAAGCAGTAGCAAACTAGGAATAGCAAGCAATAGTAAGCATCTATGCTAAGCCGTAACATCAGCGCAGTAGGAACTAGGAAGTAGCAGCATAGCAACAATCTGTAGAGAGCAGCATAGTTCGCCGGATCTATCTTACTTCGCTCTTGCTGGTGACTGACGAATGACGATGGTGCCGGAGAAGACTCTAGCCAACCGAGGCGCATCGAGGCAATTCCAGGCGGCGCCAGCGAGCTACTCCAGTCTACGGCGGCGGCCGGCGGGGAGGCGAGTCCAGACGGCGGCGGCTCGCTCGTGCAAGCGCCTGCCGTGCGAATAAACAAAAGACAGGGAGGGCAAATACTTAGGGTTAGCCATGGGCCTTCTACTGGGCTTGCCGTGTCGCTCCCGTATCGTAGACGCTGCACAGGACGTATCGACATTTTTTCTTTTATTTTTAAATCGGAAAATAGGATACTTCTCCGATACCCGTATCGTGCGTATCGCCGTATTGGCAACGTCCGGTACGCCGATACACCAGTTTCTGCTGTATCAGTGCTACGTAGCTTCAGAAGACTACTTGGAGTGGTATTTGGTGCACTTTGTCTACCTCTAATGGATGACCTCAATCTAGTAATTAGTTTATATCTGAAAAATACTATCCCATAGCCTAGATCAATCAAAATACGGGGAATAACAATTAGAAAACTACACCATGTTTAACGGAGAGGAGATCTTTCGATGCAACTCGGTACCTTTAATTTTTGGTTTATATTAGGCGGCAAGGTTGCCGCCCAGACCTAGCCTTGTCGGCGGGGCTCGTCGCCGGCGCATGGAGGAGATTGGGAGAGAGTCGACGAAGCGAACGGCGAAAGATCGTGCTGCTGGCGGCTGCCTGTGTACACGTACATGTCTACAGGAGAATAGGAATACCTAGAAGGGTCACGAAGCCACGAACTTGCCTGGCAGGCTGGCACGGATGGAGTTCACTTTACGGGCTTTTGGACTTCTTGCGTTGCATTCTAAGTTTGATGGGTTCAGCCCCTATTTTCCACTGGGTTCATGCAAGTACGTATACGTGTACATATACTCGGCCAGGAAAAATCGTTGGGTTCAACTGAACCCAACACTATTACGCTGGCTCCGCCCCTGGCTGCTCGACGCGGCCGTGGCGTCGTCGTGCTCCTCCGGCTACCTCTGCTCAAAGCGGACGCGATGACTTGGACCGAGGACGAGTACCGTGGGCGTAGCCACGGTCACTGGAGTCGCGCTCAGGAGGAGCTGAGTCGCGCGGGTTGCACTACGCGCACGCCCGACGCGCCCATTGGCACAAGCAGACGCGCCTCACGGGCATTCGTGCATACCGCCGCCGCCTCCGCGCGAGCGTGCGCGCCCGCCGCCACAGCCGCCCGGGCGAGCTGGCTGGCCGCCGCAGCCTCGCGGGCGTGCGGGCGTGCAGTCGCAGCCGATGGCTTGCGTGCTCTCCTCGTTCTCTTCATGCTCTGGTGGTGCCGCCCATAACATGATCGATGAAATGCCTGAGAAAATGAGGTGTCAAAGTAGGAGTTACGGTTGGGTGTAAGCAAAAATAAGGGGTCAAAACGGACACGACCGGACACTGACCGCGGACGTCTGAGGGTTGAAATTTGTACATTGCGGGTGTAGAACTGTAGATGCTCTAATGTTGCACATTTTCTCGTCTTGCCGTACCAAACAGACTCGATGTGCTGGACTTGGAATGGGACATGCATGGCGGGGCGGGGCGGGGGTGGATCGTCATCATGTCATGGTCACCACGGCCTTCTCGGTTTGCTGGGCAGACTCGGCCACAGGGCAGAAGCGCCAAGCTTGGGAACGAACGGGCACGTTGGTCGACCGAGCTTGTCTCCACTCGTGGCAATGTGGGCACGGCATGATGGCCGCACGCAGCGGTGACGGCGCGCGCGCTACGTAAGGCCGTGTCGTACTGTGCATCTGATCTTACTGCACGACCCAAGATCGAGCGAGCACGGACGGGACTGTTCATTGCTGCTCGTGTGCTGTGCGGCATGGTCAAAGCTCGCTGTCGATTTCGCTCACGAGCGACGTCTCGATCGGCTCCTGGGTCACTGGGTGGATGGATCCGACGCTGCAGCCGGCTACGCAGGCGGCGTCCGAAGATGGGTATCGCCCAGGCTACCTTCGGCCACGCAGACGGGAACCTTTCCGTTTCCTTGTCTCGCATCCCCCGAGACGTTGGATGCGCGAGAGGTGGCCGGCCAAGTGCATGCGCACCAGCCACCGGAAGCCGACCGATCGGCCGTCACGCAGCCGGGCACACGTTTTTTTTAGCACAGACGCAGACGTATTTGCTGCACTTGTATGATGTACGTTGAACTTGAAGCACTCCATGTTAGTTACCTGTTGGACATAATCATATGATGTGTTTGAATGTGAATTATGTGTGACGTTTGCTTGTAAAAAAAAAATGATAATTCTAGTAAGGGCATCTCCGACCGCGACCCGCAAATTTTCTCCTGCATACGTCCGCGGAAGGAGGGCCAGTTCACGAATACGGATGCGGGAGCCAGCCAGGGGCGGAGCCAAGATTTGAGCATTTTTGTGGTGGGGGGGGGGGGGGGGGGTGTGCAAAGAGATGACGCTCGATATAATGCTACATGTTCATACTTGTCTAACACATAAGAACAAGAATCCCCGTTCCAAAATATATGACGTTTTGGTAGACTATAAACTGAAACGGAGATAGTATATGCTTTTTGACAAATATTGATTTAAATTTAGCTACCTACAAGAAGCGTAGGAGTTACCAATCTCATATGAGTTGAAGCAAAAAATTTAAGGCCAGGATTAAGGATTGAAACAAGTGTCCCCCTAAAAAAAGGAACAAGTGGTTTAGAAATATTTTTTTCTATTCTTTCTCTTCACTTTTTCTAGAGGAACGTATAGCTTTTTTTTTGCGGGTGAAGAGGAAAGTATAGCAAATATAAAAATAAAAGATACATAAGATAAGATTTCCTCATCTTATCACAAATACCAAGGCATGAACACGTACATGAAACAAAGTAGATTACGAGAATAGTATATACCTTTGAGAAGTTGATTGGTGGCAAATTTACTGGATCAACAGCGTGAGTTCCTAAGTGGATCAGCAGCGTGAGTACTTGATTAGCCACCAAGGGCAATTAGCAGCGGGCCATCCAAGCATCGTCGAGTGCCCTTGTTGAAACGACTGGCAAAGGAGTCGCCGGCTTCTTTGAGAATCTCGAAGAAACCAATGTTGAAACGACAGGCAGATATCCGACTGGGCCGGCCCAAGATAGCGAGCAGCAGCGAAGTTTTAGCGGGAGTCTGGAGACCTAAGAAAAAATCGCATTCTGTAGGTATCGAACGCAGGACCTTTCGCCAAGACATGATATTACCAGTTCAACTACCGACCGTATCTGAATATTGGGCTGTGCGAATAAATTAAGAACCAAAACCATCGCATATCCGAGTATTTTTGAAATTTCGAACCCAAAACATTTATTTTAAAAAAGGAAATGTTTATTGAAACGCGAACACTTTTTAAATTTGTGAACAAAATTATAAAAAACTCAAACATTTTTAAAAAAAGGGAACACTTTTTTGAAAATACTGAACAATTTTTGGAAACTCTGGGAAAAAAAGAACACGTGAACATTTTTTCAAAACCATCATTTTTGAAATTCCAAATTTTCTGGAAAACACGAACATTTTATAAAACTCTGGAACAAAATTTGAAAACACAAACATTTTTTCAAAATAGGAACATTTTTTTGAAATTACAAAACTAAATTCAAAAAGCGAACATTTTTTAAAACCAAACTTTTTCTGAAATTTCGGAACAAAACTTGAAATCATGAACATTTCTGAAAGATGCACATAATTATTGAAAGGGAACATTTTTTTTAAACTCCCGGACATAATTTAAGACATGAACATGTTTTGAAATTTGTGAACAATTTTAAGAAACCAGAACATTTTTTGAATCTTCCGAACAAAATTTGGAAACATGAATATTCTATGAAATTAGAGAACAAGTTTTGAAAAGGAATTATTAATTGAAATCCCCATTTTTTTCTGAAGACGTTTTGAAAATTTTGAATGTAACAGAAAAAAAAGATTAGTAAAAAACATAAGAAAGCAAAAAACCAGTAAAAAAGGTTCAGGAACATTCTAGAATCTTCACAAAACCAGACAAACCAGGCTGGAATCTTCCAGTCCCAAAACCAGATGCATGTACTCGTTAGCTTCTCAGATGCGCCGGCCCAGTTTGATCGCTAGCTTGATCTGGTCTGTGAGAACGATCCACTATTTGACGCAGAATGCGTCAAATAGGAAAAGCTGGGGATTAACGCAAGAACCTTGAGCGAACGAAGCCTTCAATGGGCTTTCCTCTGGGCTTCAGTACTCGTTAGCTTCTCGGATGGGCCGGCCCAGTTTGATCGCTAGCTTAATCTGGTCTGTGCGAAGGATCCACTACTTGACGCAGAATGCGTCAAATAGGAAAAGCTGGGGATTAACGCAAGAACCTTGAGCGAAGGAAGCCCTCAATGGGCTTTCCTCTGGGCTTTTCACTATTTTGCCATAGTTTACGCGTGAGTAGGGGGGCCATCGTGTAATTGCTATCGCTAATGCAGAATACTACTCATTGTCAACACGATCGATAGGGGGGCCAGGCGGGACCTCCTGGTTGGCGCCTCCAGCGCCGCACAACTAACTGGCGCTTGCAGCAGCGTCCGGGTGGGCCGGCCCACGACCGCGCACCGCGAAAAAAAACCACCCTAAAAATGCCTGTCGACTGGGATTCAAACTCGCACCATTGCGATTGCATATAGCGCAGCTGACCACTGGACAAACTAACTTCCACTGACTATTTACAGCGCGGAACTTTTAAGAACAGAAACTTAGACGTGCTTTTTGGTTACATAATGTTTACATTTTTCAATTATTTGAAAGCATGTTCATAGATTTCAAATGAAGTTCACGAGCATGCAAAAAAGGTTCACGTATTCAAAAAAAGTTCTCCAAATCGAAAAAGTTCATGTGTCCAAAAAAGTTCAAGAATTCAAAAGAAGTTCATTTTTTTAAGTTCGATATATTTTGAAAATTCGCAAACTCAAAAAGGGTTCATCAAGTTTGAAAAAAGTTCATCGAATTGGAAACAAGTTCATCGAATTTGAAAAAAGTTTAACGAATTTGGAGAAAGTTCATCCAAATTGAAAAAGTTCATCGAGTTTAAAAAAAGTTCATCGAATTAGAAAAACAGTTCACGATTTTGAAAACCAGTTCATCGAGAAATGAAAATAGTTCGTTAACTTGAAGAAAAAGTTCATCTATTTGCAAAGAGTTCACGAATTTAAAAAAAATCATCAAATAAGGACGAAAAAAAAGAAAGCAAAAAATAAAAAATGGGAAGAAGGAAAGAAGAAAAGAGGGAAAAGATGTCACCTAACAAAACTGCCTTAGCGGACTAGTGGTTAGCGGAGTGTACCACCTTACAGGAGGTTGTTGGATCGAATTTCTCCGCGCGTGTTTTTTTTTGCCTTTTTAGAAAGCCGAAAGGAGACTTAATTGGGCCGGCCCAGCGCGAAGGTCTGCAGGCGCTAGTTTGCAAAATGCACACAAACGGGCACCTGCAGCGCTAAATAGGAAGCGCCGGGCCAGGCCCCTGCTGCCCCCTCCCCCATGTCTCCGCCACTGGAGCCGGCCATTCAACGATGCCCGCATACATTTTAAACAACTTTTTGACTAATCGGACGAAATTCATGCAAACACAACATATTTTCATATAAACCGGAGGAGATCCATTACATTTCAAACATTTAAGGAAAAAAACCCTACCCAAAACATATCCTACAGTGGCGGCCGCCCGTTGTCCACTTCCTTTCTATTCCGCGTCGACGACCACATCCTCCATCTGTCGTCTCCAGAACGGCGGCGGTAAGACCCGTGAAGTGAATGTGTGGTCTCCGGCGAGGAAAAGTAAAACGCGGGAGACGGACAGACTCACATGGGACACAAGGTCATACCGCCTCCCGTGTCCTACTCATCCTCGGAGGAGTCTGCGACCTGTCTGTCGCCGGTGGACGTGAGGTCCACAATGGAAATGGTGGCGCTGACGCTGTTGTTAACGAACCGGCCCTCCCGGTAGTTTGTCGGTGAAGCGTAGGAGGCGCAACTGGCATTGTGCTTGTCCGCGATCGCCTGCAGCTGCACCTACGCGGTGGCCGCTTCCTGTCAAGCGGCAGCTTGAGCACAAACGGTCTCATGGATCGCACGCTGCTCGTCGACGAAGTTGGGGTTCGCCGCGGCCATGGCCGCCACGGCCTCCTCGCTCGCCGTCGATCTGGCCCTCCGCCAGCCGGTGCTGCTCTATGAGGAACAGGTTCTACCGTTGTTCCTTCGCCTGTTGGAACGCCGACATACACTACAAAAAAAAGACACATCCGTGACATTTTGGGCCGAACGATTTTTTTCCTGTCATGCTTATGACACTTCTATGACGATAATTGTGACAAAACCCGGTATCATCATAGATGTGGTGGGCTCCAACTTCTATGAAAAAATCATGACAGAAAATGGGCTTTTTGTCCTGGGCGGGCCGGAGACGCAGCTGCATGACATTCTTTGGGCCGTCCATGACGGGAAAAACCGTGGTAAAAGCGAGGGCGAGGAAAATATCGGAGAGTTCCCAGTTACGATGGGTGGTCGTGGGCCGAGCGATGCGCGTTTCTCTCGTACACGTACGCGTGTGGGTGCGAGGCGTTGGGCTCTAACTGAACCCGAGCGAGGCGTTCGCCTACTGAACCCGAGCGATTGCACTGCAGGCTATGCGTTACTGAACCCGAGCGATCGATCGATCTGGCTGTTAACTGAACCCGATCGAGCGATTCCTTCGCTACTGCTGCTAACTGAAGCCGATCGAACCTACTGCCTCTTGATGAAAAGTGAGCGTTGTTGGGGGGTTGGATGAACAGTTCTCGATGTGGGGTTGGATGAACAGGACCCCGTGGTGTTGCCGCTGGATGAACAGGACCCCGATCGAGCCGGTTGGGGGTGGATGAACAGGACCCCATGGAGGGCTGGTTGAACAGGACCCCGTGGAGGGCTGTTGAACAGTAGCCGGTGGAGGGCTGGATGAACAGTAGCCCGTGGAGCGGTGATTGAACAGGACCCCGTGGAGAGGGCTGGTTGAACAGTAGCCGGTGGAGGAGCGGTGGAGGCTGGATGAACAGGAGCCCGTGGATGAACAGTCGCAGGTGGAGGCTGGAGGAGGTCGACGGTGGACGAACAGTAGCCCATGGAGGCTGGAGGAGGTTGACGGTGGAGATGAACAGTAGCCCGTGAAGTCCCGTTTTGCGGTACGCCACACCCCTCCCGATGAACAGGACCCCCGTTTCGACCGTAGCGCTCCAACACAAGTCCGTTTCCTCCGTTTTGGGGTACGCCACACCCCTCCCGATCAACAGGACCCCGTTTCGACCATTGGAGGTCGAAGAGAAGTCCGTTTCCTCCGTTTCGACCGTAGGCGATCGAACACAAGGCTGTTTCCTCCGTTCTGCGGTACGCCAGACCTCGTTTCGATCGGCTGTTCCGTCCAAGCCGGTTGGCTCCCGATGAACAGCACGCGTTCCGTTGCCTCCCGATGAACACGACGACGCAGTTTCTCCGTTCCCACCCAGCCATGTACACGAGCCCTGGCCGTACGTATGCGCGAGTAGGCATTCGAGACCCCGCCTGTATGTACGTACGTGGCCGTATTTACTTTCTTGCACCCTGGCTGTACGCACGTGTATATGCTACGTCCGCGCCTCTACTACGACACGTGCCCTTCCTTACTCGGCCACGGTTCATCGCTGCAGCCTGCAGACAGACCGATCGACCAGTATGTATGTACACGTTCGCGACCAGAATGACAACGCTATGTACGCTTCGACCAGGTGGGTCCCGACTGTCAGTGAGGATAAGGAGGCACTTCCTTGCGTGCGAAGATGTAGGTGGTGGGTCCCAGCAGTCAGGGGGGAAACATTTTTTTCGCGAAATACGGTGGCCCGTCCAGTGGGTCCCTGCTGTCAGGTGGAGGAATCATTATTTTGCGCGTAATAAGGTTGCACTTCCTTGCCGCGGCCGTGGACCCAGCTGTCAGCCTCTCCACGTACAGTACTCTTCCGATGGAAGTCGTTCCTTGACCACATTGACCACGCCGCGGCGAGAGCACCAAGGCGGTGGACGACGGCGAGGCCTGGAAGAGGACGACGCGGAGCCGGGGAAGACGTGGCAGTGGAGGCCCACGCGGAGAGGAGTACGAGGGTTCACTGGTTCGGCTGCGGTGTGAGGCTGCCGTCGCCGCAGAATAACGGGGGGTGTGGGTGAGTAGAGGGATGGCCTGGCCAGCGGTGGGAGTAGTAGGGGGCGGTGAGGCCTCCGCGGCAGCACAGCCGGCCACGGGAGGCAGGAGCACGCGGCACGACCGGCGCTGGTTTGGGCGGCTGGAACAAGAAGACTAGAGGTTGAAGAAGCACTACGGCCGTTGGATGGACATCGTACGGTCACTGGAGCTAGAATCGTTCATATTGACTAAGTTGACGAAGCCCTCCGTCCCCATCAACTCAGTAGGCCCACAAGTCAGCCTCCCACTATGGTGGGTCCCAGCTAGCAGGGGGAGTATTCATTTTTTTTTGTGTTGACCACGCCGCGCCGAGCGCATCCAAGGTGGTGGACGAGGGCGAGGCCCCGGACAGCAATGAGCCGGAGATGGGAAGACGCGGGAGTGGAGTCGCAGACGGACAGGTGTACGAGGGTTAACTGGTTCTGGTGCGGCGTGGTTCGGCAGTCGGTGGAGAAGAATAGGAGGTGTGGAGGGGTGGAGGGATGGCCTGGCCGGCGGTGGGGTAGTGCTTCACAGCGAAGCGTGCTAAGCAGAGCTGCTAGCAGCAGGAGGCGGGAGTAGGTGGTCCCGGCGGTGCTGGAGGAAGAAGACGAGAGATTGAAGATGGATGCCGGTCGTTGGATGTAAATCCAACGGCTAACGATGTCATAATCATTTGTTGACTAAGTTGACAACGACTTGCGTTGGCTTCGACCTATTGGCCCACATTTCAGCCTCAAAAAATGTGGCACATATTCAACCCATTTTTTCAGAATTTACAGTCCATTTGATCTTTTTTTTTTGAGAATTACAGTCTATTTGCTGGGCTGGGTGAACAAATAATGTAGCGTCCATGCGGCCCATTTTTTTAAAACTACAGCCCATTTTCACTTTCTCGAAATACACGAATTTGCTGGGCTGGCTGAACAAATAATTTAGCGTGCGTGCGGCCCATTTATTTTTTTCCTAAAAAATTATAGACCATTTGCACTTTCTCGAAATACACGATTTTGCTGGGCTGGTTCTAATTATAATGTTGGGTTGGGCGCAGCAATGTTATCAAAAATTAAACAGGGGCTGAGCATTTTGTTATAAATATATTTAAATAATAAGTGATTTATTATTACATTGGTCCTTAAATCTTATCAAACTTTTGTACACAATCACCAGGATTTTTGTTGACTTAATGTAAAAAAATCCAGGATTTTATTGTTAAGAAATTATTTTTATGAGTTAATAAGATGTGGGATATTGTTTTCTTATATATGTAAGTATCTGTTAAATATATGATGACAATAACAATAATATATAATATAGTTAGAAGGGAAACATAAGTTGGACCAGACGTTCCTATTCTTATATAGAAAAATAGAACAGACCTCTACGTTTTCTTCAAAAAAATACATAAGTTGGGCTGCCGATGTTTCAGGAAAAATAAAACCTCGGATGGGAGGTCCATAGGCCGGTCGATACATGACGGCCCTCAAGAAAATACAAACCGGCATGTCATGGGCTGCGCATGATAAAAAAGAAAGTCTAGACAGGGCAGCCCACTGATAATAAATGATACCTGCCAGCTCCCCGGCTTCGTTGTAAATTTATCTCCTTTAGTAACTACTTTGAAGCACCTAAAAAAATGTAACTATGTTGACAAACCCGTGGGCCCCAACGTCAGTATAGCATTAGAAGGAAGTATTTTTTCAATGAGGCACTTGCTTGCGTACGGCCCTAGACCTGGCGGGTCCCGACTGTCCGCCTCTCCACGTACAGTCCTCTTCAGATTCCTCTTGTTTGTTCAGCATGTTCACAACGGCAGACAGCGGTGCCGCGGCGAGCGCACAAAGGCGCAGGACAGGATCGAACCACCCGAGGCAGTGCCTTCTTTCTACCGAAACTACTGAACTAGCCCAGTGGCCAAGTGACACTACCCGACCACTGTTCCGCCCGGGTTCGATTCCACCTGATGTAGGGAAAATATCTCCAAATTTTTTGCCTCTGCCATTATTGACATGTGGGTCCCCATTGTCATCTACGCACACCACGTCCAACACTTGCCAAAACTTTGTCCTTCGTTTTCTCTGTTTTTCGCACACTCGACATTATGTGGGCATTTTAAAAATAGCATATCTTTTTGACTGTGCATCATATGAAGATGTGCTATGCATGAATGTTGATCAGCATGATGTTAACTGGCTGGTAGTTCCATTTTCGACCATGAATAAAACTTCCAACATGATGTTATCCCTGTTTGAAAAGGGCGTGTTAATATAAATGCTCTGCCTCTGAAACTTGTAGTTTCTTATCTGAAACTGAACTTGTTTCTTCTCAGAGAATCACATTGTCTGCACTTTTATACTCCTATGAAACTACATTTTTTTAAGTGCTAAAAATAGATCTCTAGAATTCATAAAATACTTCACATGCTCAATACTGCAAATATGAAATTCAAAAGACATTCATATCTGAAAGTACTCTCAAAATACACAACACAAAACACAATTCACAACCTTCAAATACTGACAACCCTAAGCTCCTCCTGACAATTCACAACCTGCCCGACAATTGGGCTGGGGGGGCAGTCCCCTCCTATTCCTCGACGGCAGACAGCCGCCCCGTGAGACGATGTGAACGGCGAGGGAGAGGATGGCGGGGAAGCGTCGTCGGGCCAACTGCTTTTCTCCTCTTACAGTTGGGTTCAGTTGATGAAGACTCCACCGTCTCGCTCTGGCACGATGCCCTCACAAACGGCACCCTGTAGATGCTCGATCCTTCATTCTCTGGTGGATGCTCCATCTGGGATCGATACTCCCACCACCGCTGCCTCACGATCGGATTCGGTGAATATGTTTGCTCCATGGCCCAGAGGAGCAGCTCTATGTACTCCGGCGCGACTCCCTTCGGGAGTATCACCGCCTTTTCGCTCTGTTGCAGATATTTGGCCATGGATGTCACCGTCGCCGCTAGTTGGTCCTTGTTGTCAAACCAAGACTGTATCTCCAACATCCTAGCTAGCTTCACAGGGTCGCCGTCTGCGATCCTCACGTATCGGTTGTACTCCTCCATCGATCTACTTCTCTATAGCACCTTCACTCGCCGGCGGTGGTTTTTGAATGGAAGAGGAGAGGAGCGGCGCTGATTTTGGATTAGAACGGGAGAGGAGCGGCGCTTGGTTTGGATTGGAACAGGAGAGGAGGGGCGGTGGTTTTGAAATGGAAGAGGAGAGGAGCGGCGCTGGATTTAGATTGGAACAGGAGAGGAGCGGCGGTGGTTTAAGAGGAGAGGAGCGGCGCTGGTCTTGAAAGTATTTTTTTGTTTTGCGTATTTTGGATCAAAGTTTGACCACGTACTGTATTTGACAAGCAAAATGTGAATGCATGTCACAAAAAATTGTATCGTTTGGTTCGTATCTGAATGTACTTTCAAATTATATTATTTTTGCAACGTATAACATATATTTTATTTGTGAAAATCATGGTCAATTATGACCCAGAATAAAAGGGAGACTAGTTAATGTGGGGTCGCTTTCTTAATTGAAGGGTAAATTAATTTTGATTTTGATCCAATCACAGCGCGCCGGCCCTCTCATCCAATCCTAAATCGCTGCCGCACGCTCCTCTCCCTCTTCTCCATTGCAAAACCACCTCCTCTCCTCTCCATCATCTCCATTCCAAAACCACCGTCTCGCCTCTCGCTCTTCTCCATTGCAAAACCACCCCCTCTCCTCTCCATCTTCTCCATTGCAAAACCACCGTCGCGCCTCTCCCTCTTCTCTATTGCAAGACAACCGTTTCTCCTCCCATCTTCCAAAGTTAGCACCGGACCTCTCAGAAGGACTTCTATGGAGAGGATGCAGCAGCGAATCGGGCAGATCGTCGGCGGCGACCAGGCAAAGTTAGCCAGGTTGAAGGAGATCCTTACTTGGTTTGACAATGAGTGGGAGATTTCGAGGACGGTGAGGGCCATGTGGCAATGTATGCGAAAGAGCGAGACAGCGGCGATGAGGGCGGCGATGTACTCCTCGGCGGAAGTCACGCCGCAGTCCTTCGAGTTCATCGAGTATCTCCTCTGGGCGATGGAGCAGACAGATTCGCCCGAGGCGAAAGTCAGGCGGAGGTGGTGGGCGTACAGGTCGAAGGTCGAGCATCCAGAGGATAACGAATCTATCGAGTACGGTGTGCCGTTCGTGAGGGTGCAGAGCCAGCCGGAGCCACAGGAGTATTTGTTCTCCCACCACAAGAGGAGGCCGGATGGTGCGACATCGCTTCCCCGCCGTTCTCCACGGTTCCCTCGACGCTCGCCTCGTTTCAACGGCGGCGGTAGGGTTTAAGGTAAGCTTCGCACTAACCTAATCTTCCATCTGCTCATGCTTACAATCAGTGTGACGGCTAATGAAAATCATGCTTACAATCAGTCTCCGAGTACTACGCCAATCACCCTAAAATAGCTCTGGACCTTTGGGTCAAAGTTGTGACACTGTGGAAAAATAGATTGGTGCTTCTTTCAGAAAAGAGTACTCCCTAGAAAACTGCCAATATAAGCTACTAGTATTTGGTTAGAGGATTTACTGCCAAGAAAGATCCGTCCACAGAGAGCGCCACACATCCCACTGGTGGTGGTGGATGCCAATGCGTGCATGGAGCATGGTTGGTGTCGGTAATTTTTACTTGGCACACCTCGCACTCTGCATATATGCCGGTTCCATCCGTGCATTTGTGCAGTTCCACCAAAATGCAGCTGAATAACCCTGTTTGCACAGATAATGAAAAAGCGTGATTACATTATAGTGGCACTAGTTGATGAAACATACACTAATAAATAGAAGAAAATATTGTGATATTATCATAGTATGCCATGCTGCGAGGGCGAGATGGTTATATGGTAGGCCTCATACTGGAAATCGACCCAAGTCTCCCCGATACACCTTCTGCCAATGATGAACATCAGTGTACATCGGTAGTACAAGGAGGGGCCTTGAGACATTCCAATCTCTATTTTTGTGTAGATCAACTAAAATTAAGCACCCCAGTTTGCAGAAATGCTTAAACATTAACAATGGGACTAGTTGATGAAACATATACTAACAAAGAGAAGCACTTTCTTTATCTACATTGGAAATGAAATGATAGAGAGGACACTCGCTCTATTTTAACTGTATTATTACTTCATTTTATCAGTGGCACTAGGGTCGAGCAGGTGGCAAACGAGGTATACCGTGCGTCGCAAGGATGGAGGCCGGGGGTGCTTAGACTGGGATGCTGAAGCTGGCTCTTTCAGTCCCTATCTTCCCCCCTGATGTTTCTGTGGTAGCATTTGGGTTGTAATCCAACCTTGGTCGAGCTGGTGCTGCGTCCCCCTACCTGCCTAGCTTATGTGGCGAACTTGTCTCCTGCTAGTACTTAGTCCGTTCTAGTAGTAGTTGCATAACTGCCCGTTTACACTGAGATGTTGACGGATAATGGTTCTCTATGGTTGGGTTTCATTAATGAAATCGGAGGAAACCCCCTCTTTCGATATATAAAAAAAATCAGTGGCACTAGCGGTGCCAAAACATTGCCTCAAATTAATAGTGCCACTAGATTAAGGTGCAAAATAATAACATTACTGCTTTATCCTGGCAGTGCCAAAACAGTAGCACAAGAGCAGACTCAACATGCAGGATCTTTGGCAAACGGTCGGACCAAAAAGGGACATACCTCGTGATGGGAACCATATCTACAGTCAACGCCATCGTAGAAGGGATGACACCAGTCACCAACATGGATGATTCAATTCATGGGACCTTTTGGTGCAGTTCACCTAAAATGAAGCAATGTCCCATGAGCTAGCAGCTTCTTCTTTGTTTTTTTAAGAAAAGGGCTCCAGCCCCGGTTCCATTTCCATCAGAAAACGAAACCCACAGAGCTTCTTCTTCATTAGTTGCAATAAAATTGAGCAACATCAAGGTTGGTTGTGAAGCTCGTGGAATGTTCAACTATAATTTGGATATCATTTGTGCAGTTCAACTAAGATCAAGCGTGAAATGTATATCTCTGTTTGCACAAAAAGGTGGAAAGGAGGGTGACTAACAAGTGATGAAACATACATCAAATGAAAAGAAGCATGTTCCTTATCTGAATGGCAATCCTACAAGGACAGTAGCAATTTCTAAAGCAGCAGCATTGCTAGATATTAGTGTGGGCATTAGGATTAACTATGACAACCGTTAAATACGACATTACTTTAATGGTGCCATTGCTTCATTTTACCAGCAACATTACATTAACAGCTGCTACAGAGTTGGTATTTGGGCACAGGAGAGCAGGCGGACCAGGACAATTGCATTTCTAATGAAAAGAAGCAACTTATCTTAATGGGAAATTTATCAGGACATGAAACAATGCCATTGATTCATATTACTGGAGGCATTACATTGAAAACAACATTGGTTTAACGTGTCCTTACTTTTAACAGTGCGACTGCTACATTTCACCAGTGGCATTACATAAGAGGGGCTCGGGGCAACAAACATCAGAACATGATATCTGGGTTGGTCCCATTTTTGTTCGGTATAGCCACCTTATACTGTGTGAGGCTAGCAAATCTAGTGCTGGACATACTCTGTTGACTTGTCCCCCAGTCCCCACTTTCTTTCCTTTTTCAACCAATAGATCGGGTTTATATTGAGTTTGTACTGTGTTTCCCTTTATTTCCCTATTAGACCAAGAGACCAGTTGGATAGCCAGTCTCTGCTACTTTTCGCCCCCATTATTTCCTCTTTCGACCAAGTCCTAGATTCAGGTAACAAATCTTCCCCCACCCCACCCCCTTTCTTCCTTGTTTGAACCAAGTAGTACTAGATTCGAGTGCATGAACTAGTTTTACCTCTTAACAGTAAAAATTTAGGTGGCTTTCGAACAGGCGATCGATCCTATCTACGAGGGGGCCTGAGAAATAGTAAAAGGTACAAATGCAGCGACGTCAGGAGCTGGGGAAGTAGAGCAAGGCCGGTTTCGAAGGAAGTTATACCTGAGGGTCGCCGGGATGTCGCTAGGTGGGCGGCGGGAGGCCGAATCTACCCACACTACGGCAGCGAGGTAGAACGGGTCGGAGGCCCTCCCTAGCCGGCGGTGCGTGGGAGAGAACGGCAAGGCACGCTAATCGGGACGCGCCGACAGTGGGTAAGAGCCGTCGCCGAGGACGACTGCATGAATGTTGCACCTTCTCACCTTCCCCGGCGGAGAGGATCTGGCTGGATCTGTGACCAGTGGTGAGCAGAGAGAGAGTGTGGCCACCGCTGTCGTGTTTAGATCTGGAGAGGACGAGATAGCGTGAAGAGAGCAACACTAGCAAGCAAGCGCGGAGGAACCTGCCTATATAGTGGAGTAGTTTTCTTTTGTCTACCGGAGCCGGCTTGACCTCGTCAATGACTGTCGAGAAGTCTTCATGCATGTGCCCCGGAGGCGCAGTTGTCGTCATTTTGATCTGAAGCACCGGATTAACATATAACATGAAAAAATGCCACATGACAAGAAACCATAACCTCACTGCCCCAAGGAGACAACATGAATCTCGACGGATAAACTAGACGAGGATCAAAGCTCAAATTAAAGATAAACTCGTAGAAAAGGGGTCCATCGATAGATGTCATAATTAACATAGCCGGCTTGACCTAGATGGCAGCCGAGTAGTCTTCGTGCATGTGCCCCCAATGACCAGCACCTTGGAGGAACTCAGTTGTCGCTGTTTAACCCTCGCAGTGATCCGAAGCACATGACACCTAATATTGTGAGATGACAAGAAACCTTTTTTTTAGATTTCTCATCAGAACTACAGGCCTGTACAACACAACCTGCACGATATGTAGACGATAGCCAATCCAGCCGTGTCTGCTGGAGTCTGGTCACATGCATGGACAAACTGATCTTCCGTGTCATGCAGGGATCGTCCAGGCACCGACGGCTGTACAACACTGCTCCAGTACAATCGCTCGTCTCTCTCTTCTATTAACTCACCCGACTTGCGGGGCCGGGGAGTGTGCCTATGGTCGGTTCTCAATTGCGGTCCCACATGTGTGTGCAAACGCAATATGACGCGCGTTCCATTCGGAGAGCGGCGTGCCAGACCGACCGACCGTCTGGGGTGCGACGCGAACGCGACTGGCTTGCTGTATACTCCGTACATGTGTACCACCGTTTTCTTGAGGCTTTGCTCCATGATGCAATCCATGGATACAAAACTATACTGTACTATTTAAAAGTCGAGGGCAAGGCTTTTCCCGGGCGGTAGGCAGGGCAGTTTCGCCTTGTCGGTTCGACAGAGATGCGAGAAGATGGGGGAGTAGGCTGCTACAAACGTAGGGCTGTGTGATTTGACAGCGAGTTACTGCTGGACAGGTGGGGCCCCGTGATTTGACTTGCCATTATCATTTTAACTGCGGCGCTACGACCGGCGTGAGTCTCCCGATTCCTGACCACCTCCATGGTATAGAGGTGCCTCTCCCAATGCTCCACCATGTAGAGGCTGGCTCTTGCCTGAGAGCCCACTCCACCACTTTTCCTTGCCTCTCTCCTCCACATATGTAAAAATGCCATGTAAGCGGGCTTATAGCCCACTATTGTACTTGCTCGTACAGGTGCTAAGCCTGCCACATAGGCATAAAGTCTGATGTGGCAAGTTAATTAAGAAGAGAGAGACTAGTTTGGTGACCCCAGGAAGAAACGGTGCTAAGCGCGTGTACCTAGGTGAAAAGACAATTTTGAGTCTATAGCTAATTAAATGAAGCAAGCTTAGCAACAAAAAACTAAGCACCTATGCATTGGGGACTTGAGTTGCTAAGCCATTTAATGCCCTTAGCACCTCATCTAAGCACCATTTCATTGGAAGAGGTCACTCCTTGGCAAATGCAATAAATACTACGAAGAAAGAGATAGAGAGAAGTAAAAAAAATACTCTTATAGCCAACCTTATAGCTAACCTTGTTGTATGAGTGACTAAGTGATGACTATGTATGACATGCCAACATCAGATAGCCTAACGCACTGTGTGAAATCTCCAAGGGCGCGACCGCGAGAGCGAGGCGACGGTCGTGGTAGGCGCCACCATGATACGGGCTGCTGGCAGCCCTTGGATCTAAGATCGAACGGTCGCATGCTAAGTTGCTGAAAATTTGCAGAATAACCCTCCAGGATAGGATATTCACCCATAGGTCTAGAATCACGCCATGCAACCGTTCGATCTCAGATCCAAGGGCTCTCGAAAGCCCGTATCATGGGAGAATTGAAAGCTTCGTATCACCTGTAATTTTCCCGACGCTTGACATGCGAACACGCAGATGCATGCAGCCATTTAATTGGGCGTCTAGTAGACATGACATCTAATTGGGCCCCCATAGTACTGTGCATAAATCCATTTATCCATTGGGCAAGCCCACTACCCTGCTGTTTGCACGCCCCACTCAGCATTTTTTACAATCGGAAAACCGCTAGCAGTTCGCTCCTACTCGTCCCCGGTCGTCCTTTAACATTACGGCAGTTCGCACCTAGTCGTCCCGTCCTTTTACATTACGGCAGTTCCAATAATCCTAACCCTCCTCAAAATCCATGGCGTCCCAAATCTCCATGATCGGCGGTGAGTACAAGGTTAGAACCATCACCGGCGATGAGTTCGACGTCATCTACACCCGTTCTTCCGCGACGGTGAAAGGATGCCTTGCTCGCTTCAGACGCATGTTCAAAAAGTCAAATGATGAGTGGGTCGCTGGGCTAGATGTTGAGTACACCACAGTCCTGAGAAAAGAGAAGCCTCTAAAGGAGGAAGAGAGGAAGAAGCCCGCCGTGATCCAGGTTTGCGTGCATAACTTGTGCTTGGTCTACCACATATGCCATGCCGACGTTGAGTGCGAGAATTTTAAGAACTTCCTGGGGGGCGGCAAAGTCAAATTCGTTTCTATAGACTTTACGAACGACAAAGAAGTCCTGCTTTGGATAGGCCTTGTTGTAGGTGAGCCCTTCGACCTCCAGAAGAATGGGCTTGTCAGAGTGATTGACCATGGGTAGCCCCATCAGCACCCCATAGCATTTCAAGACATTGGGGCTAGCAAAGCCCCTCGCACTTCCCGGACGCGTGGTCGGCTCCTTGGGCCGGCTGGCCCAAGAGGCCGGCTCCCAGATGGCGGCGCACTCTCAGAAGGCGGCTTCGGGGAAGGCCGGTTCCTAGCAGACGGCCCCTCCTCCCCTCGGAGTCTGCACCCATTCATTACGACAAGATGGGGCGTGGCTACAGGGCCATCTGTTCCCCCATATCTCAGAGGAGCGTGGCTACAGCACGGGCCGACCCGGCGGACACCCCTCTGCCAGGCGCGGCGCTGTAGCCATACAGCTCATGACATAGCCCTCGTCAGTAAGGGCCATGCTCCTATGACGGACGGTCGGTACAGCTCGCAGGCGGAGGGCCCTACCTGTCCACGAGTAACCGGAAGACGGCGCTCCCCAAGAAGGCGGCTCCGGTGGCGGACCGGCTCCCAGCAGCCGGCCCTTCCTTCCCCTCGGAGTCAACGTGCCATTACTCCGACGAGACGGAGCATGGCTACAGCAAAGCGCACCCCAGGCGGCGGGACTGTAGCCATGCGTCTCCCGATCAGGCTCCTGTCATCAAGGGCGAGGCTACAACGAAAGGCAATCAGCGTGGCCCGCAGGCGGCGGGCCCTACCTGTCGGCCGAATCCTCGGCAGCCGGCGGGTCCCACCAGACGGCGGGTCCCAGCAGCCGACGGAGAACCCGGCGACCATAGACACTGATGTCTGGGTCCTACACCTGGCCCTATTACCATTGTACCACTAGGGGTAGGCCTATATAAACCCCCCAGGTTCACCCATGCAAAGGGTTCAGCACCCACGCCATTCACACACACAGCTAGGAGAAGCAAGAGAGCCAGCCTTGCTCTTCTTCTTCCTCTAGGCATACAGCTCAAGGAGCACGATTGTAGCCACTCCCTGATCACAGTCATCATGCGGAGACCCCGCAGAGTAGGACTAGGGGTATTATCTCTCCGGAGAGCCCCGAACCTAGGTACGTCTCGTGTGCGATCGAGCTCGTGCTCACTCCCGCTTCCAGGGCCCGACGACGTTCTCCTGTCCCCATCCATGATAAGCCACCCCCTGGCATCTGTCGCGAGAATACCCCGATAGTTGGCGCCCACCGTGGGGCTTAGCGCACCACCGGCCGGAGACATGTTCTGGACAGGAACCCTCTTCCTCTCCGGCGAGCACAACGCATCTTTCCTGATCAGCCAGCCCGGCGCGCCCGCTTGTGCTTGCACCAGCGCGTCGCCTGACGCGGGGGCAGCATGCCCCGCGGGCTGCCTTGCCGGCCTCCTCGGCAAGGTCAGCCTCTCCGACGAGCCTGCCTCCGGCGCGGAGGCGCCCCACTTCGTCGACTCCCTCTCCGAGCTCTTCGAGAAGCTTACCATCTCCGACGCGGCCTCCACCGACGGGTTCCCCGCCGATGTGGTGGTCGTTGACGATCCGCTCCCTCCTATCGCCAGCAACGCCGGCGCCGGCGTCGACATAGACATGCTGGTCACTGGCCACAGCGGATATTTCGGTGGGGCTGCTCGGGACCCGCTGCGAGTGGCCATGCAGGGCCTGGCCACCCCCGTCGCTGCTAACGCCGATGGGGCGACACTGGAGGCGTTCCGTGTCACGCTCCTTGAGAGCGCCAACAAGATGGCGGCCATGAGGCGCCGCGCTGAGGCTTGCCAGCGAGAGATTGACCATATCGTGAGCGCTACGCCGGCTGCTGGCGAGCCCAGCCGAGCCGGCACCGTTCGGCAACGTGGCGCGGCCATAGCCAGCATGCTGGGAGTCGGACGCCCGGTCTACGCCACCCCAGTGGAGAACCTGCGCGCTGCCCAGGCGGCCGCAGATGAATTGGATAACCTGGAGGCCGATGAGTGGCGTGCCTCCAGGAGCTCCTCGACGCTGCGACCACGCAGCAAGACGTGTGCCATCGCGCGATGGCTGCCGACAAGCAGGCTGAGAACCATCCTCCCCGCCGTGAGCACGGAGCGACCTCCCGGTCCCCAGCAGGCGGTGACCGTGGTCAGCACGACCCAGAGCCGGCTTCTAGCCGCAGCCGGCTCACTCGCCTTACGGTTGTGCGCAACCACGACGACCGTCCACGAGCGGAGCATTGGTGGGATGAGCGACCGCCTCCCCCTAGCAGGGAGAGGCTGGCCTCTCCGCCGCCTGTGGATCATCCGACTCTCGGAGGCCGGCTTGGCCCCCGTGAAGGAGTCAGCGAGAATGGCGCACGCCACCGGATCGAGTGGCTGACTCGGTCCCTGGCGGTCGAGGAGGAGGATACAGTCGGCCCGGCCTGCTTCGGCCCCCGCATCCGCGACGAGCCCTTCCCCAAAGGGTTCTCGCTCCCCCGAGACACCCCAAAGTACACTGGCTCCGTGAAGCCGGAGGACTGCTAACCGACTACTCGACAGCAGTCAGCATAGCGAACGGCAACAAGCGTGTTGCCGTGAAGTACGTCCTGCTCATGCTCCAGGGCACGGCCCAGACGTGGTTGAACAGCCTCAAGCCCTACAGCGTCAACAGCTGGCTGGACTTCGCCGATGTCTTCATCTGCGACTTCACTAGCACCTACAGGCGGCCCCCCAAGCCTCGCCAGCTCTCCATGTGAGTTCAGGGGCCAACCGAGTCCACCCGTGACTACTTGACGCGCTGGGCCGAGCTGCGCAACTCCTGCGAAGGGGTGCACGAGGTACAGGCCATCGAGTACTTCACCGCCGGGTGCAGGGAGGGCACTCTGCTCAAGCACAAGCTCCTGTGCGACGAGCCGGCTACATTGGACGAGCTCCTGGTCGTGGCGGACAAGTACGCCACGATCGACTCCTCCATGAAGTCGGAGATTCGGGTTGACGCGTCCGGGAAGGTGATCCAGCCGGCCCCTCAAGCTCCGACTGGTGACACCAACCGGCGCCAATAGCCGAACGACAACAAGCGCAAGGCCCAGCAGCCGGCTTCCAACAGTCGGCAAGTGGCAACCATCGAAGACCAGCAGCTGAACAGGCAACCTGGTCCCAAGCGTCAGAAGGGCGGCAAGGGTGCTTGGCTGCCCGCCTTCTCCTTCGAGCAAGCCCTCGACGCCCCGTGCATGTTCCACAGCGGTGCGAAGCCGTCTAAGCACACCACCCGGAAGTGCAACTGGCTCGCCAGAATTGCCAAGGGCGATGGCCTGCCGCCCCCACCAGCCGGCCCGGCGGCTCCGCCTCCTCAGCAGCCGGCGCCCCATCCAGTCGGCATGCTCCAGGACGAGTTCCCTGACGCCAACGCCACCTACGTCGTCTTCACCAGCCAAGCCGATGACAAGCACAGTCGGCGGCAGCAACACTGCGAGGTGAACGCTGTCGCCTCGGAGGTCCCCCAATTTATGCACTGGTCTGAGAGGCCCATCAGCTGGAGCCGGGAAGACCACCCGGCCGTGATGCCCTCGCCGGGTGCTTATGCGATGGTGCTGGCCTCCACCTTCTCAACGGAGAGGCGGGCCTGCCGCTTCTCCCGGATCCTAATAGACGGCGGTAGCAGCATCAACATCCTCTACCGCGACACCATGGAGAAGCTGGGCATCAAGGAGAAGTAGCTCCTGCCTAGCCGGACCGTGTTCCATGGCATCGTCCCCGGGCTTTCCTGCTCGCCAATCGGCAAGATCAAGATTGAAGTCTTGTTCGGCGACAAGAACCACTTCCGCCACGAGCCAATCTGGTTCGAGGTGGTTGATTTGGACAACCCCTACCACGCGCTCTTGGGCCGGCCTGCACTGGCCAAATTCATGGCAGTGCCGCATTACGCCTACCTGAAGATGAAGATGCCGGGTCCCAAAGGCATCATCACCATTGCCGGCGACTACCAGAAGTCGCTTACGTGCGCCACCGCCAGCAGCCGGCTGGCCGAGTCCCTCGTCATCGCCGAAGAGAAGCGCCTCCTTGACCGGGCGGTGGCCATGGCCAGTGAGCAGCCGGCCATACCATCCGACCTCAAGGACGCGGAGGCCCAGGGCTCCTTCCAGCCGGCCAAGGAGACCAAGAAGATCGCCTTGGACCCAACGCACCCGGAGAGATTTGCTGTTGTGGGGTCTAACCTCGACAGCAAATAGGAAAGCGAGCTCATCGACTTCCTCCATGAGAATCGGGACATCTTCGCATGGTCCCCCAAGGACATGCCGGGTGTTCCGACGGATTTCGCCGAGCACAAGGTACATGTGAGATCGGATGCAAAACCGGTCAAGCAACCCCTCCGCCGCCTATCACAAGATAAGAGAAGGATCATTGGTGAAGAAATCGCCCGGCTTTTGGCAGCCGGCTTAATCATGGAAGTGTTCTACCCGGACTGGCTCGCTAACCCAGTCCTCGTTTTGAAGAAGAATAACAAGTGGCGCATGTGTATCGACTACACTAGCCTCAACAAAGCCTGCCCCAAGGACCCCTTTGCCTTGCCCCGGATAGATCAAGTGATCGACTCCACGGCCGGCTGCGAGCTGCTGTCTTTCTTGGATGCATACTCCAGCTACCACCAGATCAAGCTGGACCCGGCCGATCGACTGAAGACCGCCTTCATCACGCCATTCGGAGCCTTCTGCTACCTGACCATGACGTTCGGCTTGAGGAACGCCGGCGCCACCTTTCAGCGTTGCATGCAGAAGTGCCTCCTCAAGCAACTCGGCAGGAACGCCCATGTCTATGTGGATGATATTGTGGTGAAGACGGAGAAGCGTGGTACCCTTTTGGAGGACCTCAAGGAGACCTTCGACAACTTGCACCGTTTCCAGATCAAGCTTAACCTGGAGAAATGCGTCTTTGGGGTACCAGCCGGCCAGCTCCTTGGTTTCCTTGTTTCTGAGCGCGGGATTGAGTGCAACCCCGTGAAGATCAAGGCCATTGAGCGGATGAAGAAGCCGACCCGGCTACGGGACGTCCAGAAATTCACCGGGTGCCTAGCATCCCTCAGCCGGTTCATCAGCCGGCTGGGCGAGAAGGCCCTCCCCTTGTACCAGCTGATGAAGAAGACCACATGCTTCGAGTGGACCGACCAGGCGGACGAGGCCTTCCTCCAGCTCAAGCGCGTGCTGTCCTCGGCGCCTGTTCTGGCCGCTCCGGCTGCTAAAGAGCCCATGTTCCTCTACATCGCTGCTACCAGCCGGGTCGTCAGCACTATGATCGTTGTCGAGCGCCCAGCAGACGGCAAGGCCCAGCCGGTCCAGAGGCCGGTCTACTACCTGAGCGAGGTGCTGTCTGCCTCCAAGCAGAACTACCCCCACTACCAGAAGATGTGCTACGCGCGTGTACTTTGCCGCCAAGAAGCTCAAGCAGTACTTCCAGGAGCACACCGTCACGGTCGTCTGCACTGCCCCCCTTGCCGAGATCATGGGAAACAGAGATGTGTCAGGCCGGGTGGCAAAGTGGGTGATCGGGCTGGCTCCCCACACCATCCTCTACCAGCCCCGCATGGCCGTCAAGTCCCAAGCGCTGGCCGACTTCCTAGTCGACTGGGCTAAGACCCAGTACCTGCCGCCAGCGCCGGATTCTACTCATTGGCGGATGCACTTTGATGGCTCGAAGATGCGCACTGGTCTGGGAGCCGGCATTGTCCTCACCTCTCCCAAAGGCGACAAGCTCAAGTACACGCTGCAGATCCACTTTGCCGCCTCCAACAACGTGGCCGAGTACGAGGCACTAGTCCACGGGCTCCGGCTAGCCAAGGAGATCGGCATCCACCAGATTCTGTGCTATGGCGACTCGGACTTGTGGTCCAACAGTCTTCTGGGGACTGGGATGCTAAGGACGCCAACATGGCAAGCTACCGCTTCCTCGTCCAGCAAATCAGCGGCCAGTTCAACGGGTGCGAGTTCCTTCACGTGCCACGGGCCGACAACGAGCAAGCTCACGCCTTGGCACGGATCGGCTCCACCCGGCAAGCCATACCAACCGGCGTCTCCCTCGAGTGCCTGCGCAAGCCGTCTATCAAGCCTTCGCTGGAATCAGAGTCCATCTTCGTGCCGGCTGACCCCGGAGCAGTCGGATCCGGCTCGGGGACTTCAGCAGTTGGCCTGGGGGCTTCCGCAGGCGGCCCGGGGGCTGCAGCACCCGTACCCGGCCCTGGGACTGCAGCAGTCGGCCCGGGGACTTCAACGACGCAGCAAGCAGCGGCCGGCTCCGACCCGCCGCCTCCCAACCCGACCGCCCTGGTGCCGGTTGCTGTCATGACAGTGGTAGAAGCTCCATCGTGGGCGCAGCCCATCCTCAACTTCCTGTTGAGCCAAGAGCTATCAGCCGACGAGATCTTGGCCCGGCAGGTACAATGCCGGGTGGCAGCATACACGAGAGTCAACAGAGAGCTCGTCAGGCGCAGCGTGACTAGCGTTTTCCAGCGCTGCGTTGAGCCAGAGAAGGGCATAAAGATCTTGAGAGATATCCATCAAGGCGAATGTGGCCACCATGCCGCCTCCAGATCCCTCGTCGCCAAAGCTTTCCGCCATGGTTTCTTTTGGCCGACTGCTTTGGACGACGCCAAGGAGTTGGTGCGCAAGTGCAAGGGGTGCCAGCGCTTCAGTTCCAAGCAGCACCTGCCGGCTTCTGCACTCAAGACCATTCCCCTCACCTGGCCATTTGCAGTATGGGGATTGGACATGGTGGGCCCATTCAAGACAGCACGCGGCGGCCTGACCCATCTACTGGTCGCTGTGGACAAGTTCACAAAATGGATTGATGCGAAGCCAATCAAGAAGCTGAATGGCCCGACTGCCATCACTTTCATCGCCGACATCACTGTCCGATACGGCATCCCGCACAACATCATCACCGACAACGGCGCAAACTTCGCCAAAGACGCCTTGGCCCGTTTCTGCGTGACGCAGGGCATCCAACTGGACGTAGCGTCCGTTGCCCATCCGCAGCCAAACAGCTAGGTAGAGCGAGCAAATGGCCTCATCCTGTCCGGCATCAAGCCCCGGCTAGTCGAGCCCCTAGAGCGCTCGGCCAGCTACTGGATCGAGGAGCTACCGGCCGTCCTTTGGAGTCTTCGGACCACGCCGAACAAAGCAACCGGCTTCACACCCTTCTTCCTCGTATACGGGGCCGAGGCTGCCATCCCAACTGACATTGAGTTCGACTCGCCTCGCGTCACCATGTACACGGAGGCGGAAGCCAAGGAGGCGTGAGAAGACGGCGTCGATCTGTAGGAAGAGGCCCGGCTACTGGCACTCAGCCAGTCCGCCATCTACCAGCAGAGCCTACGCCGCTACCATAGCAAGAAGGTCAAGCCGCGTACTTTCCGCGAGGGCGATCTTGTGCTCTGGCTGATCCAGCGAACTGCCGGCCAGCACAAGCTCTCGGCTCCTTGGTAGGGGCCTTTCATCATCAGCAAAGCCCTGGGCAACGACTCCTACTACCTCATCGACACACAGAAGCCCAGGGCTCGCAAGAGGGACAATTCTGGCCAAGAGACGGAGCGACCATGGAACACGAATCTTCTCCGCCCATTTTACAGTTGATGCAGTGTATGTAACACGCTACCTTTTGTATTAAGCAAAGACAGCAAGTCCCCCGAGGCGCACTCGGGGGCTACCCTTTTATCTGTATGATAAGCTTCACCTATGAAAGAGTTCTTTCATTCTTTCGCCCTGTCTGGGTCTGGTCAGCCGGCCCGGGGGCTCACCGCCTTGACCTAAGTTGGCACCACCCGAAGTCGGCCAAAGTAGTATGCCGATGCCAAAGCCCTCTCTTCGCCTCAGCCACAGCTCGCAGCGTGACTGTCCGGCTAGAAAGAGCTAAAGGCCGGAAGCACGGTCCACACGAAAAACGACTAAGGAAGAGCGCCAAAATAGGCCAGGCTGGCTCCTAGCCTCACCCGTCCGGCTGCTCAGCAACCAGCCGGCCGGCTTCTCGCTCGACTAGCTACGTTCTAGCCGGCCAAAGTAACTTGCCTATTCTAAACAGCCAAGTCCCTGACCCGGCCACAGACCACAGCGCGGCTGTCCGGCTGGCAGGGCGGCAGCCAAAGGAAGGCGGCAAGAGAAAAAGCCAAATAGAGCAAAGGCAAAACCGAGCCAGAACCCGGCAAGAGACACAAGCATATGGGAGATAATTACTTACATCGCAAAAGGCCCAAGGCCAGCATTCAACAAAGTTTGAAATACACCCCCAGTGGGTGGAACTGCGCGCGATTAACTTGTTTGTTCAACTACAAGACAGAGAAATTTTGAAGATAGAGGGCTGCCTAAGCCAAGGGCGCGGCGGGCGGCGTGGACAGGTCGGCGGCGGCTGGGGCGCCGGCTGATGGAGCGACCGGCTGCTGGATCTCGGCCTGGTCAGCATCGGCGGCGGCCGGCGTGGTCCCCCGCGGCCCGCTGGCTGAGGCATGGTCGGGCTGAATCCGGCTGGTCACTCCATCGTCCGGTGCGACATCCTCGCCTTCCTCGTCCTCGCTCTCCTCGCCCTCGTCGCTGGAGGCAATCTCCTCCGCCGAATCCTCCCCCTCGTTCGGGTCCAGCCCGAACTAGGAGGGCGCCACCTCGGTGCCGTCTTCCGCCCGCTCGGGGATGAAGACGTCGACATCAGCATAGTCAGCAAGGGCCATCGTGTGCTTGACGATCTCATCATGCACCGCCGACAGCTCCGGTCCTGCCTCCTGGCGGAAGGTGGCCAGCTGAGCCAACCTCACGCCCGGGTACCTGGCTTTGACAAACTCCAACGTCGCCCTGGCACCCGCCCGAGCTGCGGCGCCCTTCCAGGCCTCAAGCCGCTCGGCCGCCACCTCCAGCCAGTCGGCAGTCCGGCTAGGAGTCCGAGGAATCCACTCCCCCGGCAAAAGCCCCGCCAGGACCTGCGACCCGGCGCGCTGAATCGGTGGAGCAGGCGGTGCGCTGACTCAAGGCGCATCTTGTAAGCCGTAAGCTGCTTACCTAGAGTCCGGGGCGAATCCCGCGGAATGACCGCGCCCACCCTCCTCCGAT
Source organism: Thinopyrum elongatum (assembly GCA_011799875.1). Lineage (NCBI taxonomy): Eukaryota > Viridiplantae > Streptophyta > Magnoliopsida > Poales > Poaceae > Thinopyrum > Thinopyrum elongatum. The sequence goes on along the minus strand of CM022297.1, from coordinate 495,267,446 downwards.
GTTCGCGCGGCGCTTCGATTGCCTGGCAAATGGCAACGGAGCGACCAGGGAAATACTCTACGCAAAAGAAGACCAAGATTTAAAAGTCGGCTTACTATAGCAGCCGGCGACCAAGCAACAGAGGAAGAAAGGGTATACCTTCGACCATACCTTCGATCACCCCGTAGCCGTTCGACAGCAGCTTCTCCCTCTCAACCCAATCCGAGCGCTCAGTCTCGAACTCGGCCTTGAGGAGCGCCTCCCCATCCTTCAGCTGCCTGATCTCTGCCTTATGCTGGGCCGCCTGGTCCGACAGCTCCTTCTCAAGCCAGACGCGCTCCGCCGCCGCCTGGCCGAGCTCCCGCTCCTTGGCCTGGAGCTGGATCTCAAGCTCATGCACGCGGCTCCGCAGGGTGGCGGCGGCCTCTGCAAAAGCAACAAGCATCATCAACATCGACAAAAACAAGAAGTTGCAGGAAGATCCGGCCCGACTGCTCAGCAGCCGGCCCGAATCTCGGGGGCTACACCCAGCGGGTGCGCTTGCGCGCTCCCACTGAAAGACGGCCTACGTACCGCGGCTATTGGTCAGCTCAGCAGTCCGCTGGGCCAGCACCTGATTTTGGGAGTTGTAGGCGGCCGCACGCAGATTGTGGTAGTCCTGCGATGAGAACAACACTTCAGCAATTGGAAGCACACCTTAAAGTTCCAACCCGCCTGCTCAGCAGCCGGCTTGGAACTCGGGGGCTACACCCAGTGGGTGCGCTGGCGCGCCCCCACTGAAGATTGCAAGAATGAAAACCAAGATCAAGAGCGTACCCGGACAGACGCCAGCATCGCCAGCATCTCTTTTCTGGCCTTCAGAAGGGTGGCACCGTGGGCGTTGAAGTGGTCCAGGACGTCCTTCACCACGACGTTGAGGACGGCCGGGCCGGGTCCCGGTGCCCAACCAGGCAGAGCCGAGCTCGAGGCCTCGGTGTCGACCGCAGGCGAACTCGCGGCCCCAACCTCCATCGGCCTCGGCGCAGAAGTAGCCCGCGAGGGGCGCAGGCGCGGGGAGGTGCGGGTCGCCACGACCTGGCTTGCTGCCAGCTCGGTGCTCGCCGGTGGCACATCTGGCCCTTCGGGGCAGCCGCCTCTCCGCCCGTCAGCACCAGGCGCGAACGGGACATCCTCCGAGATAATGGGGCTGGTCGCCCCCTGCCCCATGGCCGTCTGGTCAGCTCCGACTCTTCCTGTCGGCGTCTGGTCCTCCACTACCGGCGGTTCCGGCTGCTGCGGGTCGGTGGCCTCCGGAGCCACGTTGCGGGCCGGCTCCTCCACGTGTGCCCTAGCCGCTGCGTCCGCCTGCGCCTTGGCCACCGCATCCGCCTGCGCCCTAGTCGCGGCCTCGGCCTCCTCCTGCGCCGCACTCACCGCGTCAGCCTCCTGGCGAGCCGCGGCGTCCAGCTCTTCCCGCGCCTCCCGCGCGTTCCTCTCCGTCGCCTCCCGGAGCGCGGCGGCCGGGTCCACACGGCGGGCATCCTCAGGGCCACCTGCTGCTCCAATCACCGAGGTGGACGGGGCCCGTGACACGGAAAGGGGAGCCCTGGACATCAAAACAAGCGGAAGATAAGAAACTCGCAAGAGAGGAAAAGCCAAGACGAAACAACCAAGACAAGAGCAGTAAGAGCGCTTACGCGGACACCATCGGGCGTTCCTTCGGGGTCCTCTGGGCGGCGGCCACCTTCGCCTCTTTCCGCTTGGTCGCGGCGGCCGTCGCCTTGGTCTTTTTGGTCGGCCGGCTGCCGAACAACCACCTTTGGCGCGGCGCTTAGCCGCGCCGGGTGCACCATGCGGCGCCTCGCCTGTCGGCCGCGCCGTCGAAACTCCGGCTACCACCCTGTCGGCAGCTTCGGGGTGACGTTGTCCGTCGCCGTCTTCATCATCATCCGGCCAGTCTGAGACATCACCCCCTCCGCCGCCTTCTGCATCCCCACCTGCTCCAGCGCCGCCTCCCCCAGCGGCGTCGCCTTCCTCCAACGCGGCCACCCCCAGCTCAGGGTCGCCCACGTCGCTCACCTCCCGGTCTGCCATCCATTGGTGGCCGGGAGCCAGCGCGGCGGCTTTCGCTTGGCCAGCGAAGCGCTGCTCCGTGTTCGGATGGTCAGGGCGGATGAGGAGTATGGCGTGAGCAAAGAAATGGGACCAGATACTCACCACAGGCGGCGGGTTGGCACGGTTGTATGGTAGCTTGCCTAAGCTCCAGCCGTCCTCGCTGAGCTGGCTATTGGAGAAGTAGTTGACATGCCGGACCACCTCAACAGTCGGCAGCTCCTTCGTCGACATCCGGCAGGGGTCCCGGCGGCCGCTCATGTCGCAGATCGGATGCGGCCAGAGTTGGAGGGGCGACACTTTGCAGTAGACAAAGGCGGCCAGCAGGTCCGCCGGCTGGAGCCCCTCCGATTCCGTCACCTCCTGAAGCCGGACGAGGGCATTGGTGATGATAGCCGGCAATGGTTTGGGCTGCTGCCCCCAGTTGTTCCGTGGTTCAGCAGGCGGGCCAGGCACAAAAGTTGGCAGGTTGACGTAATCACGGGTCGGGTGGATGTTGCGGACGTAGATGTATGACTTATGCCACAACTTCGCCGACTCGTGCAAGATGACGGGGGGGAACCGGGTCCCGGCGCCGGTGCGCCGCACGGCGACGCAAGCGCCGCACTGGGCCGGCTCGCCCTTGGCCGCGGTGCCGAGCTTGAGGTAGAAAAACCTGCCCCACAAGTCAAGTGTGGGTAGGATGCCAAAGTAGCCTTCGTAGAGAGTGACGAAGGCGGAGAGGAGGACCACCGTGTTGGGCATAAGGTGGTGAGGTTGAAGGCGGTAGAAGTCAAGGAACTCGCGGAGGAAGCCGCTCGCCGGCAGGCCGAAGCCGCGAAGGAAGTGGCTGCGGAAGACGACGTACTCGCCGGCCCGCGGCGCCATCGAGATCTCCCGCGCATCCGGAAGGCGCGCCCCCAAGCACGCCTCGTTGGGTATCCGCCGCGTCACACGGAGGAACTCGATGTGCCCTTCGTGAACATTTGAGCCATCCCATTCGCTTCGTGCCATGTTTCGTGCCTGCCTGGTGGCGGCGCGGTGAGGTCAAGAGACAGCAAGGCTGTGGTGGCACGGAGAAATCAAGCAACGGCGAGCTGCGATGGCACTTCGGTGGCCGGCGGCACAGCGCGGCAGCAGCAGCAAGGATGAAGAAGAGGGCGAGGGAGGGGGCGCGTGTGTCTGGCCGCTCCTCTGCCCCTCCCCTACTTATACGGGTGTGGCGGCGGGGCCGAAAAGGCAAATCGTGGGGTGCGTGGGGATTAAGTGCGCCCACACCCCGCACGTCCCCGTAAATCTCGCGCCGTCATGGCGCGTCTTCAATTGGCTCCGGAAGGGCAACCGCCACCTCGGCCACAGCGGATCCACGCGCGTGCCGAGGCCCTGTAGTGGTGGGCCTGGGTCTGTGGCAACGTCCGGTCACGCGCGTGGGCTGGCAGGCCGGCCTGGCCTGCTGGCGCTGCGTGGCAAGCAGGCAACAGGCGGTAGGCGCACCGCCCGGCGCACGCGACGATGATTCGAGTTTATCGGGAGCCGGCCGAGCCTCGGCCGGCTCCTGTCAGACGGCTTCTCCTAGCCGGGCGAAGCCAAGATGCAAGACCTCTCGGAGTGGGAAACTGCTGAGGCATTCCGGCTTGAGCCGCAGCGCTTCACTAGCTTCGGGGACTACTGTCGGAGTGATTGCCCACGGGTAGCCCCATCAGCACCCCATAGCATTTCAAGACATTGGGGCTAGCAAAGCCCCTCGCACTTCCCGGACGCGTGGCCGGCTCCTTGGGCCGGCTGGCCCATGAGGCCGGCTCCCAGATGGCGGCGCACTCTTAGAAGGTGGCTTCGGGGAAGGCCGGTTCCTAGCAGACGGCCCTTCCTCCCCTCGGAGTCTGCACCCATTCATTACAACAAGATGGGGTGTGGCTACAGGGCCACCTATTCCCCCATATCTCAGAGGAGCGTGGCTACAGCACGGGCCGACCCGGCGGACACCCCTCTGCCAGGAGCGGCGCTGTAGCCATACAGCTCATGACACAGCCCTCGTCAGTAAGGGCCATGCTCCTATGATGGGCGGTCAGTACAGCTCGCAGGCGGAGGGCCCTACCTGTCCACGAGTAACCGGAAGACGGCGCTCCCCAAGAAGGCGGCTCCGGTGGCGGACCGGCTCCCAGCAGCCGGCCCTTCCTTCCCCTCGGAGTCAACGTGCCATTACTCCGACGAGACGGAGCATGGCTACAGCAAAGCGCACCCCAGGCGGCGGGACTGTAGCCATGCGTCTCCCGATCAGGCTCCTGTCATCAAGGGTGAGGCTACAGCGAAAGGCAATCAGCGTGGCCCGCAGGCGGTGGGCCCTACCTGTCGGCCGAATCCTCGGCAGCCGGCGGGTCCCACCAGACGGCGGGCCCCAGCAGCCGATGGAGAACCCGGCGACCATAGACACTGATGTCTGGGTCCTACACCCGGCCCTATTACCATTGTACCACTAGGGGTAGGCCTATATAAACCCCCCATGTTCACCCATGCAAAGGGTTCAGCACCCACGCCATTCACACACACAGCTAGGAGAAGCAAGAGAGCCAGCCTTGCTCTTCTTCTTCCTCTAGGCATACTGCACAAGGAGCACGATTGTAGCCACTCCCTGATCATAGTCGTCATGCGGAGACCCCGCAGAGCAGGACTAGGGGTATTATCTCTCCGGAGAGCCCCGAACCTGGGTACGTCTCGTGTGCGATCGAGCTCGTGCTCACTCCCGCTTCCAGGGCCCGACGACGTTCTCCTGTCCCCATCCATGATAATCCACCCCCTGGCATCTGTCGCGAGAATACCCCGACAGGGCTGGTGCCCTCCCGTGATCAGCCTTCAATGCGGACCCTGGCAGGAGCCATGGTTGATCCTTCATACGGTAAACTGATGAAACCTCCGCCCAAGTTTCATCGTGCATGGCAGTGGAATGTACTAGATATACACCACATCAATTACGCTACAATGGATGCCTACCTTTGTTTCAATATCTACAAGGGTTGGATGAAGAGCGAGAGCCAAGTGTGCGGTTCAAGCAAAGAAGTATCGGCCAAGAGGAAGAGGGACAAGGATGAAGTCGAGCACATGGACGAGGAGTCCGAGTAAGTTGGCAGTGTCGTTGCTCATGGTGGTTGTAATGCAGTGTCTACCGGATTAGTTGCTTAGTTTAGTTTCAGGGTGCTTAGTTTTATTTGAGGGGTGTGTTGTGCTGAGCCCCCAGCAGAACTATGTTATGTTCCTTCTCGTTACTTTAACTCTTCAGTACGTACATACCAATATTTCTTATAGTTCATCTTGTAGTTGGTAGTACTACCACTCATTTCTTCACATTATATACGTACAATATATATGGCCAACATAATATAGCCAGTAGTTTAGTTGTCAAAGAATTTCAGGGTGCTTAGTTTTATTTGAGGGGTGTGTTGCGCTGGACACCATTATTGTGACTCAAATCTCTTTTGCCATGATATAATGACATAAATACCTATGGACCAACAAGCCAACTCTCCCTCTATCTCACTACAGTACAATAAAGTGTGGGGCCTACTTGATCCCAACAGTGTTCTTATTTTCCTGTAAAATTATTCGCTTGGTTACTCCTGACAAGCGGGGCCACACTTATCATTGTGAGAATCTGCTTATTTTTGTCATATAACATGGTCAACGGGTTTGACGTGAAAATAACAATGTCTAATGGCATTTTTGCGCAAACATCTAACGGAACGATGGCATTTTTGAGATATCTAATTGCATTTTTGAGCAAGTATCTCACGGATCGATGGCATTTTTGAGTAGTTGTAACTTCTAATGGCAAAACTGAGTAGTGATACACAACTAGTGGCATAAATAATAAGAACCCAAGAATTAAATAGGTATGCTAATTTCTTTAATAGAATTTAGCACAACATTTAAGCACGTACTAGCTTTTTTAATAGTACTATATGCATAATTTGACGACGAGCGCTCTCTATATGTACCACCTTTTTCCTTTAATTTCATCATGTTAGTTTTGCTCCATGGCGCAATCCATCGATACTACTACTGTACAAACGTATACATTTTTTAAAAGGCTAGAGGGCGGGGCAGTCTCGCTTGGTCGGTTTCACAAGAGGCGAGGGCCTTTGTGATTTGACGGCTCATTACTGCTGGAAGGGCGGGCCTTGTGATTTGACTGCTCGTCTAAATGTTGCCGACGACCTGAGGAGGAGCAAAGAACCATGCGGTATACTCAAGTTTTCCACTGGAGTACTAGTACGACGCAGGAGCACGAAACACGGCAGCCCAGTGCCATATGGCAATAAAAAATGATCTCATTTGCTAGTCATCGATCCCACGGCGCCGCTCATCGTTATCATTGTTCTATTCATGCCTCGCAGAGAACGTGACACGTGCGGCAAAACACCCGAAGCAAAAGAAGAAACACAGGAGCAAAAGAAGAAGGAAGATTATCACCCCAAAAAAAGAAGGAAGATGCACACACAAGTCTGGGGCGCTGCTCTCTACTACATGAAGGGTTGCTGGCCGCGGAGTCGTAACTGCTTCTTCATCGCCTCCACGCCCTCCATCTCCTTGCGCATCTCCTCCGCCATCTTCTTCATTCTGTCCATGACGCGGGATTTCTCGACGCGAGCCTTCATCATCTGTTCCACGGCCGCATTACGTACCTTGACAGCAGCCGGGTGCTCGATGCGGAGCTTCGCCAACTCCTCCTTCTGTTCCATGACGAGGGCCTGCAGCATCTTCATCGAGGAACTACTCTTCTCATGCAGCTTCTTCCAGCCGGCGTTCTCCTCCTTCAGCAGGTCGAGCTCGTGGCAGAGCTTCGCCTTGTCCTCCTGAAGTTGCAGGATTTCACCGGTCGCCTTCTTATCCGAGGCAATGCTCTTCTTCAGTAGCATCACCAAGCCGGCGGGCAACTCCCCCTGCTCATTGAGCTCAGCGGGCATGTCGTCGAGGCTCTCCTTCAGCAGCTCCACCAAGCCGTCGATGAACTCCTCCTGCTTATTGAGCTGATCGGGCATGTCGTCGAGGGATAACGACTCCAGCGCCGCCAGCTCGGCATGTTCGCCTCCGCGGCTAGGGCACTGCTGGGAGCCCTCGCCTCCACGGCTAGGGCGCTCCTGGGAGCACTCGCCTCCACGGCTAGGGCGCTCCTGGGAGCCCTCGCCTGCCCGTGAGAGATCTTTCGAGGTCTTTGCGAGGCGGCGAGCCCTCTTTTTTTTTCCGCAGCCTTGGTTGCCGCTTCCTTGTTACGAGTAGTTCTTGACCTAGAGCTCTGCACACCGGCCATGGCAAGGATGGAAGAACAAGAAAGACTTATGAGGAGGAAGAGGTAGAGTGATTTTCGGCTAGGTACTAGTTCCCTTTTTTATAACCTAGTACTAGCACTAGTACTAAAACCTGCATAGTGGGAACACGTTCAGGTTTGATACGTACTAGGTGTGAGCAGGTTTGCACTTAATTATACTATACACTTTGGAATGTGATGGGAACAAGCTAAAGATTAATTGATGGTTTTGGTTTCGAGTCCCGAAACGGCTCCCGATGAGTTTCCTGGAACACAAATTTCAAGTACTACTGCTCAAATACGATCGCACAAGTCAGTGATGTAACTAGTCGTACGTGTCAGACCAAGCCGATGCGTGTCGCGGGTCCGACCGACCGTCTATTGGTGTGACCGACCGTAAGTATTACGCGATGGAGACTTCTGGTTGTGGCTTCGGGTGATTGTCACGACCAAGCATTCAAAAACTAGTGATAAATCAATTACCATTTTTTTCCAAACGACCAAGTATTTTCACAGGAATACAATACATATAGATGGAGTGATTGTCACGGTTGCAAACCGCCATGGCGCCGCAAGTTCACTGCAGCAGCAACCGAGTAGGTCACTGCATCGCCCGCGGGGAAGGAGGGCAGCTCACCTCGCCTACAATGCATGCCCAGCGGTGCCGCCGCAGCTGGTCCCGTGATTTGGCTTCTCCTACCGCCCATTTGAACAGTTGCACCGGCTGCTCATGCCATTCTGCAGGCATGCGCGCTCTTTCCTCCGCAGTTGACTCCGTGAATATGATCTCTGCCATTAGACCTAGCTCGAAATCAACGCGACGTTGCCAGATGCTGACATCCCTCAGCATCTCTCCCCTGAGATCGACTTGCGCCTCCGCCTTGTGCTGCGCCAGGCGCAGCTCCTTTGAACTTCTCTCCAATCGATGCGACGCTTCCTCGATCCGATTTGCCCTTGCTGCCCACCACCTGAAACGCAGCCCTGGCATGTCCTCCGGCGCCACCGATCTGTGATTCCAGAGCAATGGATCCCCTCTAAAACACATGTGGGTTTCACTCAAAGGCGGCAGTGCTGCGGGCCGCAGCGAGAGGGCAGCCCGCGGGATCATGGGATCTAAGGGATTATCCATGGCGGGATCCTCCATGGCGGGATCCGGTGAGCGAGGCGGGGAGGCAAGCCTAGGCGCTGGGAGAGCCCTACGAGGCTAAGATAAAGATAGTACTACTCCACTCCGTCCATATTTAAATACAAAGGCCACCAACAGTAGCCCTGGCAAAAATTGATCATGCTTCCTGCGTCCTGGTTTATTGGCCCCCTTTTTTTTGTGCCACTTTTTATGACATGCATAAATATTATGTTACTTAAAAATATGGTCAAAAATTGGCACAAAATACGAAGGAGACCAATGGAAGTAGCAATCCATGATTTAACTACTCGCATGCACGCAGTGGAGTAGTAATGACTTTCTCAACTACTTCCTTCCTCACGTCCACTCAATTTGCATGCGCTGTATTAATTGACCATCAATGAAGTGAAGGACTTTACACGCGTCAAATTATCACATGGGGTGGATCTTCGTACAAAAATGCGTCCCACTGTGTACCCGCGTGTGCGTGCGTGCACATCTTCGCTTCGTGCATGTACTGCCAGTGTGCCTGAGAGAGGACGAGTACATTCTTCTAGAACCAGCAGCACATCACTGTGATCAATCCATGCAAGGAGGTCGCGGCAACGCCTCCACATGTGCCACGTGGCTTCATGACCTGAAAGAGAGACACTGTGTAGCGTGCCATTGAAATTCTAATTTACGTGTTTTGCACATACTCGAAGTACTAGTAAGGTACACGTGCATTGCACGCATCAGATTTGGCAACGAAATTATGAATAAATACCACACTATAGCATGTAAGCTTTGAGTCATATATGCATGATGTAGACATTCGTTTAATTCTTATAGTTCATCTCATTCAAAATCAATTAGTTTTTATAAAAAAGTTAGGGCCTCTTTGATTCGTCAGATTTCCAAAACGCGGGAATAGGAAAAACATGGGATTAGAGTGGAATGTCGTCTTGAATCCTACAGGATTGTACGAGTGTTTGATTGTGCATAGAAAAAATGTAGGATTCTTTCAGAGAGGTTTGAGTGGATGGAAAGTTTCCTACGAAATCTAGTGCAAATGAATCCTATGGAAAAATTCCTATGGTTTACAATCCTACGAATCAAACAACCAAGATAGGAAAAATTCCTAAGGATTAGAATCCTCCAAAATTCCTTTGAGAATCCTTTGAATCAAAGAAGCCCTTAATCTATTTTATGATTCATGGAATTGTGCGTTGTAAAGCATAAAGTAAAAACAAATAATGGCAATTCAACTAGAAAAAAAGTTTGGGCAGTTATGATACGGAAGATTCTAGAACAAAGGAGAAGCACTTGTGTTTTGAGGTTTGTGCATTATGCTTAAGTTCAACCATGGAGTCTGCTAGATTGTACATGTGGCAAAATCTGGTGGGGGGCTAAAAGATGGGGCGAGGGGCCAAGTGGAGGGAGACTATGAAGGAGTGCACAAGTGTGAGATCGATATTTAAAGAGAGGGGGCGAGAACGTGCGCTGTTGCGCGCAGTGGCGGAGCCATGAAAAATAAATGAGCTAGGGGGCCAAGCATTGCTAATCCTTTACGAGGAGGGCCAATTCATCAACTTAAACCATTTTACCAGCAATTGATCTAATGATCACATTCATATTAGCCTCAATATATAGTGATGTTAGAGGGGGGGCAGGGCCCTTGCTGCCCCCTGTCTTCGCCACTGTGCGCGCGTCTCAGAGATGAAGCGGAAGGCATGGATGATGAGAGGGGGACGTAGGATATATAATTAATGTGGGTGTATTAGCTATGTAATCCTATATAGAGAGGTATAGATTGATCGATGTGTACGTGGGAAAGAGGGTGAGACCTCACTAGATATATAGATTGATCGGTTTGTGTGGAAAACTAGGAAAGACCTAGCTATATATACACACACATAGAGGAACATCGATCGTTGCGCATGCACGTGAGAGATAAAGAATGCCCGATATGATGAAGAGGGGGAGGGGTGTGTGTGTGCATGCATGGGAGACCGACCTGAAGAAAAAGATTGCATGTGTGCGATGGATAATGCCGAGTGGTAGTGTGTGTGCATGCATGCACGAGAGAAAGTTAGTGGTACAATTATAAATAGAATACGACTGTGTGGGTGTAAAAGACTAGGTGAGGTCATAATCAATGTAAAGTTGAATTCAAATATTTGAATAAGAGATCATGATGTTTGAAACCCATGCATGCATGAATATAACTGAGATATGCACGGTGTGGTTTGGAAACGAGCATGCTATACTGTATACACATTGAACAATGTCAGACTAATTTGAATTTGAGATACCGATGGCAGACATCGTTTGGCCACATTGCATCTGTGCATGGACACACTATTCTAATTGGATATGATGGGTGGCTTTCGCATCACATATCTATATCTATACCCCTATATATTATATTATATATTTTTTATATAGTGTGCGGATAAATTTAACTTTGAAAGATGGTCGTTGGATGAAGCCAATCCGATGGTGCAGAGATGACAAATTCGAGCACTACTGGCCGTTGGATATCATCTACATTCCACCAGATTTTGCCACATGTACAATCTAGAAGACTCCATGGTTGAACTTAAGCATAATGCACAAACCTCAAAACACAAGCACTTCTTCTTTGTTCTAGAATCTTCCGTATCATAATTGCCCAAATGTTTTTCTACATGATTTGCCATTATTTGTTTTTTACTTTATGATTTACAATGCACAATTCCACGAATCTTAAAATAGATTAGCTTTCTTATAAAAACTAGATGATTTTGAATGAAATGAACTATAAGAATTAAACGAACATCTACATCATGCATATATGACTCAAAGCTTACATGCTATAATGTGGTATTTATTCATAATTTGGTCGCCAAATCTCATGCATGCAATGCACGTGTACCTTACTAGTCTAAATGGTGTTTGTGTGTGTGTTGTGCGTGTTAAACACATTGTACGTAGTATCATACATGGTTTAGATTCCGAACATCTAGCTAGAGCATACATGTACTATGATTTGAATTCAACATAAAATGGATACATATATTTGAATTTGAGATCGTATGTACATGTAGTCCGTATTTATATAGGATTCTACTACTCCTATATTCATGTCATGTGAAGTGAAGATAATATTTAGATGGTTGTATAACTAACCCGAGTACAATCCCATTCAAACAGGGAAAATGTACTCAAATTTAGTCCATATGCTAGACAACACGAATTGTTTTTTTATTGTTGAGGGAAGTGCAAATTGATTTGGTACTGTACACGTTATGTTTGTTGTCCTGATTATTTTAGTTTTTTTGTTGTTGTATTTGAATGAATTTCTAGTAATATAGTAAAACGGGACATGGCTCTCTCTAGTGATGAGGTGCGAATTGTCTTTTTTTTTGTACACGTCAAGCTTGTTCTCCCGAAATTTCAAGTCGCGCCTTGTTATGCCGAAATTTCAAGCTAGCATCTCTGTCTATCGTGCTGCGAAACTCCCACCTCTTCAACCTGCGCCTTGTTACCCCGAAATATTTAAGATATATCTTTGTCTCGTTGTGCTCCGAAATCTCCCTCCATCTCAACCCGCGCCTTGCTATCCCAAAATTCCAACGCGCGCGAAAACTCCCACCTCCTGCGAAATCCCGACACGCGAAATGCCCGTGATACCCCTGAACCGAAAGAACCGCCTAGTTCAAATCGGTGGGGGTACTTTCGTAACTTACCCCACATTTCGGACAAGCGCGTCCCTAAGCCATGGTTCCCCCTCCCATCCCATCCGCCCACCCATTCATACACCGAGGCCGCGAAAATCTGCGAAGCCCCACACCCTCCTCCGTCCGCCACCCAGCCAGAGCCTCTTGCCCGATGACGTCGTCCACAGCAACACCTCAACGTCCCTCATCCACCGCACCGGATGAGGATCCGTCGTCGATCTCGTCGTCTCGCCGGTTCAGCCACCCCGTCCTCCACCTCCAAGGAGCTGCCCCGATGTTCCCCTCGTCTTTCGCGCCACCTTCATTCCCACACCGCCGTTTTCACCTGCACCACCGGAAGAGCAGCATCATCACCGTTTCCTCGGACGAAGCCGAGGCCTAATCGGCGCCACCAAAGAGGTTCTACACTAATCGCCGCATTTTCTTCTTGATTCGATCTCACGGTGCTGTCGGCGCTCGGTCCCGAGCCGACATGGCGCGGCTCCATCCACGGCTGCATCGCCGGCCACTTCCTCCATGACGTCGCTCCCTCGGTGGCGACGTCCACATCAGTAGGACCTGCTGCTGCTTTGGCTCTCACTCGCGCTGCTGCTCTGCTCTTGCTCTCGGTCCCCTGCCTGGTCTGCTCTTGCTCTTGCTCATGCTGCTGCTCTCGCTCTTGCTCTTGCTTGCGTTGTTGCTCCGATTTAGCTACACTTCAGTCGACTAAATCGACTTTTGGGTCAGTCAATTTTCAGGGGGTGGGGGGGCTCGCCGGAGTTAAGGAAGAACCAGCTGCAGCAGGGAGGGGGGCTCGCCGGAGAGGTACCCCACTATCTATCTTAGGGTTCAGGGTGGGGGCGGTGGTCGCCGGCGGTGGTGGGGCGGTGGCGTGGGGATCGTCGGAGAAAAATCTCGGCACGGGGGGCCTAAAGGGATGGCCGGGGCGGCGGCGGACCGGCGGTGGGGAGTGGTTTCGGGGCGGGCGAGGCGGCGCGCCGCCGGCCGCGGGCGGCGGGGGCCGGCGGTTTGGCCGGTGGTGGCTGGTGGCTCAGGGGTGGAGGTTGAAGATGAACTGCAGGCCCTTGATTTCGTATCCAACGGCTGGAAAATCGACTGACCAGAGATGAAAAAGTCAGTCGACTGACGTGTAGCCTCACCCTGATGCTGCTACATGACCAGCTGCCCCAGCTCTCGCACGAGCTGCTGCTCCGGGCGCTACTGTTGCTGCTACTGCTTTTCTGCTACTAGTGCGTTCAATTTCGACAATAAAATTCAGTTTCGACAGCAAAATTCAGATTCAACAGTTAAATTCAGTTTCGACAGTTAAATTCAGTTTCGACAGTTAAGTTCAGAGATTAGCGGCTGATGTATTTTACATCTAGCACTTTGTGGTTATGTATTTTACGTCATCTATTGGAGATGCTATTAGAATTCCACTCAGGTTAACGTTGTCTCTCTTGTCCTGCTTCAGTCTCGCCGTCGTACAACTCACCGGAGCTGCTCCAACGACGAAACCCTCCATCACAGCGGAGCAGTACCCCGGGCTCCATCTCGAGACGCCTAAGATCTTCTTCCCCTCCTCCGACAGCCAAATTAGCCGGAGCATCCTCACCGACCAACCCAATCATGCTGAGATCGACATGGCTTCGCCAAAGAGGTTGTACACTTGTTGCATCTCTATTTTACTCTACATGTTATATATATTGTCCACTGAGCACACGTAGTAACGTGAAATACGATTAGTTTCTCCTACTATATGACAAGCAGTGAGGTACCAGGCAACTTAGCTATCCGTGATGGACTCTCTTGAACGCCATCATTATTTATCTCTGCGCGTTTGAGCTGTGCATTTGTAGATGGGCCTGGGAGTTGAGCTAGTAGGGCAGTGGCATGGGTCCAAAGTAGTAGAAGTAGCACAAAAACATTTTTTGAGTGTAGGCTTTTCCCTACTCAAGCCTGCCTACTAGAATCGCCAGTGCTTGAAAGGAAAAGTGAAGAAAAAACATAGGAATTGGAAAGTTTCCTATGGTACTACTATTCATGCATTTGGTTCAAAGGAATGGAGCAAAGGAAAACTGTAGGATTTGTTCCTTTAGTGTCTCCTTGAAAGAAAAACCGTAGGAATTTTAATATCCACTTGTCCTCCTTTTCAAATTCCTATTCATGAAGCACAAGACTAAGAGATAGTAGCATAATAGCATTATAACCGTACATTTTCTTGTGGTTTGACTTAATCTCACCATGCTTCTTTGCATCCTGTGATCTTCCAATTCTTGTGAACCAAACACCCAGATTGGAAGAAATCCTGTGTTTTTAAATTCTCTGTTTTGCACGTGCATTCCTATCCTATTCCTGTGTATTTCCTATCTCTGCATTGTTAGAATCCTCAAATTCAAACAAGCCCTTACACAATTACTTCTGTTATAGATATGTGTCAAAGAAAACCTTGTGTGGTTTGTCCCGCTCCTGCTGCGCTGTGTTCCACCCTAGCTCAGCTGCTCCAACGACGGAAGGGTTCACCACAGCAGGGATCCGCTCTCCAGACTGTCTTTCGCCGCCTCAGATCTTCTTCCCCGCTGCCGGCAGCCACGACAACTGCATTACCATCATCAACTGAGCAGATGACCTTGAGGACTACACGGGTCTGCAAGAGAGGTCGCACTCTTCCGTGTCTGCTTACGTTATGCATCGCTTAATATGATGACATGCTATTTTATCATCGTGTTCACCTATTAGACTCCGAGCCAGGTCCAAACTAATGCTGAAACATGAGTTTTTAAATGGTTGTGGGGTACATATTGGGGCAGCAATCAGTACTATCTGTCTACTATCTGGTTAATCTCGGGTGTCTACTATGAGTTTCATGTTGGGTGCAAACAAACATTAAAGGAGCCATTATCTGTATTTTTTAACTAAAGCTATTATCTGCCTGCTATCATTGGTTTTGGGTCTATCCACAGTTTGCTACCATCACTCTAGATTTGTGCATGCACTCCTTACATAATTTCACTATGTTTTATTCCTATGCATGTCAGTTATTGTACACAATAGAACTGAACATGTAGAGCAAAAGAGACGAGCCTTGCGTGGCAATAAAATTTCATGCAGACGTCGCTCCATGGTGGGCGCAAAGTCAGCCCCCCTCCACCCATTTCGGATTGTAATCAAGAGGAAGATAACTGTTCTGAGGGGGATTCAGAAGGAAAAGAACACTCCTATTTACCCCCTGAGGTCTTTGCTCTAACTTGGCATGCTGATGTTGGTAATATCATGCATATGGTGCCTTGCATTGCTTACTTTATACATCAAATATGTCATCTGCTTAGTTTAGACATGCTTTGTGTGAATGCCATCTGTTTAGTTTCTTTATCGTATATGTGAATCATGCAATGCCATCTTGTTTAGCCAGGCATCATATATGTGAATTTTGCAATGCCACCCTGGTTAGCCAGTCATCTTATATGTGAATTATATCATGCCATCATTTTTTTATTACGTATTAAATTTGTCAACAATTTTAGTACATTCAATTACTCTTCCTGTGCATCAGCCATTCGACACGGTCATGAAAAAATCTGGAGTGGAAACAAGGTCTTCAGAGCAGACAATGCTATCTGACGAAGCGCATGTCTTGCTGGTTACGGATAGCTCCTCAGAATAGGATTCAGAGACAGATGACCAGTCCTATCCCCCCCCCCCCGAGGTGCATGCTCTAACTTGGCAGGATTATGTTGCTCATATCGTGCGTATGGTGTCTTGCATTGCTATGTCATTTGCTTAGTTTAGACATGCTTTGTGTGAATGCCACCTGTTTAGTGTCTAATTACCATATATGTGAATTATGCAATGCCATCTTGTTGCAAGAGATTATATATGTGAATTATGCAATGCTATCTTGTTGCAAGGCATTATATATGTGAATTATGCAATGCCATGCTGTTTAGCCAAGCGTCATATATGTGAATTATATCATGCTGTCCTTTTTTTGTATTTCTCATTGCATTTGTCGACAATGTTTGTATATTCAACTGCTCTTCCTGTGCATCAGCCATTTGAATTGGTGATGGAGAAATCTGGAGTGAAAACAAGGTCTTCAGAGCAGACAATGCTACCTGCTGAAGCAGATATCTTGCTGGTTACAGATAGCTCTTCAGAGGAGGATTTAGAGGCAGATGACCAGTCCTATTATCCCCCTGAAGTGTATGCTCAAACTTGGCAGGGTTATATTACTCATATCATGCATATGTTGTATTGCAATCACTACTAGGGAAAAGCCTAGCAGTAGCACGGGTTTTTGGCCTACCAGTAGCGCGGGTGACCGCGCTACTGCTATGGCGCTACAGCTAAAGGTTAGCAGTAGCGTTGGCTAACCCGCGCTACTGCTATATGCACTTAGTAGTACCGCTTGCTCCAGAAGGCGCTACTGGTAATTACTAGTAGCGCGTCTCACTGCCCGCGCTACTACTATTATTCCGTATTCTATTTCTTTTTTATTTTATGTCGTATTCATACACCTTTATACAAGTTTTCGTACAATAGCAATTTAGAGATTGTTTTTACATTATAATGAGTTATTAAATCACTAGGTGAAAGAACCACGGATTAGTTTCAAGTGGATGGATCCTAAGTGACCAAGCCATGGATTATCGATAATCCATGACTTGGTCACTTAGGATCCATCCACTTGAAACTAATCCGCGGTTCTTTCACCCAATGATATAATAACTCATCATCATCATCATCATATTAATATAAAAACTCTTGCATCATATCATCACCAACAACACTAGCTAATAATCATCATAGTCATTACCACCAACACTATTTAATCATCATAGTCATAGTGTAGCTATCTAATCACCACCAACACTAGCTAATAATAATTATCATAGTCATTACCACCAACACCAGCTATTTAATCATCATAGTCATAGTGTAGCACATCATCATCTTCAAACTCATTCTAGCTAGCTAATCACTCCTGCTGCTCTCTCTCAGGTAAAATAGCATAGAACATGTGTAGCACTCCTGCTTCATCATATTGGAGCATGCAGATGAACCTGTCTCCTAATTGTGGGCTGCGCTTCTGATTGCTGCCCCCAAGTACTTCTCTGCGATCCTTCACAATTTTTCTCTAGTGTTTGACTATTAAGACTTGCTCGCTTTTAGAAATCCTGAATGCACTCATGTGCAATGTAGGATGTCTTGGCCGTAAGCTAACCATTGCCATGCGACCTTTAGGCTCGATCCAATGAGGCACAACTATCATCGGGAGTCCCTGTTGAAGAACATCGTAGTAACATACTTAGTAATGAAGTTTAGCTTAAAAAATAATGTATGCAAAAGATGCACTGAGGATGAATAGTAAAAATCTTACCATCTTTCCTAAATAGATGTGACCGTATTTCAATACGCACGCTAGTGGTCGCACATTTTCAGTACTAAGATTTTCAAGTCCAGGAAAATAATTTGTCTTGACAGTATCAAGCTCCTCAAGACATGAAACATAATGACTTATCTCCTCGCAGTTTAGTTCAGCCCTGGGACAGTAGTAGGTCATGTCTACCAAGCGCCGGACATGTTTGCTTGAATGGAAATAAGATGTCAATAGAAATTAGTTGTCAACTATTTTTGAATAAACAATATCCAAGACATAAATATGGTTGAGAAACTCACATAATGGTAGAACTAGAGGCGTCTGCACATCGACCCAGATGCCGATATTACCTTCAGTATCATCTTCCGGACGAATATCAAAGGTGATAAGCATATCAGGCTCAAATGCATAAGCCTTGCATAGTGATCTCCAATTTTTGCATTCAAAATAGGTGTAGGTGTCTGCATTGTATAATTTTGCGGCAAAAGTATAACCATCCTCGGTCCTCAAGTGAACTCTCTTTACCTCCATAGTTTCCATAGGACTGAAACCAATCTTATCCAAGACATAAATTCTTGCATGGCAGGGGATACGCTAGTAGAATAGTAAAAAATTAAAATTATAAGTTGAAGCAAAAGAAGCAGAAGTCATGCTTAATTACGAAAAAAGACATGTCATTGTGACTTACTGTATCCACTTCGAAGGTCTCATCCAGCTTGATGCTGAAGCGCCTACCACCAACTAAGAAATTTCTGTCGCATAGGCCGCGCTCGTCTTTGCAGTATTCACACATACCGAAATCCTTTTCATCGTCAGACATTTCCTATGTTCATAGTTGAAACATTAATCAAAAATTGATTGAAGGCAACTACCAGGAAACTCAACACACAGATCACTATTTCTCAATATGCAACGGGTTGACTTTAGGTCTGTCGAGTCTTCCTTCCTAAACTCTCATCTCACGTATATGGTGGGCACTCCCTCTCTGATATTGCGACCGTCGGTGATGGTCGCTACTCCTCCTTTCCCTAGTGCATTACAAATATCTAGCACAAGGAAAAGAAGGAGAAGCGACCCCTACGACAACAGTTGGCATTTTTCTTCTCTCATATATGGTGGACACTCCCTCACCAATTTGACCGTCGATGATGGTCGCTACTCCTTCTTCCCCTAGTGCGTAACAAAGGTCTAGCACAAAGAGAAGAAGGAGAAGCGACCCCCATGACAACAGTCGGCATTCTTCCTCTCTCAAATATATATATGGTGGACACTCTCCCTCACTGAAAGACACACAAGGAGCCGAAACAGACCTAAAGTCAACACGTTCCATATATCGAGCAATGACATAGAAAAAATGCCCTATGTTTTGCCGAAATATCATTGAATTCCCATTCTGGCAAATCACAAGCACTCGATATGCCCTACATTGTAGCACAAGTCATGCTAAAATTCATGAAAATTTTCGGCATGACCTTTGCTAAAGACAGGACATATCGAGCGCCTGAAATTTGCCGGGACGGAAACGAATCAACATTTCGGCAAAACATAGGCCACTCGGAATGCATCATCATCATCATCATCTATATTCAGAATGCATCATCATCGACATCAATGACATGGCGACTAGCACTAGCATTTTGATCATCGACATTTACAACACATTATCATCTATATCAACAACATGGTGATTTGGCTATTCTCACCTAGAGGTCTTAGGGGGTCGGCGATGGGGACGACTGCGGGGACAAGGCAGGGGCAAATACTTAATTTCTGCATAAAGAAACTAGTTCTATTAAGCACTTACTAAATAAACTAGTTCTATTAACTACTTACTAAATAAACTAGTTCTATTAAGCACTTACTATAAATAAACTAGTTATATTAAGCACTTACTATAAATAAACTAGTTATATTAAGCACTTACTATAAACAGAACTAGTTATATTAAGCACTTACTATAAATAAAATTTCTAATCAAAAGACCTAAAATTTCCTATTCTATTCAAAACACCTAAAATAATCTAAAAAAATTATTCTATTAAAAAACCTACATTCTAAAATCTACATTTAAATTACCTACATTCTACAAGAACAGAGACAAGGGAGGGAGGGAGGAGGGGTAGGAAGGAGGGAGGAAGGAGGGAGGAGGCGGGAAGGAGGGGGAGGGAGGGGGAGCTACCTCGGTGGCGGTGACGGTGGGGGGGGGGCGACAGTGGCGGGATGGAGGAGGGAGGGGATGTAGGAGGGAGGGGGCGATGGCGGCAGCAGCTGGCGGCAATGCGGCGGCGGCGGACGACGGGGTGAAGGAGGGGATGGAGGAGGGAGTGGAGAGGGGAGAGCGAGGGGCGGGCGGCTGGCGGAGAAGAACCGCGCTGCCTTAGCAGTAGCACTCTTTAGGGAAAAGCGCTACTGCTAAGATCAATAGCAGTAGCGCTCTTAGAAAACAGGCGCTACTACTAAACCTACTCCGGCGGCAACGTCGTGGCATTTGTAGTAGTAGCGTTGTTTTTTCTAACGCACTACTGCTATAAGGATGGTAGTAGCGTGTGACGACCCCGGCTTAATCGTGCACTAATCATACACGCAAATGCACATGATCAAGCCTAAGGACTCACTTGAAGATATCACAACACAACTCTAAAACATAAATAAAGTCATACAAGCTTTATATTACAAGCCAGGGCCTCGAGGGCTCGAATACATAGCTCGATGGCATACAAGCGTCAGCGGAAGCATCAGATATCTGAGTACAGATATAAAAGATAAAATTGATAAGCCTTAAGAATGTGGGCAAAATAAAAGCTATGATCAAAAGGCACAGGCCTCCTGCCTGGGACCCTCCAATCCTACTGCTGGTCGTCAGCCAGCTCCTCGTAGAAGTACTCGCCGGGAGGGTAGTAGTAGTAACCGTCAGCGGGGGCAGCTAACTCAGGGGCTCCGTCATCTGGTTGCACCAACGGAAATGGGGAAAAGAAAGCAAAGCAAACATGAGTACTCATCCGAAGTACTCAGCAAGCAAGGATCTACACTACATATGCAACATTATCAAAGGAGGCTGTATATGTGGACTGGGCTGCAGAAATGCCAGAATAGAGGGGAAAGCCTAGTCCTATCGAAGACTAGCATCTTCAACAACTTCAGCGGTCTTGCAGCATTAGAAGAGTGTAGATTAGCATAAAGTAAAGTGGTAGTAGTAGCATCAACCTCGCCCAGAGATCCTTTCTCGACTCCTTGCGATAAAGCAATCCCAGAGCCATACTATCAAGTTATCATCTCAAGTTCTAGTTGTACCGATCGGGATACAACTCTGAGTGTCCGTTACCGTAGGACAGGCTATCGATAGATGTTTTCTTCCCTGCAGGGGCGCACCAAGTTACCCACCACGCTCGCTTAACTCCGGCCGGACACACTTTACTGGGTCATGCCCGGCCTCGGCCAAACGATACGCCGCAACCCGACCGAATACTTAACAGAGAGGTGAACACGCCGGACTAAACCTATGCCCCCAGGGGTCTTGGGCCATCGCCCCGGGAACTCCTGCACATTACGTTCACGGCCGAGAGCAGACCTAGCCCCCCTTATACAAGCGCAGGACGTTACCAGTCCAACTCGGCGCGCGCCGCTCAGTCGCTCACGTCTATTAAGCTCCGGCTGAAGTATACGACGCAGAACGCCCATACTATGCCCACGTGATGGTTAGTGCTATCAGGCCAGAGGCCCCTCGGATCAAATATCCAAACCGTTAGTGGATTAGGAGCGCGCGGTAACGAGCAGAGACTCACGATCGATGTGACCCCGTCGCCCCGTCTCGAGGACTTGCGGCAAGGGATAAGAATGCCCGGCCACGCCTCGTAATTATCTCGCGGGCACCCTCCAGGTCAACCCGACTCCACATCTCTCGCAAATATGCTCGCGCGGGTACCCCTCAGGGCCGACCCGTCTTTAGTAACATGGTTCAGTGTGAAGTCATAGTAACCGTGTGTCTAACACCAAGGGGAACCCTGAGGAATCATCCTCGATGGAATTCCACCTGATGTTATCGTCAAGGTGAACGAAGGAGGAATCACCCTCGAGGTCCACACTTAAGACGTTGCACGACAACGTCGTTATCGGGGGTGGTGTAGGAAGAATCACCCTCGCTGACCACGACCGATTAACTAACCTACAAGGTTATCATCACAAGTGCTGATGAGGTATCACCCTCGGCAATCGATAGTAACCCAGTAGTGTCGAGCAACTAAGGGGGAAGTGATGTGCGGTACCGGGGCCTGGTCTTCAATCCAGTTGATCGGGTCTTCTGATAATCCAGCGGGGCAGTCAGGACAACGTGGAAGTCTCTGATGGGTCTCTACCCAATCTATACTAAACAGTTTAGGATAAGAAGGTAGGTAACAAAAGCAGGTTACAATAAACAGGCTATGCAGCAGATATAGGATAATAGCAACAGCAGCAACTTCTAATGCAAGCATAAGAGAGAAGAGAATAGGCAATATCGGAATGCTCAAAAAGGGGGTGCTTGCCTGTTTGCTCTGCGGCAAGGGCAAGGTTTTCAGGGACGTAGTCGTACTCCGGAGCTGCGTCGGTCTCGGGAGCTACATCGATGTCGGGGTCTAACGAGAGAGAAGAGGGGAGGAAACAAATAAATACACAGCAAATAATGCAACATAGAGCATGCTGTGCCTAGGATGCAGTGCAGGGTTGCCTAAAAATATGTTTAAGTCATTTTAGTTATTTTAGGAATTAAAGTGGGATTTATTAACCGGTGTATATGCATTATTCATCTACCAGAAACGGAAGGAAAGTTGCGGGTTCACCTACGTAGAGGGTTCCGACATGGAAACAGACGACACGATCAGATTCATCTCGTCGTTCTGATCAACTTTCATGTACAAAGTTTTTCGATCCGAGCTATGGATTATTTTCTATGATTTTCTAAAGATTTAGCAATATTCTGGAATTTCTGGAATTATTTTTATTTCGAAAATTACTAAATGCAATTTGCTACGGGTACCCAGCTCTGTGTACACAGGAGTGCACAAAGTGGCTGACCAGTGGGCCCGTTGACTGGGTCAACAGACCAGTCAACGGCCAGCTCACAGAGGCTGACCAGTGGGGCCAGCCTGCTGAGTCAGCAGCTGACCCAGCAGAGCTTATCCACTGAAACAATGGTAGGCCCACCTGTCAGTGACAGCGGGGGGGTGGGGTGGGGTAGGCTGGTTTAGATTAATTAGTTAAACATTAGCCAGGCGGTGGGACCCAGTGTCAGCGTTAGAGTAAGCCAGTTTAATTAGCACTTAATCTAATCCGCAGTTTAGTTAAGCGCTTGGGGCCCACCTGTTGGTCGCACGGGGCATCATTAGCGACCCCGTTGACCAGACACGTCAGCGCGCCAGCGGCTAGTCGCCGGTGGCCATTTCCGCGGTGGCACGGCTCGGGTTTCGCCGGGATTCGGCCACAGACCGCCAAAACGGGCACCGCGGGTCGCGTTTGGACGCGGAGATGGAGCCGCGTCTGATGGTGGGGTTGGCTGAGGTCGGGGAGGCCTTTTGAGACAGCGGCGACGATGGCAGGCGGCGGCCGGAGCAAGAGGAGCTCGGGATCGAGCCCATAAGCGCACAAACGACAAACGCAAGGGCTTGGCGGCTCTTACGCGACGCCACGAGCACGACGAAGTGCTCGGACGAGCCCGTGAGGCACGGGAGCGCGCTGCTCATCGGCCATGGCGGGCGGCGGAACACGGCACGCGGCGACGCATCTACGGGTTACGGGGGAGAGAGGGGAGCGGGGCGGTGTGCTCACCGGGCCCTGCAGATGTGCTTAAGCGGGCTCAGGGAAGATGGACGGCGATGAATCGTCGACGGAGGCGAGGACGGCCGTAGGGGAAGAAGAGGACACCGGGCTCACTGTGGTGGCTCCCGGCTTGCGCTGGTCGAGGCTTATGACGCATTCAATAGCGGCGGTTCGATCCGGCACGGCGGAGAGGCCTCGCGGTGGCGGAGGCAGTGGAATCAACGCGGCGACGGCGGCGACTGTGCTCGGCAGGAGCGGATCGAGGGGGGGAAGGGAAACTAGGAGGAGTGGGGGCTAGGGTTCGTCCAAGGGGAAAAGAGAGCGAGGGAGGGGTTCTTATCCACTGGAACGGGGACCGGATGGGCGACGCGTGCGTCACCGGCGATCGGGGCGGCTACGGCGTCGACACGGCGACAGAGGAGGGAGACGAGTCAGGGAGTGGGTTGGGCCTGGCCAACTGAGCCTGCTAGTAAGTGGCCTCTGGCCTTTTTCCCTTTTTCTGTTTTCCTATTTTTCTCTTTTATTTAGCAGCAGAAAGAGGGATGGAATTATTTGGGTAACCAAATAGTGTAGGAAAACTATGGGACTAAGCCCAATAAATCCAACACAAATTTAGACAGTGCCACAATTATTTTGGGAGCAAGTAGATTTGGTTTGTATTTTCCAAAATTAAAATAGCACTGAATAATGCTGAAATGGTACTATTATAATTGCTAATGCTCCTCTTTGCTCAAGAGTGAAGTTGTGTTCCTTAACACATAATTGTTTTGGAATATTGGCAAGATAATGAACATTTTTCCAGCAACTTTTGTGTAACTTGAATTTGCACATGCATTTAAATTGATTTCAGAGAGG
Source organism: Thinopyrum elongatum (assembly GCA_011799875.1). Taxonomy (NCBI): domain Eukaryota; kingdom Viridiplantae; phylum Streptophyta; class Magnoliopsida; order Poales; family Poaceae; genus Thinopyrum; species Thinopyrum elongatum. The sequence goes on along the minus strand of CM022297.1, from coordinate 495,243,267 downwards.
AATTTGATATGAGGTGTTTAACCACTATGATCAAGCTATGCAAATGAAGATGACTTGGCATTATTAGAGGGTGATCACTGTGGTGGGATGCTGGGGATGTTACAAATCTCCTCCACCACAAGAAATCTTGTCCCGAGATTTAAGTGGGGAAGTTAAGGGGTAAAGGGACGGAGGTCTGGAAGGATTGGCATCTGGTATTTGTGTCAGGGAAGGAGGCTCAGCAGCATCTGGAAATATATCGAGAATGATTTAAGGAGGTACAACAAGTTTGAATCAGTTAGGCATCTAGCTGATGCCTAAAACATAGGATAAAGTGGTTTTAGAGCAATGAGGCATAAGGTTGCATCTGTTGCCGGAATGAAGCAGGGTAAGGAAATTAGCTCGTGAATTACATACGAAGCCAGAGGCAAAGAATACTTCGGGCTCAACGTTGTACAGGAGAGTCAGGTTCCGATCCTGTGGAACGGTGGGGGTTGTCAATCGAGAGTAGGGAGAAAGGTGGCATCTTACCGGTCACGACAACAAGGTATGTCAGAGAATAGTCTGTCCGTTATGTTGGCAACAACGTTGGTACCAAGGGCGAGGGACGAAGAGAACCATTCTCCTGCTCGTTCAAACGAGGCGGACCAATAGGCAAAGTTCTCATCCATCGGGGGTTACCGGAATGCCATCAACAATAGTAACAGGGTCTCACTGACAAGGTTGTACACTGAGGTGTTTTCATAAGCAGGGAATTATTTCTGTTTACATCGTATAGATCACAAGAAAGGTTAAACAAAACAATGGAAAGGAAAATGTGTTTACACACAAGAATTGGTGGTATATCCTTCCCAAGGGAAAGCGAAGCATGATATACACGATAGGACAGCAAGTTCAAAAGTATTTAGGCAAAGGGGTGAGGGAAGAATCATGATATTACCCACACAACGGGGTTTGGATAATTGATCGAGAAACATTTGGCAAAGTGCTTCCAATGTTCTTGTTGAGATCCGGAATACCACTATCATGCTTTGAGGTAGCAATGATATGGTGTCAATTAAAGATTGGGTTCGAAGATCTCAAGAGAAACAGAGAAACAATTCCAAGATTATCTCAGAACGCAAGGAATAACCAACCACAACCAGGTATGTGTTGGCAGAGAGTCAAGGATGTCATTGATGATATCACAAACCATCGAGGGGCAAGGATGGTACTACTCAACATGAATTCGATTAATATCCTGGAAGAGCTTAGAATATTGGTGATGATCATGACACATTTATCGAGAGGTTTCATGAAGCTATAATCGATCATCGATGACATCAAGCAAAAGGAATGATGGAGCCAAAAGTTTTTGGAACCACGGATATGATACAAGCTCGGAATCAAGCTTGTTGTTCGAGGTGAAATGATAAGATGAGGAAGATCGACGTAAGCTTCGCTCATCGTCGAAAGTTACTCCGGGCATAAAGACCAGGTAGCACAGTTAAAAGTTGGCATGATAAGAATATAGCCGATCAGGCTAGGAATGACTTAAAGGATTATTAAGCTGGTAAGCAATGAAAATTACTCAGAGTTATTGAATCGGAGTGCGGAATCGATTCACTTACCGGGGTTACCGAGTGACAGACAACTCAGAACCCGTGGAAAATTGGAATTGGTGATCAATGATAGTAGAAGAAGAACTCATAAGGAATTATGTAGCTCCTGTGATATTCTCGAGATACCAGGGGTAATACTCGATGGTAGATCAGAATAGAGGTTGGACAGGTGAATTGATCTGCAGAAGGCAAGTGTTTTAACTTGTTCGGGAAATGGAATCAAGGAGGAAATATGGTCGAAACCTCGATTACAAAGGATCAATTCATAGATACAAGATGAACTTGTACCAAGGAAATAATTATTTTTACGAGCAGCTTCCATGATAAGTTCTGCATCGGGTCCATGGGCATGAACACAGGGTTCAAGGTCGACTCCCACTTCTTCAATGCATAACCTTTCATTCACTCCTCGATTTAATGAAGTTGAAATATTGAAAATTTATCTGGCGTAACACCAGTAATGGGAGACCCGTAGAAGTTTCTGGGTTCTCACAGAGGACAGAAGCATAGATACAACCCATCGGGGCAATTTTACGAATGCATACAACCATTAGCCAAAGCAAGGGATGCGAGTTCGAAAGCAGAGTATCGAAGTGAAAGCAGATGATACAATTTACCGGAGGTACTAAATACCAAGGGAAGAGTTCATAAGATGTTTGAATATGAAGGATACTGTCGGATATTGATCCAACAAAAGATCAGGTAGACGACAAAGGATCTGACGTGAGTAGCGGTACTCAACCAGAAGAAGAAAGAATGTAACGGCATCAGATTATAGAAACATCGAAATAATCCAACGTTTAGGTACAAAGGAGTTATGGTTCAGAAACGAAGGATCAGAAGCAAAAGCTCTGACCAAAAATGAGTAGGTTGAACAGAACTAGATGGACAGCTTTAGTGTTCCGTCTTGCAGAGATCTCCACCCATGGTTACGGGACATGTCCTGGTTAGTAGTCAGTCCCAAGTCAATAAGGAGAAGGAATGCACTGCTTCTCCGTGCCATGCAAGCAGGGCGGATATACAGACGGCAAGAAGTAGAGAATGCTTCAGTGCCAAAGGCAATGTCAATGGGGGAGGAACCAATAAAGTTCTTAGAATAGAAAAGATTCGGTCGGATAATTGTCCACAAAAGGAATCAAGTGATCCGTGAGAGCTAACGGGGTAAGGTTTTAACAACTGGTTCCACCTGAGAGTCCTCCTGAGGAAGGACGGGAGGCAAGCACATCGAATTAAGGAAGCACTTGAACAACCCAAGTATAAAATTTAGAGGGTTCACGATTTCCAAATCCAGGAGTGATAATTAGTTCACCTGGGCAGAGGGACGAGTGATTTGTACATGCTTAGTTGGACAATCAATCAATAATTGATTGGCCAAGAACTAGCTCATGTCCGGAATGGTGACTGAGCTGGAAGGACGAATTCTAGGAATCAACGGATGATAGAAAGCATTCGCAGCAGATTGCATCAAGGGACTCAAATTGGCAAATGACGAGGGATGTCAACGAAGATTACTAAACGTATGGAATTAACTATAATGAACGTAGGTAAGAAGAATCTCAAAAGCAGTAGGCTGCAGGAGATTCTCGGAAGATCGGATAGCATTATGAAATATTTCAGGAACACAGGAACAGCTGGGGTTGAACGGATCCTCGGTAATGTGAGCAATTAACTGAAGTGCGAAAGAAGTTGCACGGCAGTAGGCTCAAAGGATTTCCGGATTAACAAGGAGTATTTCAAGGTATCTCGTACATAGAGGAGTAACTGGGAATGAAGATACAAACAGCAAGGAAGTGTAGATATTCACAGTGATTAGCGGTGGTAAGGATTTGCAATGACTAAGGGCACAATGGTCTCGGAAAACTTCAGGGAGTATCTTCAGAATCTTCTGATGAAGCAGTCGATCATCTGTGGTGGAGGGGCTCCTCGGGAGGAAGTGGTTACGAGAACCTAATGACAGAGTTAGTAAAACTTTAACCCGAATAGACGAGAGATCAGAGTCCCAGAGTAAAGGTCGAGGAGTAAAAGATCCTAATACTACCGAGTTGGCGACGTGGGCCCGTAAGCCACATAGCCAAGTTAGTAAAACAGTTTTGGACCACTAGACTCAACTTCGGCCAAGGAGTTAGAAAGGGGGATTCCTAGAGGCAGTCGGCTCTGATACCAACCTGTGATGACCCCGGCTTAATCGTGCACTAATCATACACGCAAATGCACATGATCAAGCCTAAGGACTCACTTGAAGATATCACAACACAACTCTAAAACATAAATAAAGTCATACAAGCTTTATATTACAAGTCAGGGCCTCGAGGGCTCGAATACATAGCTCGATGGCATACAAGCGACAGCGGAAGCATCAGATATCTGAGTACACATATAAAAGATAAAACAGATAAGCCTTGAGAAGGCGGGGCAAAATAAAAGCTACGATCAAAAGGCACAGGCCTCCTGCCTGGGACCCTCCAATCCTACTCCTGGTCGTTAGCCTGCTCCTCGTAGAAGTACTCACCGGGAGGGTAGTAGTAGTAGTAACCGTCGGCGGGGGCAGCTAACTCAGGGGCTCCGTCATCTGGTTGCACCAACGGAAATGGGGAAAAAGAAAGCAAAGCAAACGTGAGTACTCATCCGAAGTACTCAGCAAGCAAGGATCTACACTACATATGCAACATTATCAAAGGAGGCTGTATATGTGGACTGGGCTGCAGAAATGCTAGAATAGAGGGGAAAGCCTAGTCCTATCGAAGATTAGCATCTTCAACAACTTCAGCGGTCTTACAGCATTAGAAGAGTGCAGATTAGCATAATGTAAAGTGGTAGTAGTAGCATCAACCTCGCCCAGAGATCCTTTCTCGACTCCCTGCGAGAAAGCAATCCCAGAGCCATACTATCCAGTTATCATCTCAAGTTCTAGTTGTACCGATCGGGATACAACTCCAAGTGTCCGTTACCGTAGGACAGGCTATCGATAGATGTTTTCTTCCCTGCAGGGGTGCACCAAGTTACCCACCACGCTCGCTTAACTCCGGCCGGACGCACTTTATTGGGTCATGCCCGGCCTTGGCCAAACAATACGCCGGAACCCGACCGAATACTTTACAGAGAGGTCAGCACGCCGGACTAAACCTATGCCCCCAGGGGTCTTGGGCCATCGCCCCGGGAACTCCTGCATGTTACGTTCACGGCCGAGAACAGACCTAGCCCCCCTTATACAAGCGCAGGGCGTTACCAGTCCAACTCGGCTTGCGCCGCTCAGTCGCTGATGTCTATTAAGCTCCGGCTGAAGTATACGACACAGAACGCCCATACTATGCCCACGTGATGGTTAGTGCTATCAGGCCAGAGGCCCCTCGGATCAAATATCCAAACCGTTAATGGATTAGGAGTATACGGTAACGAGCAGAGACTCATGATCGATGTGACCCCATCGCCCCGTCTCGAGGACTTCCGGCAAGGGCTAAGAATGCCCGGCCACGCCTCGTAATTATCTCGCGGGCACCCTCCAGGTTATCCCGACTCCACATTTCTCACAAATATGCTCGCGCGGGTACCCCTCAGGGCCGACTCGTCTTTAGTAACATGGTGTAGTGTGAAGTCATAGTAACCATAGTAACCGTGTGTCTAACACCAAGGGGAACCCTGAGGAATCATCCTTGATGGAATTCCACTTGATGTTATCGTCAAGGTGAACGAAGGAGGAATCACCCTCGAGGTCCACACTTGAGACGTTGCATGACGACGTCGTTATCGAGGGTGGTGTAGGAGGAATCACCCTCGCTGACCACGACCGATTAACTAACCTACAAGGTTATCATCAGAAGTGCTGACGAGATATCACCCTTGGCACTCGATAGTAACCCAGTAGTGTCGAGCAACTAAGGGAGAAGTGATGTGCGGTGTCGGGGCCTGGTCTTCAATCCCGTTGATCGAGTCTTCTGATAATCCAGCGGGGCAGTCGGGACAAAGTGGAAGTCTCTGATGGGTCTCTACCCAATCTATACTAAACAGTTTTGGATAAGCAGGTAGGTAACAAAAGCAGGTTACAATAAACAGGCTATGCAGCAGATATAGGATAATAGCAACAGCAGCAACTTCTAATGCAAGCATAAGAGAGAAGAGAATAGGCAATATCGGAATGCTCAAAAAGGGGGTGCTTGCCTGTTTGCTCTGCGGCAAGGGCAAGGTCTTCAGGGACGCAGTCGTACTCCGGAGCTACGTCAGTCTCGGGAGCTACGTCGATGTCGGGGTCTAACGAGAGAGAAGATTGGGAGGAAACAAATAAATACACAGCAAATAATGCAACACAGAGCATGCTATGCCTAGGATGCAGTGCAGGGTTGCCTAAAAATATGTCTAAGTCATTTTAGTTATTTTAGGAATTAAAGTGGGATTTATTAACCGGTGTATATGCACTATTCATCTACCGGAAACGGAAGGAAAGTTGCGGGTTCACCTACGTAGAGTGTTGCGACATGGAAACAGATGACACGATCAGATTCGTCTCATCGTTCTGATCAACTTTCATGTATAAATTTTTTGATCCGAGCTACGGATTATTTTCTATGATTTTCTAAAGAGTTAGCAATATTCTGGAATTTCTGGAATTATTTTTATTTCGAAAATTACTAAATGCAATTTGCTACGGGTACCCAGCTATGTGTACACAGGAGTGCACACAGTGGCTGACCAGTGGGCCCGTTGACTGGGTCAACAGACCAGTCAACGGCCAGCTCACAGAGGCTGACCAGTGGGGCCAGCCTGCTGTGTCAGCAGCTGACCCAACAGAGCTTATCCACAGAAACAGTGGCAGGCCCACCTGTCAGTGACAGCGGGGGGGGGGGGGCGTTAGGCCGGTTTAGATTAATTAGTTAAACATTAGCCAGGCTGTGGGACCCAGTGTCAGCGTCAGAGTAATTAAGCCAGTTTAATTAGCACTTAATCTAATCCACAGTTTAGTTAAGCGCTTGGGGCCCACCTGTTGGTCGCACGGGGCATCATTAGCGACACCGTTGACCAGACACGTCAGTGCGCCGGCGGCTAGTCGCCGATGGCCATTTCCGCGGCGGCGGGGCTCGGGTTTCGCCGGGATTCGGTCACAGACCGCCAAAACGGGCACCGCGGGTCGTGTTTGGACGCGGAGACGGAGCCGCGTCCGACGGCGGGGTCAGCTGAGGTCGGGGAGGCCTTTTGAGACGACGGCGACGACGGCAGGCGGCGGCCGGAGCAAGAGAAGCTCGGGATCGAGCCCATAAGCGCGCAAACGATGAACGCAAGGGCTTGGCGGCTCTTACCCGACGCCACGAGCACGACGAAGTGCTTGGACGAGCCCGTGAGGCATGGGAGCGCGCTGCTCGCCGGCATTGGCGGGCGGCGGAGCACGGCACGCGACGACGCGTCTACGGGTTATGGGGGAGAGAGGGAAGCCGGGCGATGTGCTCACCGGGCCCTGCAGATGTGCTTAAGCGGGCTCGGGGAAGATGGACGGCGATGAATCATCGACGGAGGCGAGGACGGCCGTAGGGGAAGGAGAGGTCGCCGGGCTCGCTGGGGTGGCTCCCGGCTTGCGCTGGTCGGGGCTTATGACGCATTCAACAGCGGTGGTTCGATCCGGCACGACGGAGAGGCCTCGCGGTGGCGGTGGCAGCGGAATCAACGCGGCGACAGCGGCGACTGCGCTCGGGAGGAGTGGATCGAGAGGGGGAAGGGAAACGGGGAGGAGTGGGGGCTAGGGTTCGTCCAGGGAGAAAAGAGAGCGAGGGAGGCGTTCTTATCCACCGGAACGGGGACCGGATGGGCGACGCGTGCGTCACCGGCGATCGGGGCGGCTACGGCGTCGACACGGCGACAGAGGAGGGAGACGAGTCGGGGAGTGGGCTGGGCCTGGCCAACTGGGCCTGCTAGTAAGTGGCCTCTGGCCTTTTTCCCTTTTTCTGTTTTCCTGTTTTTCTCTTTTATTTAGCAGCAGAAAGAGGGATGGAATTATTTGGGTAACCAAATAGTGTAGGAAAACTATGGGACTAAGCCCAATAAATCCAACACAAATTTAGACAGTGCCACAATTATTTTGGGAGCAAGTAGATTTGGTTTGTATTTTCCAAAATTAAAATAGCACTGAATAATGCTGAAATGGTACTGTTATAATTGCTAATGCGCATCTTTGCTCAAGAGTGAAGTTGTGTTCCTTAACACATAATTGTTTTGGAATATTGGCAAGATAATGAACATTTTTCCAGCAACTTTTGTGCAACTTGAATTTGCACTTGCATTTAAATTGATTTCAGAGAGGAATTTGATATGAGGTGTTTAACCACTATGATCAAGCTATGCAAATGAAGATGACTTGGCATTATCAGAGGGTGATCACTGTGGTGGGATGCTGGGGATGTTACATAGCGCAGTTATTTTAAGCGCGCTACTGATAAGTAGCAGTAGCGCCTAGTTTTGAACCGCGCTGCTGGTAAGGTTCTGTGTATAAGGTTTTCCCTAGTAGTGAATGCTTAGTTTTTACATCATATACACAATATTGAATGCCATCTCCTTAGTTGACACATCATATATGCGATTGCCCCCTGCTCACTTGCTTAGTATATAAATCATATATTTGAATTATATCATGCCATGATGTTTACATAGACAGCATGTATCTGAATTATGGCATGCCAACCCATTTTCTAAAGACATAATATAGTTATATCATCTCATCCTGTTTACATAGTCATCATATTTTGAATTATGTCATTCTATCCATGAATTATATCATGCGATCATGTTTCCATCGACGGCATGTTTGTGAATTATGGCATGCCAACCACTTTAATAGACACATCGTATAGTTATATCATGTCATCTTGTTTACATAGTCATTATATTTTGAAGTATGTCATTCTATCCTGTTTAGTTAGCCATCATACATGTGAAATTGTGTCATGCTATCCTGTTTAATTAGCCATCATATATGTGAAATTATGTCATGCTATTCTGTTTGGTTAGACAACATAAATGTGAATTATTTCATGCCCTGTTTTCTTCCCTACTATCCATTGCACCTGTCTATCTTACAATGTATGTACATTCAATTACTTTTCTTGTTTATCAGCCATTTGAATTGGAGGGGGTGATGGCAGTATCTGTGGGAGTAAAAACACAGTCTTCAGAAAAGATCGTGCTACCTGTCGATGCAGATAGAACCATGGATGTACTTGCCCAAGAACCAGCCCCACCACACATAACCCAGACTCATGCAGATTGTACCCCTACCCAGTTGGACAGAGAACCATCTACACCCCTTCTAACCCCGACCCCAGCAGATAGTAACCCAGTTCCAGTTGACACAGCACCGTCTCCACCACAGAGCACCCAAACACGAGAAGTTAGTAAGGCAACTGCAGTGCCCAAAGCACGAGGACCACCACTCCGAACCCCAAGTCAACGCTTAAAGCAGAAGAAGAATTGTTCTCAGGTCAGGTTCCGTAGCTATGGTTCATACTCCTTTGCTCTTGCATCACCTTATTTACTCATACCAACTAATTTCAAATTTGAAGGATGCAATTGAAACTCCAATGGCGCAACAGGTATGTTTTAAACCTGTTTCTTTAACATGTTTGCTATTGTAACTTGCTCTATGTTGATTTCAGTTTCAATTGAATAAACAGTTATGTTCTCATGCCATGCACATTACAAGTGTTGTTATTGCTATGTAGTTTCCCACACTTATATTCTGTCTATACTGCTTTGTCTTAAATAGGTATGATTTGAATTGTCTCTATCTTGATTTGGCAACATAAACTAGAATGATATAGACCATACAGTGACCATACTACATAGATATATGTTTGTTTCATGCTATTATCCTGTCCACCTTACTACTGAACTGTTTTACCAAAATGAGTTTCATATACAACATGGTAAACTTGTGATGTGTCTATTTGTTTCTCTTTTAGAATGCGGATAAAATATTGGAGAAGAGTACCCCGTTATGCAATGGTAAAGGAAGTAATGCAGATAAGGTTCAAGATAGTGAGACATCCCTGTTGGTCTCCAAGAAAGCTGATAAAAACTATATTGAAGACACTAAGACAACCCCAAAGTCCTGTCTTGATGTAGTGTTCGAGTTACTGGCTACTACTGCTGGCACCAGCTCTTCGAACTCGCTGCCTGAATCAGTTCGGCTTCTTTAGTCTCAACTTCAAGTTCAAAGACATCGATCAGATGTTCTGCAATAGGAAGCCGAAGGACTGAGGAAGTCCCTGCAGAATTCAGATGCATACTTTCTGGTGCAATAGTAAGTGCTGGAGGATTTAAGCGCCAAACAAGAGAAAGTTAATAAGCTTGCTAAGCATCTTGCCAGCATTATGGGTACCCAGGATATTGTTTCTTGAGCTCTTCTGAAGTGGTTTCAGTTCTGGACTTGTTTTGCTGCGGCGTTTATTTGCACTGGTCGCCAACTTTGACAACCAGTGTATGTGATATGCTGCTTTGTTCCCTATATTTGCACTGGTGGTGAACTTTGATGCCCAGTGGATGTAATATGTGTAATAGTCGTGACAGCCTAGCGTAAGTTGCTTGCTTATTTATTTCCTTGTTGTCTTGTTTATTTGTTTGCTTGTAGTCAGTGCAGTTCTTTTTCCGCGGTTTGCTAGTGGCCGCAATAACCTATTTTTTAAAACTAGGCCACAATAGCCATGGGCTACATATTTACTGTAGTGACCCTGGGCCTCCTACGGGCTGTAGAAACAATGGGCCTTCGGGCCGTAGAAACAATGGGCCTTCTACGGGCTGTAGCATCAATGGGCCTTCTACGGGCCATATGCTCGATCGGCCAAACATGGGCCAATAACAGACCGCATTATGGGCCATAAACGGGCTAGAGTTGGAATCGTCCGTTCATGGGCCGACCATAATGGGCCGTCGTTAATCGGTCGTATTTGATGACGCTATGAAAATGGCCCAACGGATTAACGGGCCGATTGTAACCACGGGCTGAATTTGGCCCACAAGCAGAAAAGGCCAGTAACGGGCCGTAAGTAACCGAATGCTGGAAATGAGCCCAAGAATAAATGGGCCCTGAGAAGACCGAAAGATAGCACGGGTTGGAAACGGCCCAATGGAATAATGGGCCGATAATGTGTATAAAGCGGTACACTGTTCATTACGGGCCAGTTTCACCACGGGCCGTTATGTAGGGGAACGTGCAATTTCAAAAAAAAATCCTACGCTCATGCAAGATCTATCTAGGAGATGCATAGCAACGAGAGGGGGAGAGTGTATCCACGTACCCTCGTAGACCGAAAGCGGAAGCGTTAGGTTAACGCGGTTGATGTAGTCGATCGTCTTCACGATCCAACCGATCCAAGTACCGAACGTACGGCACCTCCGTGTTCAGCACACGTTCAGGTTGATGACGTCCCTCGAACTCTTGATCCAGTAGAGGGTCGAGGGAGAGTTCCGTCAGCACGACGGCGTGGCGACGGTGTTGGTGATGTGATCCGCGCAGGGCTTCGCCTAAGCACTACGACGCTATGACCGGAGGAGTAAACTGTGGAGGGGGCACCGCACACGGCTAAGAGAACCATTGATATGCCTTTGGGGTGCCCCCTGCCCACGTATATAAAGGAGACGGGGAGGAGGGGGCCGGCCAGGAGGAGGCGCGCCAAGGGGGGGAGTCCTACTAGGACTCCACTCCTAGTAGGATTTGCCCCCCCCCCCTTCCTTTCAACGGAGAGGGGAAAGGGGAAAGGGGGGAGAGGGAGAAGGAAAGGAGGGGCCACGCCCCCCACCCCTTGTCCAATTCGGATTGGGCAGGGGGGAGGCGCGCGCCACCTTGTGGCCTTCCTCCCTCTCTCCACTATGGCCCAAGAAGGCCCATTAACTTCCTCGGGGGGTTCCGGTAACCCCTCGGTACTCCGAAAAATACACGAATTACTCCGGAACCATTCCGGTGTCCGAATATAACCTTCCAATATATCAATCTTTACCTCTTGACCATTTCGATACTCCTCGTCATGTCCGTGATCTCATCCGGGACTCCGAACAAAGTTCGGTCACCAAAACACACAACTCATAATACAAATCGTCATCGAACGTTAAGCATGCGGACCCTACGGGTTCAAGAACTATGTAGACATGACTGAGACACATCTCCGGTCAATAACCAATAGCGGAACCTAGATGCTCATATTGGCTCCTACATATTCTACGAAGATCTTTATCGGTCAAACCGCATAACAACATACGTCATTCCCTTTGTCATCGGTATGTTACTTGCCCGAGATTCGATCGTCGGTATCATCATACCTAGTTCAATCTCGTTACCGGCAAGTCTCTTTACTCGTTCCGTAATGCATCATCCCGTAACTAACTCATTAGTCACATTGCTTGCAAGGCTCATAGTGATGTGCATTACCGAGAGGGCCCAGAGATACCTCTCCGATACACGGAGTGACAAATCCTAATCTTGATCTATGCCAACCCAACAAACACCTTCGGAGACACCTGTATAGCATCTTTATAATCACCCAGTTACGTTGTGACGTTTGATAGCACACAAGGTGTTCCTCCGGTATTCGGGAGTTGCATAATCTCATAGTCAGAGGAATAAGTATAAGTCATGAAGAAAGCAATAGCAATAAAACTTAACGATCATTATGCTAAGCTAATGGATGGGTCTTGTCCATCACATCATTCTCTAATGATGTGATCCTGTTCATCAAATGACAACACATGTCTATGGTCAGGAAACATAACCATCTTTGATAAACAAGCTAGTCAAGTAGAGGCATACTAGGGACACTCTGTTTGTCTATGTATTCACACATGTACTAAGTTTCCGGTTAATACAATTCTAGCATGAATAATAAACATTTATCATGATATAAGGAAATATAAATAACAACTTTATTATTGCCTCTAGGGCATATTTCCTTCAGTCTCCCACTTGCACTAGAGTCAATAATCTAGATTACATTGTAATGATTCTAACACCCATGGAGTCTTGGTGCTGATCATGTTTTGCTCGTGGAAGAGGCTTAGTCAACGGGTCTGCTATATTCAGATCCGTATGTATTTTGCAAATCTCTATGTCTCCCTCCTTGACTTGATCACGGATGGAGTTGAAGCGTCTCTTGATGTGTTTCGTTCTCTTGTGAAACCTGGATTCCTTCGCCAAGGCAATTGCTCTAGTGTTGTCACAAAAGATTTTCATTGGACCCGATGCACTAGGTATCACACCTAGATCGGATATGAACTCCTTCATCCAGACTCCTTCATTTGCTGCTTCTGAAGCAGCTATGTACTCCGCTTCACACGTAGATCCGCCACGATGCTTTGCTTGGAACTGCACCAACTGACAGCTCCACCATTCAATATAAGCACGTATCCGGTTTGCGACTTAGAGTCATCCGGATCAGTGTCAAAGCTAGCATCCACGTAACCATTTACGACGAGCTCTTTGTCACCTCCATAAACGAGAAACATATCCTTAGTTCTTTTCAAGTACTTCAGGATGTTCTTGACCGCTGTCCAGTGATCCACTCCTGGATTACTTTGGTACCTCCCCGCTAGACTTATAGCAAGGCACACATCAGGTCTGGTACATAGCATAGCATACATGATAGAACCTATGGCTGAGGCATAGGGAATGACTTTCATTTTCTCTCTATCTTCTGCAGTGGTCGGGCATTGAGTCTGACTCAACTTCACACCTTGTTACACAGGCAAGAACCCTTTCTTTGACTGATCCATTTTGAACTTCTTCAAACCTTTATCAAGGTATGTGCTTTGTGAAAGTCCAATTAAGCGTCTTGATCTATCTCTATAGATCTTGATGCCCAATATATAAGCATCTTCACCGAGGTCTTTCATTGAAAAACTTTTATTCAAGTATCCTTTTATGCTATCCAGAAATTCTATATCATTTCCAATCAACAATATGTCATCCACATATAATATTAGAAATGCTACAGAGCTCCCACTCACTTTCTTGTAAATACAGGCTTCTCCAAAAGTCTGTATAAAACCATATGCTTTGATCACACTATCAAAGCGTATATTCCAGCTCCGAGATGCTTGCACCAGTCCATAAATGGATCGCTGGAGCTTGCACACCTTTTTAGCACCTTTAGGATAGACCAAACCTTCTGGTTGCATCATATACAACTCTTCTTTTAGATATCCATTAAGGAATGCAGTTTTGACATCCATTTGCCAGATTTCATAATCATAAAATGCGGCAATTGCTAACATGATTCGGACAGACTTAAGCATCGTTACGGGTGAGAAGGTCTCATCGTAGTCAACTCCTTGAACTTGTCAAAAACCTTTCGTAACAAGTCGAGCTTTGTAGATAGCAATATTACCATCAGCGTCAGTCTTCTTCTTGAAGATCCACTTATTTTCTATGGGTCGCCGATCATCGGGCAAATCCACCAAAGTCCACACTTTGTTTTCATACATGGATCCTATCTCGTATTTCATGACCTCAAGCCATTTTTCGGAATCTGGGCTCATCATCGCTTCCTCATAGTTCGTAGGTTTGTCATGGTCTAGTAACATGACTTCCAGAATAGGATTACCGTACTACTCTGGTGCGGAATGTACTCTGGTTGACCTACGAGGTTCGGTAGTAACTTGATCCAAAGTTTCATGATCATCATCATTAACTTCTTCACTAATCGGTGTAGGCATCACTGGAACTGATTTCTGTGATGAACTACTTTCCAATTCGGGAGAAGGTACAATTACCTCATCAAGTTCTACTTTCCTCCCACTCACTTCTTTCGAGAGAAACTCCTTCTCTAGAAAGGATCCATTCTTAGCAACAAATATCTTGCCTTCGGATCTGTGATAGAAGGTGTACCCAACAGTCTCCTTTGGGTATCCTATGAAGACGCATTTCTCCGATTTGGGTTCGAGCTTATCAGGTTGAAGCTTTTTCACATAAGCATTGCAGCCCCAAACTTTAAGAAACGACAGCTTAGGTTTCTTACCAAACCACAGTTCATATGGTGTCGTCTCAACGGATTTAGATGGTGCCCTATTTAACGTGAATGCAGCCATCTCCAAAGCATAACCCCAAAACGATAGTGGTAAATTGGTAAGAGACATCATAGATCGCACCATATCTAATAAAGTACGGTTACGACGTTCGGACACACCATTACGTTGTGGTGTTCCAGGTGGCGTGAGTTGCGAAATTATTCCACATTGTTTCAAATGAAGACCAAACTCATAACTCAAATATTCACCTCCACGATCAGATCGTAGAAACTTTATTTTCTTGTTACGATGATTTTTTACTTCACTCTGAAATTCTTTGAACTTTTCAAATGTTTCAGACTTATGTTTCATTAAGTAGATATACCCATATCTGCTCAAATCGTCTGTGAAGGTCAGAAAATAACGATACCCGCCGCGAGCCTCAACACTTATCGGACCGCATACATCAGTATGTATTATTTCCAATAAGTCTGTTGCTCGCTCCATTGTTCCGGAGAACAGAGTCTTAGTCATCTTGCCCATGAGGCATGGTTCGCAAGTATCAAGTGATTCATAATCAAGTGATTCCAAAAGCCCATAAGCATGGAGTTTCTTCATGCGCTTTATACCAATCTGACCTAAACGGCAGTGCCACAAATAAGTTGCACTATCATTATTAACTTTGCATCTTTTGGCTTCAATATTATGAATATGTGTATCACTACAATAGAGATTCAACAAAAATAGACCACTCCTCAAGGGTGCATGACCATAAAAGATATTACTCATATAAATAGAACAACCATTATTCTCTGATTTAAATGAATAACCGTCTCGCATCAAACAAGATCCAGATATAATGTTCATGCTCAACGTTGGCACCAAATAACAATTATTCAGGTCTAAAACTAATCCTGAAGGTAGATGTAGACGTAGCATGCCGACGGCGATCACATCGACTTTGGAACCATTTCCCACGCGCATCGTCACCTTATCCTTAGCCAATCTTCGTTTAATTCGTAGCCCCTGTTTCGAGTTGCAAATATGAGCAACAGAACCAGTATCAAATACCCAGGCGCTACTACGAGCATTAGTAAGGTACGCATCCATAACATGTATATCAAATATACGTTTCACTTTGCCATCCTTCTTATCCGCCAAATACTTGGGGTAGTTCCGCTTCCAGTGACCAGTCCCTTTGCAGTAGAAGCACTCAGTTTCAGGCTTAGGTCCAGACTTGGGCTTCTTCCTGGGAGTAGCAACTTGCTTGCTATTCTTCTTGAAGTTCCCCTTCTTCCCTTTGCCCTTTTTCTTGAAACTAGTGGTCTTGTTAACCATCAACACTCGATACTCCTTCTTGATTTCTACCTCCGCGGCTTTTAGCATCGCGAAGAGCTCGGGAATTGTCTTTTCCATCCCTTGCATATTATAGTTCATCACGAAGCCTTTATAGCTTGGTGACAGTGATTGAAGAACTCTGTCAATGACACTATCATCAGGAAGATTAACTCCCAGCTGAGTCAAGTGGTTATGGTACCTAGACATTCTGAGTATATGTTCACTGACAGAACTATTCTCCTCCATCTTGCAGCTATAGAACTTGTTGGAGACTTCATATCTCTCAACTCGGGCATTTGCTTGAAATATTAACTTCAACTCTTGGAACATCTCATATGCTCCATGACGTTCAAAACGTCTTTGAAGTCCCGATTCTAAGCCGTAAAGCATGGCACACTGAACTATCGAGTAGTCATCAGCTTTGCTCTGCTAGATGTTCATAACGTCCGGAGTTGCTCCTGCAGCGGATCTTGCACCTAGCGGTGCTTCCAGGACGTAATTCTTCTGTGCAGCAATGAGGATAATCCTCAAGTTACGGACCCAGTCCGTGTAGTTGCTACCATCATCTTTCAACTTAGCTTTCTCTAGGAACGCATTAAAATTCAAGGGAACGGTAACACGGGCCATTGATCTACAACAACATAGATATGCAAAAACTATCAGGTACTAAGTTCATGATAAATTAAAGTTCAATTAATCATATTACTTAAGAACTCCCACTTAGATTGACATCCCTCTAGTCATCTAAATGATCACGTGATCCATATCAACTAAACCATGTCCGATCATCACGTGAGATGGAGTAGTTTTCAATGGTGAACATCTCTATGTTGATCATATCTACTATATGATTCACGTTCGACCTTTCGGTCTCAGTGTTCCGAGGCCATATCTGCATATGCTAGGCTCGTCAAGTTTAACCCGAGTATTCTGCACGTGCAAAACTGGCTTGCACCCGTTGTATGTGAACGTAGAGCTTATCACACCCGATCATCACGTGGTGTCTCGGCACGATGAACTGTAGCAACGGTGCATACTCAGGGAGAACACTTATACCTTGAAATTTAGTAAGGGATCATCTTATAATGCTACCGCCGTACTAAGCAAAATAAGATGCATAAAAAGATAAACATCACATGCAATCAAAATATGTGACATGATATGGCCATCATCATCTTGTGCTTTTGATCTCCATCTCCAAAGCACCGTCATGATATCCATCATCACCGGCTTGACACCTTGATCTCCATCGTAGCGTCATTGTCGTCTCGCCAACTATTGCTTCGACGACTATCGCTACCGCATAGTGATAAAGTAAAGCAATTACATGGCGATTGCATTTCATAGAATAAAGTGACAACCATAAGGCTCCTACCAGTTGCCGATAACTTTTACAAAACATGATCATCTCATACAATAACGTATATCACATCATGTCTTGACCATATCACATCACAACATGCCCTGCAAAAACAAGTTAGACGTCCTCTACTTTGTTGTTGCAAGTTTTACGTGGCTGCTACGGGCTTCTAGCAAGAACCGTTCTTACCTACGCATCAAAACCACAATGATTTTTTGTCAAGTATGCTGTTTTAACCTTCAACAAGGGCCGGCCGTAGTCAAACTTGATTCAACTAAAGTTGGAGAAACAGACACCCGCCAGCCACCTGTGTGCAAAGCACATCGGTAGAACCAGTCTCATGAACGCGGTCATGTAATGTCGGTCTAGGCCGCTTCATCCAACAATACCGCCGAATCAAAGTAAGACGTTGGTGGTAAGCAGTATGACTATTATCGCCCACAACTCTTTGTGTTCTACTCGTGCATATCATCTACGCATAGACCTGGCTCGGATGCCACTGTAGGGGAACGTGCAATTTCAAAAAAATTCCTACGCTCACGCAAGATCTATCTAGGAGATGCATAGCAACGAGAGGGGGAGAGTGTGTCCACGTACCCTCGTAGACTGAAAGCGGAAGCGTTAGGTTAACGCGGTTGATGTAGTCGATCGTCTTCACGATCCAACCGATCCAAGTACCGAACGTACGGCACCTCCGTATTCAGCACACGTTCAGCTCGATGACGTCCCTCGAACTCTTGATCCAGTAGAGGGTCGAGGGAGAGTTCCGTCAGCACGACAGCGTGGCGACGGTGTTGGTGATGTGATCCGCGCAGGGCTTCGCCTAAGCACTACGACGCTATGACCGGAGGAGTAAACTATGGAGGGGGGCACCGCACACGGCTAAGAGAACCATTGATATGCCTTTGGGTTGCCCCCTGCCCACGTATATAAAGGAGAGGGGGAGGAGGGGGCCGGCCAGGAGGAGGCGCGCCAAGGGGGGAGTCCTACTAGGACTCCACTCCTAGTAGGATTCAGCCCCCTCCCCCTTCCTTTCAACGGAGAGGGGAAAGGGGAAAGGGGGGAGAGGGAGAAGGAAAGGAGGGGCCGCGCCCCCCACCACTTGTCCAATTCGGATTGGGAAGGGGGGAGGCGTGCGCCACCTTGTGGCCTTCCTCCCTCTCTCCACTATGGCCCAATAAGGCCCATTAACTTCCCCGGGGGGTTCCGGTAATCCCTCGGTACTCCGAAAAATACCCGAATTACTCCGGAACCATTCCGGTGTCCGAATATAACCTTCCAATATATCAATCTTTACCTCTCGACCATTTCGAGACTCCTCGTCATGTTCGTGATCTCATCCGGGACTCCGAACAAACTTCGGTCACAAAAACACACAACTCATAATACAAATCGTCATCGAACGTTAAGCGTGCGGACCCTACGGGTTCGAGAACTATGTAGACATGACTGAGACACATCTCCGGTCAATAACCAATAGCGGAACCTGAATGCTCATATTGGCTCCTACATATTCTACGAAGATCTTTATCGATCAAACCGCATAACAACATACGTCATTCCCTTTTGTCATTGGTATGTTACTTGCCCGAGATTCGATCGTCGATATCATCATACCTAGTTCAATCTCGTTACCGGCAAGTCTCTTTACTCGTTCCGTAATGCATCATCCCGTAACTAACTCATTAGTCACATTGCTTGCAAGGCTTATAGTGATGTGCATTACCGAGAGGGCCCAGAGATACCTCTCCGATACACGGAGTGACAAATCCTAATCTTGATCTATGCCAACCCAACAAACACCTTCGAAGACACCTGTAGAGCATCTTTATAATCACCCAGTTACGTTGTGACGTTTGATAGCACACAAGGTGTTCCTCCGGTATTCGGGAGTTGCATAATCTCATAGTCAGAGGAATAAGTATAAGTCATGAAGAAAGCAATAGCAATAAAACTTAACGATCATTATGCTAAGCTAACGGATGGGTCTTGTCCATCACATCATTCTCTAATGATGTGATCCTGTTCATCAAATGACAACACATGTCTATGGTCAGGAAACATAACCATCTTTGATAAACAAGCTAGTCAAGTAGAGGCATATTAGGGACACTCTGTTTGTGTATGTATTCACACATGTACTAAGTTTCCGGTTAATACAATTCTAGCATGAATAATAAACATTTATCATGATATAAGGAAATATAAATAACAACTTTATTATTGCCTCTAGGGCATATTTCCTTCATGTTAATGGGCCAAGAGTTACAAAGGGCCTCATATGGGCCGAAAGACATCATGGGCCATACATGGGCCGGAAGTTACAACGGGCTGGAATCATATTGGACGGCCCAGATGAAGCTACTGGGCTTAATTCCGATAGGCCGTAACGGGTCGTGAGTTAGCGGGCCGTAAATGGGCTATATACGAACAGGCCATTAACAGGCTTTCCGTGGGCCGGCCCGTTACCTTTTGACCAAGTCAAACGGGCCGGCCTTTTCACCGGAATGGGCCTCTGTTGGGCCATGCCACGTGTCAACGTATCATAGGCGCCTCCTGTCCAATGAGTGGATGACATCTGTCCCAACGGTGAGCCAACACGTGTTTCCTCCGGCCAATGAGAATTTTACACGTGAAAAATCCCCATTGGTCTGGACTGTTAACGGGTTATCGGATCCAAAACCAGACCTGATAGCTTAACGGCGGCCCGTTACGGTGGATGCCACGTGTCGGTTACCCTTGACGAAAACACTTCCATGACGCGCCATTTATCGTCATGGAAGTGGACACTTCCGTGATGATAATTTTGGTAATGTCATGGAACACTTCTACGACAACACAGGTATGACTATTTTGATTCTGTCATAAAATCGTCATGGATGTACATGCATGACAGAAAATGTGACCTACTGTGACAAACACGTATCATCACGGAAGTGTATTTTTTTTGTAGTGATAGGTGTGGCCGCAGGCTGCTCCTCCGTCATGGCGACGTTGTAGTGTGCCTTCGCCTGCTCCATGGTGAAGCCGGCACGCACATGCGCGGGCTCCGGCGCGGTGTTGTCGGAGCCCGCCTCCATCATGGTGTCATCCTCGTCGTCGGAGACCTCGAATGATCTGGCTGTCATGCCGGCCTTGATCCGTCTGGCACGGCGGCTCTGCCAGGCGGCCGCAAGGGCGGCCAGCTCGTGCTTCGTCTCCATCGATAGGCTCTCCCATAGAGCGTTGCCGTTTGCAGTAACGGCAGATGTGATGCAAGGGAGGAGGATGTGGAGCGGCTTGTGTTATGGTGTGGAGTACATCGGGTGTGGCCGCCATTAAATAGCGGATTCCGGTGAGGCAAGATGTCCGGGTGTGTCAATGCGCGACGCCGAAGTACGTTTCTTGGCCGGGGAGCCTGCTTAATGGCGGCATACGGACGGACGGGGCATTTAACAAGCGTGGTAGATATCCTTCCCGTCCCGTCCAGTAACGCGTCTCCGGTATTGAATAGGCAAGGACACCGGGGATACGTCGCGAGCGGCACGCCGCTTCAATGCCGGCGCCACTGAGAGGTCGCATCCGCTCTGTAGTCGGTTTCAATGGGGAGCGACCGCTCTACAACGTCATGAATGCGGACAGCTGGCGTCGGGTGGGAACATGCACGCGGGCATTGGAGGACGGTTTTGGGTGGGCCAATGTGGTCAGAAGCGGAGCGTGGGTGTGTCCGGACGCCCCGGAGCCCCCCCTCTTCCCCCCCCCCCCCTCATGTTTATCTCTGGTTTACGGAAGAAAATGTGTCTAGACCGTCTTGCGAACCGATGCAGGACCACATTGTATGGCACAACACGTCCATGCCGCGTGATCCGGACGGACGGTTATGAGCAGTTTGAGGGTCAGATGCCATAATGTAGCATTGATTCTAGTAAAAAATTGGGCGATGAAACACATATCGCACACGGTTCTGGCAGCGTGTGTGATGGTATCCTCAATCACAAGTGGTGCGGTGTTCGACACAATTACAAGTCTGGTAGCCAAGTGGTGCGGCATTCCAAGAGATCATAAGTTTTTTTGTTCTATGTGTGTTGGACATTTGGTTAGATATGCTCTATGTGTTGATCATTTGAATGGATATGCAGTTGTTGATCATGCCTTTTCTTTGTAGCCCCGTCGTGTGGTCACATTGTTCTTAAATGCGGAGAAGAAACACTTCCTCTTCATGCATTATTGGTTATAGTTGAATACACAATTGTGTAGCCTTCCTTGATCATGGCCTCTGCTTCTGTCACGCAGGCGAGCCATCTTCCTTCCTGCCCACTCGCTTGAGCCATGTCGTGTTTGGGGTCTCCTCGTGGACTCTTCCCGGGCAAGAGCGAAGAGGAACTCGCCGAATGAAAGTACTGAGGGTCTGACGTTACTCCAAGTGGGTCTGGGACAACGCGTTTCACGAGGCTAAATCTGCCATCTGAGCGCCTCCCCGCCACCATTCGATACCTCGCCTGTGTGACAGAAGCAGAGGCCATGATCAAGGAAGGCTACACGGTTGTGACCGTCACCCGCGTCCAAGAAGTTGAACGGCACCTCGCCAATGTCAAAAGCAGATAAAGCAGCCGAAGTCACCCCATCTTGTCAGGTCACCTCCAAACGGAGGAAGCTCGCACAATAAAACCGTGTTCAGCTTCAGACTTATCATTCTAGGTCAACTTAAATTTCAATCTGGTGTTTAACGCAAATGCAATGTGCAATTTATTTGAGGATAGATTGATCAAATAAATAAATAGAACAAATTTGCAAGAAATAAATAAATAATTGAAATTGTAAAACTAATAAAAATAGAAATGGTAAAAATGTTGCCGAAAGCTGAGAAAATACAAATAAATGGGAAATAAACATAAAAATGAGAGAAACAAAAGAAGAAGAAAAAAGAAACGGAAAAGTCACGTGTTGTCCGCCTCTAATTCATCTCACGGAGGCCCACGGCCCAATAATACTTTAAGATAGCCTACCGTTGAAGCTCTCCCTCGCCCCCTCGCCGACTGTTTCTTCCATCTCTCTGCTTCTGCCCAGCGCCCCAGCCCCAAGACCCCAACCCTAGATGGTGTGGCTGCCGGGTCGCCGGCCGGAGGTGGAGGTCGGCGCTCCTCGCGTCTTCGAGGCTGAGGCGGAGGTCGCCGCTCCTCACCTCTTCGAGACGGAGGTGGATATTGATCGGTCGACGGACCACCGAGCCTTCACCGAGCTCTGGCACCTCTTCTTTGAGGCGGAGGTCGCGGCTGCAGCGACGCCGCTGCCGCCAAGGAGCGACCGAGGCTTCCCCGTTCTTCTCGACGTCAACAAGTCGGAGGTGGAGGACGGCGTCGCGGCTGCAGCTCCCCGTCTTCCACCGAGGCTTCCCCGTTCTTCTCGACGTCAACCAGTCGGAGGTGGAGGACGGCGTCGCGGCTGCAGCGCCTCCGTCTTCCACCGAGGCTTCCCCGTTCTTCTCGACGTCAACCAGTCCGAGGTGGAGGACGGCATCGCGGCTGCAGCGCCGCCGCCGCCGCCGCCGCCAGAGCAGGTTTGTCTCTTGAATTAACCAATCTTTCACATCCCAGCCGGTAGATACACAATTGCAAAAGATCAAGAAGCGCATCTCAGAACCTTAATAGATACACGGACAATCTCTTGGTACTACAGTAGTTCTTTTTTAATCAAACCAAGTTATGGTCTAGATTAGATATACTCCCTCCGTCCTAAAATTCTTGTCTTAGATTTGTCTAAATACGGATGTATCTAGTTACATTTTAGTGTTAGATACATCCGTATCTAGACAAATTTAAGACAAGAATTTTGGGACGGAGGGAGTATAATATTCTTGTTTTCAGCAAGAATATATGGCTTGGTAGGGAAGAACTTGGTTACTTGTACTTCTGAGTTGTTGCAAGCGAGTCCACAACACCGAAGCATGCAACACGAAAGAACATCATATTTCTTAATTATTACAAGTATGAAGGACAAAGGCCTCCACCTGTTGCTCGTCCTTGAGAGTCCGGGATGAAACAGCCCAAGCCGCCATGGTCACCACCTGCAGCAACATTTCCATCAATGTTCTCACTAGCATTACCATATTTCGCACACGACACATCGCAGAAACCCATGGTAGTGCAATAACAATGATCTTCTGTTGGAGGTTTGTGTTCAGCATCACCTCAATAATGAACTTCCTTAGCACTATAGAGTTGTGACGCTATTGCTGCCAGCTGAGGGCGGCGTATAGCCTGTAACCCAACTCCACGGAAACTGGCCCTTGTCACGTCAGGCATAACAATCCACCATGTGACCAAAAACTAGAATAGCGATGATCCTCTTCTTATCAATATGCCAAAGCAGCTCATCTATTAGTGGCTCATCCCATCTGCCAGTTGCTGGAATAAGTAAATTAGAGACCGGCCTAATCATAATGTTGCCTCAAGGAGTAGTATGGCATCAGCTTCCCTCCCTTAAATGTCTCCAACACATTTAATGAGCCCCGTTGATACAACAAGTCAATGTGCATGGCTATGTTGCGACATGTAGGGTTCATTTGGTTGCTAGGGAGTTTCCTCCAACCAGGGGAGGGGGAGGAAAACCCCAAACAGATGAGTAAGTATCTCTATAAAATACAAGTAAAATTATACTGTTCGGCAAGTGTCATACATATCTCAGCCGAATTTCATACAACTTTCGAATTTCCATTTTGCACAAATAATCCACAAAATTATTAAATACATAAATACTCAAGAATATCACAAATGATCATGAAATTTATAGGACTAACAGAACAGATAAATTACATATATAATTCCAAGAAAACCAAACACTCGCCAATAATTCCTAACAAGATTCTAGTTACTATGTTTGTACGACAACTATAACCATGCAACTGGAAAAAAGATAATAGACAAATTCCTAATGCAACATCCTGCATATATAGAAAACAAGTTCATTACAAATGAAAGTCCGGATCACCTCCGGATCGAACATCATTTATCCACACGGCATCAACATAATGCTCCGCCCAACGAGCAAGAATATGGGCCGCCTTGTTACAGGATCTACACTGATGGGAAAACAGATAGAAGTAAACTTCATCGCCAGCTGCTTGATGTCATAGATCACGGCTCCAGCTAAAGATCGATCAAAGTGGCGCTCATTGATCTTGGTGATGAGGCTTGCACAGTCGGACACGACGACAATGTGTGGTCTCCAGAAGAAATGGCGCAGCGCATCGCAATAGCTTCAGCAAGCTCCGGATCATCACCATGCCCAAGCAAACAGCTGCCAGCCAAAAGCACCTTACCTCCATGGTCACGCAGGATGTATCCAGCACCCATGCGCCTGGATTGACTGAAGATTGCCGCGTCAACAATGAGCATTGCTGAAACCTCTGGTGGTGGAGTCCATATTGGATTAGAATCGTTGGACTCACACCTGTTTGAGTTCTTCAGCCTGAAAGTATGCAACATAATCATGTCAGTGTAGGCCCTTATCTTCTCAATGATCCGGTGGGGGTGTGGTAGTTCTTCCCCCATTGTGAACCCATTCGGGCTTCCCAGATGTGCCAAATTGTCACTGCAAAAACAGCGGCCTCCTCAGCTCGGGCCGATGTGGTCCAGTCAAGAGTCCATAGCCGGATTGAGGAGAAGCTGCGTAGCCCAAGGTGCAGATTGTAAATCCTATTCACTTCAGCCCAAACCTCACGAGCGAATTGACAGAAAAGGATGGAGTGTTCGATCGGCTCGTCTCTGCCACAGAAGGGACAATCATAGTTGGTCGGAATGGAGCGACGTTGTAACTGAGCACCAGAAGGAAGGCAGTCATGCACCATTCGGCATAAGATCACCTTCATCTTGCTAGGACATTGGACGCCCCATAAGCTTTTCCAACCCTTCTCCAATGCAATTTGGTTAGATGTCGATCCACGCCCTGACTTGCTGCAATCCTTCCAAAACTTTGTTGTACGGGCAAAGATTATATGCGGATCTGACTGTGTAAATGCCCGATTTACAGTGGGGCCAAGATGCAAAATCAGGGTCACCCTCTGAGCTCAGGGGAATTTCCATAATCTTTTCAACAATATTATTGTGAAATAAAGCTCGCACAATGTTTTCGTCCCACGAACTTCTATCATCTGACATCAAGAATTCAACATGTTGGTTGTCAGGCAGCGGGCATAGAGTGGTAAAAGAGTTTGGTGATGAATGAAGAATATACTAGAACAAATATAAAATTGGTAGATCAACATATTCTGCATATGAGTCTGGCCCTCACCAAAAGAAAAAAACAGCAGATGACTATAACCTTGTAAAATGATAATCTTGTTCAACTAAAAAATGATAATCTTGTCCGTTTTCAATCAGCTAAATACTCTATGATGGTAAGAGTTTTGTAAATATATCCATATAGTCTTGAGTAGGATTTCACTAGTCTCCAACATTCAGTTGAGTGCCCTTTTCTCAAAATAACAATTCAGTTGAGTGCCCTTTTCTCAAAATAACAATTCAGTTGAGTGCCCTCTCTATACAGCCAGCAAGGCAACAGCAGACCATGTTCTCCTATTCTGACCTCTAAGCTGGCTAATAATCGTAGAGATTTATGATATATTAGCCCTAACTCCTGCCCTCAAGATTTGTCTGAATTAGGACAAGGTTACAAGTTTGATTCTACTTGTCAGGTAAACTAACACAATTCCTTGATTTTGTTATAGCAAGACCTCCATAAACAGACCCAAAAGGATCAGAAGTATGAACTCTAGATGTAATGTGCGACTGTTAAACAATATTTAACAAGATGACTTAAATGCTATCCATACAGTTTTACAACAGTACAATTTTAACATCCCAGCTGAACAATACACACTATGCCAACCAGAAACAAAGGATATCAAAAAGTGTCAAAACTAGTCTTGATTACAGTAATGAAATAAAGTTCTGAAGCACACAAAAAAGCTAGCAGCTACACCTTTCAGTTCAAGCAAGAAATAATCTGAAAGTTGGCATATGGATTCAGATTTCAATGACATACATTCATTGTTGAGAAGAACTGAGTAAGTATGCACTTCCATAAAAAGCATATATGAAACAACATCACTACAAATGTTTCATAAGAAACAGTTTGTCATCAATCATAAACAATGCAGACCATTGTTTCATATGAAACAACATCAAGAAACCTAGAAGAACTGAAAAAGAAACAACAGCAATGCATATGAAACATTGGTCTGATAGTATTTCAGTTCTCTGCGCACTATGGAAGAACTACTATTGACCAATGCATATGAAACTTGTGTAAAGCAACATCAGTAGACAAATATAGTGATCCTTTTCTATTTCTTCTAAACTACTAAGCATTGCTTACATTTCTTTCACTTAGCAGTTAAAAAGATAGCAGTTCTCTTCTTCCCTACAGACATTTAAGAAATGCCATGGGGCACAACTATACAGCATGTTCAAACACGTACCCAAAAAAGGCCATAGAATTTCAAAGCAAAGTCTCGTCTTAATGAACCAATAATGTCTAAATTGCCATGGTTTAAGATTAGGTAGTCCAAAAATTGCATGCCACCACTATCACAACATGTCCAAGCTTCTGCAAAAACTATCTAAACACTTAGTCTGAATTTCCAAAGGGCAAACTATCTACACATCAAGACATCACATGGGCTACCCTAAAAAAAAGACATCACATGGGTAACTATGTGTATTTGCCATGGGGAAGAACATCAACTACCATCTAATGGGGGTATGTTAAAACTTTTTTTTTTGCGGGAGGGGGTATGTTAAAACTATCAGCTAGAAGAGTTACCATGTGAATAAGCTACAAATCTGAAATATCTACAACTTGCAAATGGGCTTGAACAAATTTGCCATAAGGCTAAAGTTATCAAAATGCTTCGGTCGGGGGTACATAAAAAAAATCTGCAAAAATGCCATGGGCTTAATCAACTTCAATTCCTCACATCTACCAACAATGGTGGATTTAACAAAAAATTAGGAGCAAGAAAATGCAGAAGGGTGGCAAAATTGCCCTGCCGCTGTACAACAAAATGCAAAACATACACATTCATGATCAGGTATGTAGCTATGACGAACCTCAGCTTCATTTTAGCCGTTGAGGACGGCTCGGCCTTCTCCCGCCTCGCCGCCACCCTCCATAGCTGCTCTTCTCTTGGCCGGGGCAGTCGCTGCTCCTCCACCCTCCACCTCTTGGCCGGGAAGCGCGGGCGTGGCGCAGCCGTCCTGCAAATGGCGCCTCGCTCTGCTGCGGCGCCTGCAACCTCCTTGCTCCTCGCCGGCTGTGCCTCCCCAATGTGGTCGCGCCGCGCGTACCGCTCTCCCGCTCGCCTCCCCATCGTCCTGCACGCTGCTCGCCCAACCGGCGCAACCGAACCGGAGGCCCCGCCCCTCTCCCACCGCGCCGCCGCATCCACATCTGGCCGAGCTTGACCGCATCTCTCCACGCGCCGCTGGACAAACCGGGCCTACAAGCGCCTGGCTCGCCACACCGACGGCGCCGGAGCTTCCTGCGCGGGGGGGGGGGGGGGGGGGGGAGCGCCTCCGTGAAGCACATCGCCGCCACGATCTCGCTGCTCTCTCTCATCAGACGTAGCGCGTAGCGGGTCAACGTGCGTCGAGATTCGTGTTTGCTATCCAAGGATGGTTCGTGGCAGTTTCTTCCTAGAGGACGTCAGCTAGATAAGATTTCCCTTCAAGACAGATAGAGGTTGAAGAGGGGGGAGGGGAGGCTAACCTTGACCAGAGGAGGTAGAAAACGACTGTAGAACCATCGCCGAAGAAGGCCGGAGCTTCGAGGTGGAGGTGATATCAGAGGAAGGAGGACGGTGACGGTCGCGGTCCATCGCTGTCACTAGAGGGGCAGACGTTGGATCCTGAGCACCGGAGGGAGGGGGTCAGGGGCATTGCTTCTGCCGCCGACGGAGGAGGCGGCGACGGCGGCGGATCTTGGTCAACGGTGCCTCGTTAGCTCATCTCTCGCTCGAGTCATGACTTTTCTTCCCGACCTCTCGGGTCATGGCTTTTTCTTCCCGTGAAAAGGACATGGGTCGGGCAGGGTTAACCCCCAAAATGACGCGCTCCAAATGACCAGCTCGATCTCCCTTGGCCAACCTGTGATTCTTCGACCTAGGGAAATAGTGGGGATTCCCCGAGATCCCTTGCAACCAAATCAGCCCGTATAGGGGCAACCATGTTTGGCAATCGCTCCCACCACATCCAAGTTAGGGTACTATATCCTCCCACCCATTAGACGGTGTTGTTTCCGACAAAACACCGAATTTTCTCCCAAACTTTGTCCCTTTAAGTAAGCTATATAAAAGTTTTCGTCTTTAATTTTCCAACATAGGCTTCAATTTTTTAAGATTTACATTTGATAATAAATAGGCTTCAACTTTTAAGATTTTTGTCTTTGATTCTTCCAAATAGGCTTCAATTTTTAAGATTCACTTTTGCTAAAAAAAATAATTAATTACGTATTTCATTGGTCAAATTACTTAATGGTCTTGTTCACAATTGAATTGTAGGGCACGACGACGACGTCGATCGGCGTACTACGTGGTGTTCAGCTCCAGTTGTTGCGGAGGCAGGTTCGAGCTCTACATCGTTGGACGTCGAGTGGACTCAGGTTCCTACGACGGTTGGTGAGGTGGTTACTACCCCTGCCTCGCAAGCACAGTTGGCGGGGCATCATGGGAGATCCGATGGCTCAGCATGCCTGCAGTGAGTCCCATTTCCTCCCATCTTTCTTTTTTCTTCAACTTATTTACTCCCATCTTTGATAAGATAACAAGTGTTTCAATTGAAAAAAGAAGGTCATAACGAATTTTTTTTTTGAAGGGAGGTCATAACGATTAGCATAGTATAATTATCATCACTCACCCCCCCCCCAAAACTTCTGAATAGATACCGTATTTTCCTTTCCAGAGTAACTTGACACGTTCATTGCTACAACTAGGACGAACTCATTTCAGTAGGCTTTTAATTAATGAATTTGAGAGAGTTTCGCATTCATGTACGATTTTTTTTTTTTTTGAAACTGCATTCATGTACGATTGATAATAAGTTAGGTAGCCAATTAGTCTAAAAATTGTTGCATTCTCGAATGTGTATCAGGCTCCTGCGTGCTGGTTGCATGCACGGTCTGCATCGAAGCAGTCCATCGAATGGAGTTCGAGAGCATCCACGGGCCGGGCACGTTTCCCTTCAGGGCCGCGTGTCCGAGGAAGCTCCGGAACATCTGCGGGAGGACCAAGTACTGGAGCTCCACCGCCAAAGCAGAGGTCATATGGAGCCGGAGGTCGGGCGCGCGCTTCGAGCCCGTCCTGAGGCTGATCGCAGCAAGAGGCGGGATTCCAACCACCGACGCGCCTCCCCGGAGACACCTGATGCTTCCCATCTCCGGGTTCCGCCACTACGAGCTCTATGATCACTCCACCTCGACCTGGAGTCTCACCCGGGAGCAGGCGGCACGGCTCATTTATGCGCATGGGCCATGTCTCGTAGGGCTATTCATCACCAGTGACTACTATTCGGGTTGGTGGTCCGGCTCCGGCTGCGACGACGACGACGACGACGCTGACCCCGTGTTGTACAGAGGGTTCTCCAAGGACCCGGTGCAGCGGAGAGAGCGGCAGCTGGTGGATCCATACGCGGGCAATCATGCCGCGGTGTGCTACATGTATGAGTTCGTCGGCGAGGAGCTTCACCTCAGGCTCCTCGACAACCAGGACTCGCTCGGGCCCCGTCTCTGGGTCGAGTGCGAGGCGATTGATAGGATTGCCACTTTGAGCGTGGATCCGGTTGATCCATCGAACTGGGCGTACTGAGCAGTGTGTGGAACGTGAATTAGCTCAGCTGTAAATGGCACCAAGCCTCTCATGTGTACATGTTGCTGCTTGTCTGTAATTGTTAATCCTTTTTCTGCTGGTCTGTCCGCCGTCCGGGCTGCTACATTTGTGCTCTACATCTTGTGATTCTGCTCTGTTCGTTCCAAAATGTAGTGTATTTCTTTTTGAAGTCAAAAAACATGGCTATGATTGATCAACTTTAAGGAAAAATCTGTCGAAAACCAAAATAGAATTAGTTTCATTAGATCCATCATGAAGTATATTTTTACATTTTAGTAGTATTTTTTATGTTGATGGTTTATTTAACAAATAGATCAACATAGATTTGTTTGACTTTGAAAAAACAAAATTTGTACTACATTATGAAACCGAGAAAGTACTCCTGCCATTCTAAAATACTTGAAGTTCTAGTTCCGTCCTAAGTCAAAGTTTTTTTAGTTTGACCAACTTTATAGAAAAAAATGTTAATATTTATGACATCAATATATATATATATATATATATATATATATATATATATATATATATATATATATATCATCGAAATATATGTTATGATGAATCTAATGAAGCTAATTTGGTGTTGTAGATATTGGCATACTTTTTGTACAAATTCGGTCAAACTTAAATTTTTTTTGACTTGGCAAGAACCTAGAACTTACAAGTATTTTGGAACAGAGGTAATACAAAGCAGGTTTCGTCTCAAACTATGAGCATGCTACCCGCACAGTTGAAAAGGTATCGGCTTCGTGGGGAGAAAAATTCTATGAGACCGGGTCTCATTCTGAGGCTGGTGAGACTCATCCGGATGGATGCCACATGGCCATGACAATCTTAAAGCACCAATCCCAGTTTTTAAATACCAGCTGCTTATTTCCGTGTACGTATGGTAAGATGCCGGTTGACATATACTGATATACGTACGTACGCAACTACCAGATCAAGTTAATTAGGGTTCGCTCCTCTCGTCCTCCTATTGCTCTCTACCATGGCGGCGCCCAGCGACCTCGTCGCCGGCGGTCACGCAGCACCAGGCTACCTCTTCTCGTCCATGGCCGTGCCGAACGACCTCGTCGCCGGCGGCCCGCCGGGCTAGTCGACCATGGCGGACGCACGCCATGTTGCTGGCCGTGCGGACTCATCTTCGACGGCGCACGTGCGCTAGCATGCATCAAACCGTTCCATGCTGATGCACTCGCTCACAACGTCGCCGATGAACTGCATGACACTCGATCATGGTCCTCCTTGGCTTGATTTGAGTCCTCTAGCTTGTGCACATCAGAAGTCGCTCACCACGTCGTTGTATGCATGTACAAATACAATCATTATCAGGTCATGAGTGCGTACTTACTTGCGTGCATACCTATGTTTGCTGGGATGTAGCTGTGTATGAAATCCATGTACTGCCATGATTTTTTTCTGAACTACTATGAATATTTTCCATGTACATTTGGTTGCTCAGAATGAATATTTTCTGAGTGATTTGTGTGTATGAAAATCACATGGATACATCAGTTAGTTCAGGCTGAATATATGTCTCGTCACCGTCAACATTCGGATTCATGGACATAGACTCAAAAAATACGGATTTGCTAACTCACATCTAGATGATTTTTAGTTAGGTCACATCTAACTTGTCCACCACATGATAAGGGGCTGTAAGATTCGTGCAAAATTCTTTTCGTGTTTTTTTTCGAGGGTCTAATTCTTTTCGTGTTGTGTTGTCAGTGCGTGTCTCGCGTCGAGCTAGCGTCCGTCTGGGCTGTTTTCCCCATCGCACGCAGTGGTCTTCCTTCGTGGGCATATGGACTTCTTCTTTTTTTTTTGTCAAATGCGCTGGTGCCCCGCTGCTTCTGCTTACGTCCGGGCCATTCTGTGTTGTTTTTTTTTATCCATTTTTATCCGAGCCTTTTATTTCAAATTCTTGATTATTTAATACTCCCTTCGTCCCAAAATAAGTGTCTTAACTTTGTATTAATTTTGGGATGGAGGAAGTAGAAATCAAGTCAATCCTAAATCTCCCGAGCCTTCTGCTCCCATCTGCCACTCTATCTTTTTTTTTCTTTTTTGCACGCGGTCCCCTTTTTCTTACACTCTTATCATTTTATTTCGATTTTTGTGTTTCTTTTACGAGTGCCCTTGTTCATTCTTTTTGTTTTTGAAATTTTTGTGTTTGTGCGTGTTTTTTTCACACGGGCACAACATTTCCTGTCGAGATCCGCAAGAAATATATTTTCAAAGTTACGAATATTCTTTTATCATGTAGGCATAATATTTTTTGAGCTTTTGGTAAGAATTATCTGTGCATATCTACACACATGGGATTGTCCCTATGTTCTACTGTCATGAATTTTATTCTACTACATGTTTTGTGCATGGGCTTATCCATTTATGCACTGGCCCATTTCCTTTTGTTTATTCCTCCTCTTTTCTTTCTTTTTTATGTTCGTGAGTCCGTGGTCGCACTGTCATTTTGAGCAGCCATTTTTTTCTCTTTTTTGGGAGAATTTTTCACTGATGTTTCTATCTTTTGTTTTTTGTTATTTTTTCTTCTTCTCTTTTCCCAATTTTTATCCACAACATTTTTTGTACAAGATTTATTTTGAAGTGTGCGAACACTAATTAGAATCTGTCATTTTTTTTTGAAAAAATTGAACACTTTTTCAAATTCATGAACATTTTCAAAATTTATTATTGTTTTTCAAATTTATATAAATTATGTTTTCTAGATGCATTAACTTTTAAAAAATTGTAAATTTCTTTTGTAAATCTTTATGTCACTAGTTGCATGTTCATCACTAGATTTACAACTGCATGCGTTGTAATTTGACTGTAACCACATGACCCTCAACATGACTGCAATTGGACTAGTAAAGGGTTCTCATCCAATTGCATGTCCATCACTAGAAACGCAATTGCAAGTGTTGCAACCCAACTGTGCATGCTCCAAATGCAACGGTTGTTAGCGAGTTGCATGTCAACCACTATTTAGCAACTTCAAGCGTTGTATCCCGACTATAACTGTATGACTCTCAACATGACTGCAACTAGACCAGTAGGGGGTTATCTGTTAGTTGCATGTCCGTCCCTAGGCATTTAATTCTAAGTGTTTCAACTCGACTGCAGCTAAATGATTTAGATGCGATTGCAACTGCGCTTGTCGGCTAGTTGCATGTCCAACAGTAGACTTGAACCAACAAGTGTTCTAAGCCAACTGCAACGGCATGACCCACTTGCGACTTCAAATTGGGCTAGTCAGGGAGTGTTGACCAATTGCATGTCCATCAGTAGACTTGCAACTGCAAGTGTTGTAAGCTGATCGCTATTCCATGTTCCTCTAGATAACTATAACTAGTTCGGTAGGGGGTTGCTGGCTTGTTGCATGTTTACCGCTAGATTTACAACTGCGAGGGTTGTAACCAGACTACAACTGCATGGATCCCAACTCGACAACAACTGGGGGCTACTTTTTTTGTCCCAATTACAACACCACCCCTGACATGCAACTGTACGCTTGTCTTTTTTTGTCCCAGTTGAATGTCCACTCTGTATGCGCAAATGGGCCCGAACCCTATTCTTCTTCTAGTTGCAAGTCCACCCTCGACACGCAACAAGGGTTCTCACCCTTTGTGTTCCAATTGCAATTCCACCGCCGATATGCAACTGGGGGGCATCCTTTTTTGTCGCAGTTGCAAGTCCACCCTCAATACGCAACTGGGATTTTTTGGGTCTAAATTGCATGTCCACCATCGATACGCAATTGGGTTGACCCTTTTTTTGTCCATTTGCAGGT
This sequence comes from Thinopyrum elongatum, assembly GCA_011799875.1. Lineage (NCBI taxonomy): Eukaryota > Viridiplantae > Streptophyta > Magnoliopsida > Poales > Poaceae > Thinopyrum > Thinopyrum elongatum. The sequence goes on along the minus strand of CM022297.1, from coordinate 495,209,368 downwards.
ACATCCTCGACATGTAACTCGGGTCCAATCATTTTTGTCCTAGTTGCAACCCCACGCGCGTCCTCTTGTCCTGTTTTGTTATGTCGGCCTATTCTTGTGTTTTCACATGGGCCCATATTTGTCGTCGTTTGGGGGTGTGGCTCGTTTCTTTTTGTTCATTCTCATTGTGTGTCTCTTGTGGCCTGGTGGAGAATTTGTAGATTCCACCCTTGACTCATAAATGGGCTCGCAGTTGTTCCAGTTGCAAATTCACCCTCGACTCACAACTAGGCATGTGTTTTGTATGTCATCCTAGTTGTAAGTCCATGCACAACTTGGGTTCGTAGTTTGTTATTGTCCCAGTTGGAAGTCCGCCATCGACTCGCAGATGGTATCGTAGTTAGTTTTATGTAGTTGTCCCAGTTGCAAGTCCACTCTTGACTCGCAACTAGGCTCATAATTTGTTTCATCCTAGTTGCAAGTTCACCCTTGACTCGCAACTACGCTTGTAGTTTCATAGTTGTCCCAGTTGCAAGTCCGTCCTTGACTCGCAACTGAGCCCATAGTTTTGTTGTCGTCCTAGTTGCAAGTCCACCCTCGACTTGCAACTCGTATCATAGTTTTGTAGTCACTACTGCAGGATGCTGCTAACGCGACACTATGATCAGAGACCCTTTGACGAAACTGTGTGCGATGCATTAATCGCAAACGGGGATGTAAAAAAACCGTCAAAAAGATGCAAAACATTTGCGATGGTGGAGACATCAAACACGGTTCAGATTTTAGTTACGTGTGCGATGTGGGGCATACGGTTGATCCATACGAACTGTTTGCGATTAGACAGAACAACAGAAACGGGCAGCCATATCAATGTGTGTGCAATATACAGCATACAGTTCGCTTCGATGAACTGTTTGCTATTTGGAAATGCAACAGAAACGGTCAGCCATATCAAGGTGTGTGTGATATACGGCATACGGTTCACTCGGACGAACTGTTTTCGATTAGGGAACACAACAGAAACGGTTCAACTTAACAAGATGTGTGTGATATGCGGCAGACAGTTCACATAGATGAACTGTTTGCGATGAGCCAAAAAAAACATAAACGATTCGTGTAAACAAGATGTGTGTGATACGCAGCAAACAGCCCACTCGGATGAACTGTTTGCGATGAGAAAATATAACACACACGGTTACTAGAGTTAATTCGTGTGCGATTATGTGTGTACTAAAAACTTTGAAAATGCATACTAGTTGCTTGCAATGGCTAGGAGTATCGCACACGATGCGTGTGCGAGTACTCGTGTGCGATGATTAGTAGGTTACACATACGTTTCCTTATGTTAACACGTGTCCGGTAACACGTGACAACGCATATGGTTGTCGGGTTGTGTGCTCAAGACTTCCCGCGCTCCAGCGAAGGCTTCCCGCGCTCCACAGGGGTGAATTGTAAAATCTCCAATCCCCTAGCCAGCTGCTAGCTATAAATAACAACAGCAATGGCCGCCGGCGGCGACTCGCTACTAGAAAAACGAAGCAGAAGTGCAAGCCCAAGTGAGGGCCCATTTTGGACCGAAACCTCCACCGCCGCCAAAGGAGAAAGTATCTGAGCATGTCATTGACCACTTTATTCGTATGGCTGAACCACCAGCTCCCAAGCCTATTGACTCAGACTATGAGCGCCAAATCAGGAAGGCATATCAAGTATAAAAAAAAGAAGGAGTCGAGCTCCAGCTCCAGCTCCAGCCAAGCAGCTGCCAAAAAAAGCGGGAAAACTGTTCCCCAGCTGGGAGAACAGGCGGTGCAATCGATCCCCCCGCTCATTGTACCAACACATGCGAGTACCGGCGCCGATCAGCTGATAATAACCGACGAGCATAGAAGGCAGGCTGCAGAGCTCGGTATCACTGTTTATCAACTCCTAGAGATCGAACTCATGGATACGCTTAGAGAGGAGGACATAAAACGGAAATATGCCCGCGGCGAACCTTTGGTCAAGCCTGAGGAGGTCAAGAAGCTCCCAACGAGAATGTATGAATTGCATGAATGGTACATGAAAATTGCCAAGACTACCAATTGAGAGTCCCTCATGGTGAAAGTCAAGGCAGAGCATTACTTCCATGAAAAAGATTTGTGGGTTGAGTTTCAAGAAATGTTTCAGTTATTCAATCAAGACGCACTCGAAAAATCTATCGTCAGTTGCTATTGTCTGTAAGTGATTTCTTTCTGTAATTTAAGTTTCAAGCTAGCTGTAGTGCTCGTTGATCATTACCTGTAATTATCCTCACTATATTCTTTTCTGTGGTATTATGCAGGATGAAGATCTATGAAATGGAAAAAGCTGGACGCTATGGCATTGGGTTCATTGACCCAAATACCATTAATCAAGAGACATGGACATATGAATGGTATCGAGAAAAAGTAGATAAAAACATGCTAGAGTTCTTGAAGAAACTCAACAGCAATCGAGATATACTACTTCCTTACAACTTCGGGTGAGTCACACTGTCTTGTACTACAAATTCTATTTTTTGCTTACTAGCTAGATGTTAATAAGTGTATAGGGTTTAGGGTAGTTGATGAGTGTTATGCACATGCCCGCTTAATTTATACATGCAAACGTGTGCCCATGCAGTTTTCACTGGATCTTGTTAATCATTCAAGTTGAAGATGGAAAAGTTGAAGTACTGGACTCACTACTTAAACCAGTTACTGAGTACAAAATCGTGAAGGGGATAGTCAACAGGTAATTTCAATCATTATCGAACTATATATGTCGGCCTCTTTAGTTCGTCATTTCCTGATATCAACTAATTAATAACTCCTTTATTCATTTTCTTTGCCGGCGGGCAGGGCTTGGGAAAAGTTCATCAAACAGGTTCCAGGCACTTGGAAAGAAAAGCTGAAATGGTATCGACCCAAGGTAATTAATTAAGTAGTACTAGTTAGCTACCATCTCTTTAATTCTAGTTTCAATACCATTAATTATCATGCTTGATTAATTATTATCTGATTGAATTCTATTCTCGTAAAGGCCATGAAGCAGGCACGGGGGACTGATTTTATGTGCATACTACGTTTGTGAGAACATTCGCATGATGGCGTCCGAAAGGAGCAGATCTGATAGACAGATATGGGTACGTTTGCCAGAACACTATTCATAATTTTTACATCATTATCGATATCTAATATATATACACACAACTAATACATGCATATTTGATCTCCTTCTTTAAAGTTCAACGAGATGCGGGATAAGCTCCTACCAACGGATCGCGTACGAGCAATTCAATAGGAAATAGCGGGATTTTTGCTCGACCAGGTCATAGATCCCAAAGGAGAATACCATTACCCGGTACCGCAGTAATGCCTCCATGTAGGAGAAATTGTATATACCAACTTGTATATATACATGTGTATGTGTGAATGGTGGTGCGAGACATTCGATGATATATATATATATATGATCGGTTCTACGAGAAATTCTATTTATATATATGCATAACGTGTACAATATGTAGTATCGTAAAATACCAGCAAATGAAAAAGAATTAAATGGAAAACATAAAATTAAAGGAAAAAGAAATCATAAACCCAAAACCCCATAAACCTTTTAGTACCGGTTGGTGTTACCAACCGGTACTAAAGGTCTCCCAGCCCCCGTCGCTGGCTCGTGCCACGTGGTGGCCCTTTAGTGGCGGTTCGTGTTGAACCGGTACTAAGGGGGGGGACCTTTAGTCCCCACCCCTTAGTGCCGGTTGCAGAACCGGCACTATAGGGCCTTACGAACCGGTGCTATAGCCCGGTTCTGCACTAGTGACTTGCTAGCTAGTTAATTACCCACACATACCGGCATACCCCCAACGGCCGACGACAGGATGGAGTTGCGCGACGGGAACGGGCGCCGGAGATCATAGTTTAGGTTAATTAATTATACCTCCAGAGCCGGATGATTCTGGCTCTGGAGGTATAATTAATTAACATAATCTAAGATCAAATAACTAAAGCTTCTCCAACCGCTAGCATAGTGCGTGCGGAGGGATGACTCGACCCGAGCGAGACTTGGCGCCTAAACGGCAAGCAGAGCGCGCAGAGGGACGCGACCCGAGGGCGTCTAAACGGCGAGTAGAGCGCGTGGAGGCACGCGAGTAGAGCGCGCCGCGGCCGCCTAAACGGCGAGCAAGCACATGCATAATTATTGCATATAGCAGATGAACATAGCCGGAAATAACCGTCCAACAATATTATTTTCGATGACATGCATTAATATATTCTTAGTTAAATCTAAGGTCAAAGTTTGGTACTACAAAATACGAAGGGGGCCAATAAAGAATAAACCACGACAGAGGTAGTACCTATAGGAACACAGACGCCCAATATGAAAGAAAATGTGGGTCAAACCCTAGTTGAAAAGGGTAACAATATCTAACTCCAGCTTACAAAAGGTACAAAAGAACGAGGATTAATTATTCATCAGGTTTACACATAACCCGGATTGAACAGGGCAATAACATCTAACTCAACCAAAGTTTTTGGCAGTCACAATCAAATGGATCGGTCCGATCCATAAAATCAAGATTCCAGTACAATAATTCTACTTCTCCATGATGACGACAAGTTGTTGTAAATATAAGCCGAGCATGATCAGAAGCCCTTAGGTCCACCTGAAACTTGTTTTTATGCTATTCCACATACAGTTCCGTGAGAAATTTCTTGTTGAAAAACTTAATCCTCACGGACAATAGCGCCCTCGCATTCAACATGAAGAATGTGACAAAGCTAGTGTTTGCACTGTTGGATGTATATCCTTCCAGCGTTACTGTCTTCAAATGAATGTCATGAGATATGAGAAAATCCCGGTGATTCTTGAACCATCGATTTGTTATACCTTTTTCTCCATATGTTAGTGCCTAAATAGAGATGAAGATTGAAAACAGTTAATGTCTAAAAAAGATTATGTTGAAAGAGCGATAGCTGAACGATTAATTATAGTACATTATATATGGGCTTTCAATGTGCGTGAAATCATCACCTTTATATACAAATTCTCTAGACATGGAAAGCATTGCAGCAAGGCAATAATGATGTTGAGATCAAAACACCACATACTGATATATAAGGTCTTGACATAATCCACCACCACTCATAGGATGGACAAGCGCTTCATTGAGCATAGAACATAATATTAGCACTGAAAGTGTACTCCAAGATGATACTTAACTTATGCGCACAAACGAAAAATGCAAATTACAAAAGTGTACATGAATAATATACAGTACCTCAATAGGTGTGGAGGCAAACACCATCTCGAACCATTCAAACGGATCACTAATTGCACCCAAGGTCTCCAGTTTAGGCGCAGAGACCACAGTTATTTGTGAAAGTTTATAACAACAATCAAGGAGCAACCTTTTAAGTGAAGGGGCATCTTCGATGATGAGCTCCTGTCCTTTAAAATGAATTCCAATGCTTACAAGGTGAGGCGACTTTATTTTGAGACAAGGGATATGGATTCCTAGTCCAAAAACAAGCACCAAACGCTCCGGTGCAGGGCAGTTGGAGTGGATGATGCTGTGAAGTGAGGCCACCGACAGATCAACCAACACAAGCGCAAGTTTTTTCAGCAGTGGCAGTTGAAGCATTTGTACCAGATTGTCTACTAGATGGCACCGGGTCAAGGTGGTGGTGTGGAGAGAGGAGGAAAACCATGATATGGGCATCGCTGGTGAGGGCACAGATGCAGCTCTTGGTTGTAACCTATCGCTGTAGTAATGGTAGAACTCAAGTTGCTGGAGTTTATCGAATTGACGGATGTCAGCCAGGCGGCCACCGTGCAGGGTATGTCTAGCAGGTAGCATGCCGGAATGCAGATGCGTTGAACGGAGCCCTGGTGGGAGGAGATGATGGCTCCGGGGAGTTCAGAATCATCATCGACAGATAGCTGACGACAGTCAAGATTAAGAGACGCGGCGCGCCACAGAGTGCGCCACCGAGATGCGAGAACTTGTGTGCGGCAGCCATCCTTGGTTGGTGATGACCCACAAGTATAGGGGATCAATCGTAGTCCTTTCGATAAGTAAGAGTGTCGAACCCAACGAGGAGCAGAAGGAAATGACAAGTGGTTTTCAGCAAGGTAATGTCTGCAAGCGCTGAAATTGTAAGTAACAGATAATTTGGTAGCAGTATTATTTGTAACGAGCACGTAACAGTAATGGCAAATAATATGCAGCAAGATAGCCCAATCCTTTTGTGGCAAAGGACAGGCCAAAACAGTTTCTTATAATAAGCAAAGTGTTCTTGAGGGCACACGGGAATTTCATCTAGTCACTTTCACCATGTTGGCTTGATTTGTGTTCACTACTTTGATAATTTGATATGTGGGTGGATCGGTGCTTAGGTGTTGTTCTTACTTGAACAAACCTCTTACTTATGATTAACCCCCTCGCAAGCATCCGCAACTACGAGAAAAGTATTAAGATAGAATCTAACCATAGCATTAAACTTTTGGATCCAAATCGGTCCCTTACGAAGTAGCGCATAAACTAGGGTTTAAGCTTCTATCACTCTAGCAACCCATCATCTAATAACTACTCCACAATGCATTCCCTTAGGCCGAAATATGGTGAAGTGTCATGTAGTCGACGTTCACATGACACCACTAAGGGAATCACAACATACATATTATCAAAATATCGAACACATATCAAGTTCACATGATTACTTGCAACATGATTTCTCCCGTGACCTCAAGAACAAAAGTAACTACTCACAAGTGATAAACATGTTCATGATCAGAGGGGTATTAAATAGTATAATGGATCTGAACATATAATCTTCCACCAAATAAACCATATAGTGATCAACTACAAGATGTAATCAACACTACTAGTCACCCACAGGTACCAATCTGAGGTTCCGGTACAAAGATTGAACACAAGAGATGAACTAGGGTTTGAGAGGAGATGGTGGTGGTGAAGATGTTGATGAGGATTGGCCTCCCCAAGATGAGAGGGTTGTTGGTGATGATGATGACGATGATTTCCCCCTCCGAGAGGGAAGTTCCCCCGGCGGAATAGCTCCGCCGGAGGGCAAAAGTGCTCCTGCCCAAGTTCCGCCTCGAGACGGCGATGCTCCGTCCCGAAAGTCCTCTCCTTATTTTTTTTCTAGGTCAAAATGACTTATATACCAGAAGATGGGCGCCGGAGGTGGGCCGAGGAGGGCACAACCCACCAGGGCGCGCCTGGGCTCCCTGGCGCGCTCAGTTGGGTTGTGCCCACCTGGTGGGCCCCCTCTGGTAGTTATTCGCTCCAATAATTCTTATTTGTTTTATAAAAATTCCTTGTGAAGTTTCAGCTCATTTGGAGTTGTGCAGAATAGGTAGCCTGACGTAGCTTTTTCAAGTCCAGATTTCCAGCTGCCGGAATTCTCCCTCTTTGTGTGAACCTTGCATATTATGAGAGAAAAGGCATTAGAATTACTCCAAAAAGCATTATTATGCATAAAAACATTATAAATAACAGTAGGTAAACATGATGCCAAATGGACGTATCAACTCCCCCAAGCTTAGACCTTGCTTGTCCTCAAGCGAAAACCGAAATCGAAAAACATGTCCACATGCTTAGAGAGAGAGGTGTCGATAAAAACAAAATACAGACATAGAAGCATCATGTAAATTATTATAACAGCAACAAACTTTAACATAATACTTTTATCATAGAACTTTTATCATAGACTTCTCATGAATAAGTAACAATTCATCACAACATCGAAGTATAAAGCATAAACTCTATTGGAAACCAACAAACTATGTTCTCAGTCAACTTTGCAACTACAATTCATCATCTTTTCAGGAAGGGTCACGTACCGGAGCCTTTAGGCAAGTCCACATACTCAACCATCATATAGTCTTCTATGATTGCTAACACTCACCGCATACACATGAGCAAAACGTTTCAACCGGACACATAGAAAGATAGGGGCTTATAATTTCGCCTCCCAACGTATTCACCTCAAGGGTGATGTCAACAATAATAACTCATGCTACCCATATCCAACTGGATATATGTGCCTAGATCTTTCCTCACCACATGATGCTTTCCAAAAGAGAAAAATAAAAAGGAATAGAGAGAAAAACTTTGACTCTTGCATGAAAGTAAATACATAAAAGTAAAAAATAGGCCCTTCGTAGAGGGAAGCAGAGGTTGCCATGCGCTTTTTGTTTGTATGTTCAATCCCTTAGTGCAAAAGAACATCACGCTATATTGCCCCTTATGATAGCAACCTTTATTATGCAGTCTGTCGCTTTTATTCTTTGCCATCACAAGTTCGTACAATGCTCAATTTTCTCTAACACTAAATGATCTAACACTTTTAGAAGCAATTTTTATTGCCTTATTGCACCGATGACAACTTACTTGAAGGATCTTACTCAATCCTTAGGTATGTATGGTGGACTCTTGAAAATAATATTTGGGTTTAAGGGTTTTTGGATGCAAAAGTAGTATCTCTACTTGGTGCGGAATTTTTGGCTAGCCAAGATGAGGGGCAAGCACCACATGTTGAAGGATCTATGACAATATAACTTCTATGTGATATGAACAAACATAAATCATTACGTTGTCTTCCTTGTCCAACGTCAACAATTTTGGCATATAATATTTTGATTGGGGCTCACAATCACAAAAGATTTCCAAGATAGTGTATTTGCATGTGAATCTTCTCTTCCCTTACTAATTTTTTCATGAATTGCATCATTGACCAATGCTATGTTTGTCAATCTCCAATAAAATTTTCTACTTATACTTTTCCTTATGTGGTGTCATTACTTACCATAAGATTAGAATATGATCTTTTTCATTTATTTCCTTTTTTTTAACATGAAAGTAAAGAAAACAAAACTCCAACTAATCTTTATTATATATCTCACATACGATTACAAAGATAGATCACTAAGCAAACTCTCGAAAAGAAAGGATCGAACTAAACTTTTATTCATCTAAAGCAAAAGATAACTATGGATGGAACTAAGGTAAATAAAGGCAAAAGATAGTGGAGGTGATACGATACCGGGGCACCTCCCCCGAGCTTGGCGCAAGCCAAGGGGAGTGCCCATACCCGATACTCAATTTTCTTTTGGTGATGAAGAAGGAGGTGGTGGTGATGAAGTGGTAGCGATCTTGTCCTTCATGATCAAGAGATTCTCCAATCTACGGATGACGCTCCGGAGGGCGATGATGTGCTCTTGCAACAGAATATTCTCACAGGTGAGATATTTTTTTGCACACGAACCGTTTCGATAATCCGAAAGGCTTCGATCTCGGTGGGGGTGAGATGATCATAGTAAGGTTTAAGGATATCTTCTTCTTCTTACTCGGCAGGCCAGGCCTGCTCAACCACCGACGCTTGATCTCCGGTAGCCTCCTTGCTCTTGTCCCCTTTGACGGCTTCTACGGGCTCTTCTCTCTTCAGCTCGATCTTCATTAACCAAGCATCCTCTTCCACGTTGTTGGAGGAAGAAGAAGACATGATGCCTGGCTCAACAGATCTGGCCGAAAACAGTAAGAAAAGAAAACAGAAGATTTCTCCGCGATGCGATGGTCAATAGGATTTTTATCTTGGGAAACAAGCAAACGGAAGAAAAACGGAGTCCGGGAGGTACCCGAGGTGGGCACAACCCACCTGGGCGCGCCTGGCAAGCCAGGCGTGCCCTGGTGTCTTGTGCCCACCAGGGGTGCCTTCCTGGTTGTTTCTTATTTTCCTAATTTTTGTTATATTCCAAAACGGACAGAAAATATTTTTGCGGATTTTTTGGAGTTCGTTTACTTACCGTATAACGTACCTCCTTTTTTTCACGATTCTGGAGTGTTCCGGAAGGTTTCTTTTATGTGTTTTTCCGGTGTCATAGTTTGGATGATATTGCTTTTAACATTAATGGGCGTACCTGAGATATAATGTTTTATTCGTTGCCCATTAACAACCTTCGGGTTAGTACCTTCAGCAATATTTATTTTGATAGCTCCAAATCGATAAACCTCCTCGATAACATAGGGTCCTTCCCATTTGGAGAGGAGTTTTCCTGCAAAGAATCTAAAACGAGAGTTGTACAAAAGAACATATTCTCCAACCTTGAACTCACGCTTTTGGATTTTTTATCATGCCATCTTTTAACTTTTTCTTTAAATAACTTGGCATTTTCATAAGCTTGGGTTCTCCATTCATCTAATGAGCTAATATCAAATAACCTCTTCTCACCAGCAAGTTTGAAATCATAGTTGAGTTCTTTAATTGCCCAATAAGCTTTATGTTCTAACTCAACAGGCAAATGACAAGCTTTTCCATAAACCATTTTATAAGGAGACATACCCATAGGATTTTTATATGCTGTTCTATAAGCCCAAAGTGCATCATCTAATTTCTTAGACCAATTCTTCCGGGACCTATTGACAGTCTTTTGTAAAATTAATTTTATTTCTCTATTGCTAAGTTCAACTTGGCCACTAGACTGAGGATGATAGGGTGATGCAATTCTATGGTTAACATCATACTTGGCAAGCATTTTACGGAAAGCACCATGAATAAAGTGTGAACCACCATCAGTCATTAAATATCTAGGGACTCCAAACCTTGGGAAAATAACTTCTTTAATCATTTTAATAGAGGTGTTGTGATCAGCACTACTAGTTGGAATAGCTTCTACCCACTTAGTAACATAATCAACAGCAACCAAAATATGAGTATACCCATTAGAGGAAGGAAAAGGTCCCATGTAATCAAATCCCCAAACATCAAATGGTTCAACAGCAAGTGAATAATTCATAGTCATTTCTTGACGCTTACCGATATTACCTATTCTTTGACATTTATCACAAGATAAGATGAACTTACGAGCATCCTTGAAGATAGTAGGCCAATAAAACCCAGATTGCAATACCTTGTGAGCAGTTCTGTCTCCCGCATGATGTCCTCCATAAGCTTCGGAGTTAAATTTCCGTAGGATTTGTTCCTGTTCATGCTCAGGTACACAACGTCTAATAATACCATCTACTCCTTCTTTATAAAGATGTGGGTCATCCCAAAAGTAATGTCTTAAACCATAGAAGAATTTTTTTCTTTTGTTGGTATGTAAAGCTAGGGGGTATGTATTTAGCAATAATATAATTAGCATAGTCAGCATACCAAGGTGTACTATTAGAAACATTTATTGCAGCTAATTACTTATCAGGAAAACTATCATCAATAGGTAGTGGGTCATCAAGAACATTCTCCAACCTAGACAGGTTATCAGCTACGGGGTTCTCCACTCCTTTTCTATCAGTGATATACAAATCAAATTCTTGTAGCAAGAAACCCATCGAATAAGCCTAGGTTTGGCATCTTTCTTTTCCATAAGATACTTTATTGCAGCATGATCAGTGTGAACAATTACTTTTGAATCTACAATATAGGATCTAAATTTATCACAAGCAAACACCACTGCTAGAAATTCTTTTTCAGTAGTAGCATAATTTCTTTGTGCACTGATAACCCACAAGTATAGGGGATCGCAACAGTTTTCGAGGGTAGAGTATTCAACCCAAATTTATAGATTCGACACAAGGGGAGCCAAAGAATATTTGTAAGTATTAGCAGCTGAGTTGTCAATTCAACCACACCTGGAGATTAATTATCTGCAGCAAAGTGATCAGTAGCAAAGTAGTATGATAGTTTTGATAATAGTAGCAGCAGCAATAGTAATGGTAACAGTGACAGCAGTAATTTGTAGCAAGTGCAATAGTAACGGCAGCAGTAGTAACTTAACAGAAATAATATAAGATAAATTCGTAGGCATTGGATCGGCGTTTCGTTGGATGATATTCATCATGTGACAGTTATAAACTAGGGCGATACGACACTAGCTCCAGTTCATAAATATAATGTAGGCATGTATTCCGTAAATAGTCATACGTGCTTATGGAAATAACTTGCTTGACATCTTTTGTCCTACCATCCCGTGGAAGCGAGGTCCTATTGGAAACTAAGGGATATTAAGGCCTCCTTTTAATAGAGAACCAGAACAAAGCATTAACACACGGTGACTACATGAACTCCTCAAACTACGGTCATCACCGGGAGTGTTCCCGACTATTGTCACTCCGGGGTTGCCGGATCATAACACGTAGTAGGTGACTATAACTTGCAAGATCGGATCTAGAACATGGATATAATGGTGACAACATAAATGGTTCAGATCTGAAATCATGGCACCCAGGCCCAAAGTGACAAGCATTAAGCATGGCAAAGTCATAGCAACATCAATCTCAGAACATAGTGGATACTAGGGATCAAGCCCTAACAAAACTAACTAGATTACATGATGAATCTCATCCAACTCCTCACCGACCAGCGAGCCTACGAAGGAATTACTCACTCCCGGTGGGGGGCATCATGGAATTGGCGATGACGAAGAACGAAGATCCCCCTCTCCGCAGCCCCAAACGGACTCCAGATCTGGCCTCCCGATGAAGAACAGGAGGTGACGGCGGCTCTGTCTCGTGGAACGCGATAATTCTTTCTCCCTGATTTTTTTCTGGAAAAATGTGATTTTATAGCGTAGGTTTCAGGGTCTGCGAGCCTACCAGGTGGGGACAACCCACCTGGGCGCGCCCTGGTGGGTTGTGCCCACCCAGGTGCCCCCCTCCGGTGGTTCTTGGCTCCAGAAATTCTCTTTATTGATATAAAAAATCCTCGCAATTCCATTCCGAGAACTTTTATTTCTGCACAAAAACAACACCATGGTAGTTCTGCAGAAAACAGCGTCAGTCCGGGGTTAGTTTCATTCAAATCATGCAAATTAGAGTCCAAAACAAGAGGAAAAGCGTTAGGAAAAGTAGATTCGTTGGAGACGTATCAACTCCCCCAAGCTTAAACCTTTGCTTGTCCTCAAGCAATTCAGTTGATAAACTGAAAGTGAAAAAGAAAAACTTTTCCGAACTCTTTTGCTCTTGTTTGCATAAATAAGCTTAAACAGCACCCAGGTTTTTAGCCAATATTATAACTAACCATGTCGACAATAACTCTTAAAAATTATATTAACTCATATCAATGACATAATCAGCTAGCAAGCAATAATAGATATCTCAAACAGCAACACGTTATCAAAACAACCATGATATAATATGACAATAGTGGTATCTCGCTAGCCCTTTCTGAGACCACAAAACATAAATACAGAGCACCTCCAAAGTTCAAGCAGCGACTAAACATTGTAATTCATGGTAGAAAAGATCCAGTCATGATGCACCCAACATTAGCTACACACAATGCATCAGCATGACAGCAGTGCTCTCAGGTTCTGGCGCTTATTTTAGAAGGTGATGACACAACATAAAAGTAAATAGATAGTCCCTTCGCAGAGGGAAGCAGTGATTTGGAGAGGTGCCAGAGCTCAAGTTTTTAAAACAGTGGTAAATGATATTTTGAGATACGCACCCTTCTCATTTACTTCACGACTATCAGTTATCAATATCTTCCATGCTAAGCACGCTAGTGGCGGTTCCCAAGTGATAAAGTAAAGGTTATGACTCCATTGGGAGTTTTTGTTTGATTATTTGAGAGATCAATTCTTTTTGCAGTTTGGGACTGGGCATCCCTATTACCGCCCTTTTCTCGTGCGATGGCGAGTGAATAAACACTCGACCTGAGAATAACCCGCTTAGCATGGAAGATACCGACTACCTCCTATCGTTCCATGAACGATCCAGGCACACAAAAAGGATATTTATTTAAAGTTTTTAGAGATGGCACATGCAAATTTACTTAGGACGGTAGGGTAATACCGCATATAGGTAGGTATGGTGGACTCATCTGGAATAACTTGGGTTCAAGGTTTTTGATGTACAAGCAGAATTCCCACTTAGTACAGGTGAAGGCTAGTAAATAGGTTGAGAAGCGGCCAGCTAGAGAGCAACAACGGTCATGAACATGCATTATGCATAAGTAACATTGGATACTAGCATGAGTAGGATATGAACACCATGAACATAAATATCATAGAGGCTATGTTGGTTTTGATTCAACTACATGCATGAACATGTGCCAAGTCAAGCCACTCGAACATTCAGAGGAGGATACCATATCATCATACTACATCACAATCATTTTAACGCAATGTTGATATCCAAGATAAATTATTATCCACTCCTAGCTACTTATGCATGGCATGAGAAACTATAATCTCTAATTGTCATTGCAAACATGTTTAATCATAATGGGCTGAATCATGGATACTAGGTTAAACATATTTACAAAAACAGAACAAGTCGAGTTCATACCCGTTTCTCTCTGCCACGGCCAGTTCATCGAATATCGTCATTATTGCCTTTCACTTGCATGACCGAACGATAAGAAAATAATAATAGTGCAAGAGTGCCGTGGACTAAGCTGGAATCTGCAAACATTTTATTCAACAGGAGAAGACAAGGTAAAATGGGCTCTTTGTTAGATCAACAATTATGCATATGAGAGCCACTCAACATTTTCATCGTGGTCTTCTCCTTGGTACTACTCAATAAACAGAAAAGAAATTCAGAGAAACACACTGAAATATTTTTTTAAAAGTTTTGATTTTCTAGAACAAGCAAATAAAAGAGAAAAAGCAAAAACGAGAAAAAACTATTTACACGGGAAAGCTCCCAACAAGTAAAAGAAGAACAAGGAAATCTTTTTGTGTTTTCTTTTTAGTGCTACAACAATTTAAACTGGGAAGAAAAATTAAAAAGAAGCAGGAAATATTTTTGTATTTTCTCAAAGTTTTTCAAACACACAAGAAGAGAGCGAGAAAACAAATTTAACATGGAAAAAGTGTGAACACCGACAACTGAAATGTGTGAACATGAATGTAAAGTCGGTGAGAAACACGTACTCCCCCAAGCTTAGGCTTTTGGCCTAGCTTGGTAATCACCAGTCGTAGAAGCCATGAGGTCCTATGTTGAAGTGCTAAGGCGCAGGCACCTGAGGATCCCACTGCTGAGGCTCCTCCTGTGCTGCAGCCTGGTCATTCCGATAAGCGATGATGTCCTCAGGCATAATCCTGTATCCGCCCCCGGCAATAGGATCAAACAAAGCAGGTGCAGGCCGTGGAATAATATCAGGAGTTCTCACACTAAAAACCAGGTTATAAGGAATAGGAATGTTAGGATAATCGATAGCAGTAAACTGGTTGTGATCCAGGGCCGCGCGATCTAGGTAAACCTTGGGCAAAGAATAATCATGCAGGCGTGTCTGAACATTAAAGCGAGCCGCCAAACGAGTGGCGTAAATACCTCCATGTATTTTACCCTTGGACTTATCAATGTGGAGGCGACGTGCCACAATAGCTCCCAAGCTATAAGTGTTGTCGCCCTCTAGTGCACGACGCAAAACAGTAAGCTCTGGTGAACTGAGTGCACCCACCTTCTCTCTAGCAAGCAAGCATTTTGCAATGAAAAGAACAAAATAATGAACAGCAGGAAAATGCAAGCCAGCGGCAGTGATACTCGACACCCCTCTCTCATCACCCACTGTCAGAGTACGATAAAAGCTTTCAAACTCTGCGGGCCTAGGCTCTGCCAAACTACCATCAGAAGGAAGCAAGCATATTTCACAAAATTCAGTAAACGGTATCTGATGGAGTTCAGCATATAAATTAAATTGCACCTCAGGGTGATTATTCCTAGGAAGAAAATTAAAACTTTGCACAAAGGTGTTTGTGAGGAGATGATACTGTTCGCATTCAGCCGCAATGAAGTCGGTGAGGCCGGCATTAGCAGCATATTGTGCAAACTCTTGAAGGATTCCAGCCTCTTCCATGAACGGGGTATGCGGCCATTCGCATGGCCGTAGTTCCGCCAATCTCCGGGTGTGGAGATCACTATCAGATGACTCCCCAATCACTCCCTTGGAGTTCTTCTTGGAATCAAACTTCCTAAAGATACTCATGATTTTCCTATGAACAAAAATTCTGAAATTTTAGTCCACAAAAATTTTCTCAACAAAACTTTACAAGATTGATAGCAACTACTCATAGGGATGCCTAGAGGCCATAGCAAGCATTCAAACTACTTAGAACTCTAAGAATTCAACATGCAAGCTCATCTACAGCAGCACCAAGAGTAGCTAATTATTCAAAATATAAACCACTAAAGCAAAAACTAATTGGACAAACGGAGGAGTCACATACCAAGCAACAATCCCCCGAAACAGTTTCAGAAATGGAGCTTCGAGCAAAGAGATCGAAATCCGCAGGTTTGAGAGCAAGAACACGAGAGAGAGAGAGAGAGAGAGCAATGGTGATTTTTTTCTGGAGGTAGGTGATGATGTGGGATGAAGAGATAAGTGAGGGGGCCCACGTGGGGACCCCAACCCACTAGGGCGTGCCTGGGGGTCCTGGCGCGCCCAGGTGGGTTGTGCCCACCTGGTGCACCTCCCTCTGATATTATTTGCACCAGAAATTCTTAAATATTCAGAAAAAAATCATATTAAGTTTTCAGAGTTTTCTGAGAACTTTTATTTTTGAGTCATTTTTTATTGCACGAGAAATTTAGAAAGCAGACAAAACATGCCATTTTATTTTATTTAACTTGTAGGAACAGAAAATAAAAGGTAGGGATAGAAGGTAGTGCTCACTAAATTCATCAACCTCATACCTCTAAAAAATGATCCATTAATAAGGTTGATCAAGTCTTATTAACAACCACTTTCGATTAGCATGAAACCGAAGAACTTTCGTAAATCACTAGGTTACCTCAACGGGGATATGAATGTCCCCAACAATAAGCATTTCATATTTCTTTTTAACAGTAGGTAGAGGTAGTTGAAAACTTCTAATAGTGATTGTCGGAGATTTCTCAATAACATTAATACCATTCACTTGGAATTGTTTCTTCGGGAAGTGCACCGTATGCTCATTACCATTGATATGAAAAGTGACCTTGCTTTTATTGCAATCAATAACAGCCCCTGCAGTATTCAAGAAGGGTCTACCAAGGATAATCGACATGTTGTCCTCCTCGGGCATCTCAAGTATAACAAAGTCAGTCAAAATAGTAACATTAGCAACAACAACGGGCACATCCTCACAAACACCGATAGGTATGGCAGTTGATTTGTCAGCCATTTGCAAAGATATTTCAGTAGGTGTGAGTTTACTCAAATCAAGTCTTTTATATAAAGAGAAAGGCATAACACTAACACCAGCTCCTAAATCACATAAAGCAGTTTTCACATAATTTCTTTTGATGGAGCAAGGTATAGTTGGTATTCCCGGATCTCCAAGTTTTTTAGGTATCCCATCTTTAAAGGTATAATTAGCAAGCATGGTGGAGATTTCAGCTTCCGGTATTTTTCTCTTATTAGTGATGATGTCTTTCATGTACTTTGCATAAGGAGGCATTTTCAAGATATCAGTCAAGCGAGTACGCAAAAAGACTGGCCTCAGCATTTCAGCAAAGCGTTCAAATTCTTCATCATCTTTCTTTTTAGTTGACTTGGGTGGAAAAGGCATAGGTTTTTGAACCCACGGTTCTCTTTCTTTACCATGTTTTCTAGCAATAAAATCTCTTTTATCATACCGTGTATTTTTGGGTTGTGGGTTATCAAGATCAACAACTAGTTCTATTTCAACATCATTATCTGGTTCTTTTTCATTGTTTGGTTGAGTATCTTCATGAACATCAGCATTACCTTTTTCATTATCACTAGGTGAATGTTCATTACCAGATTGAGTTTCAGCATCAGAAATAGAAACATCATTATCATTATCAGGAGGTTTTTCTACGTCAGGTTCACTAGAAGCATGCAAAGTCCTATCATTTTTCTTTTTCTTCTTCTTTTTAGAAGAACTAGGTGCAGTGGTGTTGTTCCTTTGTGAATCCTGTTCAATTCTTTTTGGGTGTCCCTCAGGATAAAGTGGTTCCTGAGTCATTTTACCTCCTCTAGTTGCAACTCTCACAACAAAGTCATGTATGTTGTTATTCATTTCATCAAGCAATTCTCTTTGAGATTTAGCAACTTGTTCTAACTGAGTTTGCACCATATAAGCATGCTTTCCCACACCTCTAACATTATTTGAGATTCTAAATAGCAAGTCACTCAAGCGAGCAATCATATCAGAATTATATTTCAATTGTTTAATAATATTTGCATTGAAGTGGTCTTGCTTTCAAATATAATTCTCAAACTCATAAAGGCATTGGCTAGGGTGCATATTATGAGGATTATCATTATCATTGAATTTCATTAGAGACTTTACCTCTACCACCTTAGGCAGTGGTGGTGTATCAAGCCCATATATTTCTTCAATAGGAGGTAAAAATTTTACATCCTCAGCTTTAATACCTTTTTCCTTCATAGATTTCTTTGCCTCTTGCATATCTTCAGGACTGAGATATAATATACCCCTCTTCTTCGGAGTGGGCTTAGGCTGTGGTTCGAGAAGAGTCCAATCATCATAATTTTTTAATATGTTATTCAATAATTCTTCAGCTTGCCCAATAGTTTGTTCCCTGAAACACAACCAGCACAACTATCTATGAAGTCCCTAGAAGCATCAGTTAGTCCATTATAGAAAATATCAAGTATTTCATTTTTCTTAAGAGGATGATCAGGCAAAGCATTAAGCAATTGGAGAAGCCTCCCCCAAGCTTGTGGGAGACTCTCTTCTTCAATTTGCACAAAGTTAAATATTTCATGTAAGGCAGCTTGTTTCTTATGAGCAGGGAAATATTTTTCATAGAAGTAATAAATCATATCCTGGGGACTACGCACACAACCAGGAGCAAGAGTATTGTACCAAGCTTTAGCATCACCCTTTAATGAGAACGGAAATAATTTGAGAATATAGTAATAGCGAGTTTTCTCATCATGAGTAAAAAGGGTGGCTATGTCATTCAACTTAGTAAGATGTGCCACAACAGTTTCAGTTTCATAACCATGGAAAGGATCAGATTCAAGCAAAGTAATTAACTCTGGGTCGACAGAGAATTCATAATCCTTATCATCAACAAAGATAGGTGAAGTAGCAAACTTAGGATCATACTGCATTCTAGCATTCAGAGATTTTTCTTTATACTTGCATAATAATTTCTCTAGATCATCTCTATCCTTACAAGCAAGAATATCTCTAGTTGTCTCCTCATTCATAACATAACCTTCCGGTACCTTAGGCAATTCATATCTAGGAAGGCCAGTTCTAGCAGGTGTTTCAAGATTTATAGTTTCAAGCTCATCATCAGATTCAACAATATCATGTTGTCTTACCCTAGCAATTTGTTCATCAAGAAATTCACCTAGTGGCACATTATCATCAAGCAAGGTACTAGCATCATCATAAGCATCATTCATAGCAGAAGTAGCATCATCAATAACTTGCGACATATCAGGATTGATAGCATGTGGTGGTGTTGCAAGTTTACTTATAACAGAAGGTGAATCTAAAGCAGAGCTAGATGGCAGTTCCTTACCTCCCCTCGTCTTAGAGGGAAAAATAGTGGTCTTAGCATCCTTCAGATTCTTCATAGTGAATAATTGATAATAATCCCAAGTGACTCAACAAATATAGCTATGCTCCCCGGCAACGATGCCAGAAAAAGGTCTTGATAACCCACAAGTATAGGGGATCGCAACAGTTTTCGAGGGTAGAGTATTCAACCCAAATTTATAGATTCGACACAAGGGAAGCCAAAGAATATTTGTAAGTATTAGCAGCTGAGCTGTCAATTCAACCACACCTGGAGATTAATTATCTGCAGCAAAGTGATCAGTAACAAAGTAGTATGATAGTTTTGATAATAGTAGCAGCAGCAATAGTAACGGTAACGGTAACAGCAGTAATTTGTAGCAAGTGCAATAGTAATGATAGCAGTAGTAACTTAACAGAAACAATATAAGATAAATTCGTAGGCATTGGATCGGCGATTCGTTGGATGATATTCATCATGTGACAGTTATAACCTAGGGCGATACGGCACTAGCTCCAGTTCATAAATATAATGTAGGCTTGTATTCCGTAAATAGTCATACGTGCTTATGGAAAGAACTTGCATGACATATTTTGTCCTACCCTCCCGTGGCAGCGGGGTCCTATTGGAAACTAAGGGATATTAAGGCCTCCTTTTAATAGAGAACCGGAACAAAGCATTAACACACGGTGAATACATGAACTCCTCAAACTACGGTCATCACCGGGAGTGTTCCCGACTATTGTCACTCCGGGGTTGCCGGATCATAACAGGTACTAGGTGACTATAACTTGCAAGATCGGATCTAGAACATGGATATAATGGTGATAACATAAACGGTTCAGATCTGAAATCATGGCACCCGGGCCCAAAGTGACAAGCATTAAGCATGGCAAAGTCATAGCAACATCAATCTCAGAACATAGTGGATACTAGGGATCAAGCCCTAACAAAACTAACTAGATTACATGATGAATCTCATCCAACTACTCACCGACCAGCGAGCCTACGAAGGAATTACTCACTCCCGGTGGGGAGCATCATGGAATTGGCGATGGAGAAGGGTTGGTGATGACGAAGAACGAAGATCCCCCTCTCCAGAGCCCCAAACGGACTCCAGATCTGGCCTCCCGATGAAGAACAGGAGGTGACGGCGGCTCCGTCTCGTGGAACATGATAATTCTTTCTCCCTGATTTTTTTCTGGAAAAATGTGATTTTATAGCGTAGGTTTCAGGGTCTACGTGGCCACCAGGTGGGGACAACCCACCTGGGCGCGCCTGGAGGGGGGGCGCACCCTAGTGGGTTGTGCCCACCCAGGTGCCCCCCTCCGGTGGTTCTTGGCTCCAGAAATTCTCTTTATTGATATAATAAATCCTCGCAAAGTTTTGTTCCATTCCGAGAACTTTTATTTCTGCACAAAAACAACACCATGGTAGTTCTGCTGAAAACAGCGTCAGTCCGGGGTTAGTTTCATTCAAATCATGCAAATTAGAGTCCAAGACAAGAGGAAAAGCATTCGGAAAAGTAGATACGTTGGAGACGTATCATGCACTGTCTAGAGTTTTACTTGCGTAGTGAATAACATTCAGTTTCTTATCAACTCTTTGTCCTAGAACAGCACCAGCAGCATAATCACTAGCATCACACATAATTTCAAAAGGCAAGTTCCAATCAGGTGGTTGAACAATAGGTGCAGAAATTAAGGCTTTCTTGAGTGTTTCGAAGGCTTCTAAACAATCATCATCAAAAACAAAAGGAATGTCCTTTTGCAAAAGATTTGTAAGAGACCTAGAAATTTTAGAAAAGTCTTTGATAAATCTCCTATAGAAACCGGCATGACCAAGGAAACTACGAATACCTTTGATATCTTTAGGACAAGGCATTTTCTCAATTGCATCAACCTTAGCTTTGTCCACCTCAATACCTCTTTCAGAAATTTTATGGCCCAAATCAATACCTTCGTTAACCATAAAGTGGCACTTCTCCCAATTCAAGAAAAGATTTGTTTGCTCACATCTCTGCAAAACTCGATCAAGATTGCTTAAACAATCATCAAAAGACTTCCCATAAACAGAAAAGTCATCCATGAAAACCTCAACAATCTTTTCACAAAAGTCAGAGAATATAGCAGTCATACATCCTTGAAAGGTAGCAGGTGCATTGCATAAACCAAAAGGCATACGTCTATAAGTATAAGTTCCAAAAGGACAAGTAAAAGTAGTCTTTTCTTGATCAGGTTGAGAAACTGGTATTTGTGAAAAACCAGAATATCCATCAAGGAAGCAAAAATGTGTGTGCTTAGATAATATTTCTAGCATTTGATCAATAAAAGGCAGAGGGTAATGATCTTTTCTAGTTGCTTTGTTTAATTTTCTAAAATCAATTACCATTCTATAGCCTGTAACAATTATTTGTGGAATAAGTTCATTCTTATCATTAGGAACAACAATAATACCTCCTTTCTTAGGGACACAATGGACAGGACTTACCCATCTACTATCAGCTATAGGATAGATTATACCTGCTTCCAGAAGTTTTAATATTTCCGTTCTTACCACTTCTTTCATCTTCGGATTTAACCGACGTTGGTGATCAACAACGGGTTTAGCATCAGGTTCCATATTAATCTTGTGCTGACATAGAGTGGGACTAATGCCCTTAAGATCATCAAGAGTATATCCAATAGCAGCTCGGTGCTTCCTTAGAACTTTCAATAATCTTTCTTCTTCATGTTCTGAAAGGTTAGCACTAATAATAACAGGATAAATCTTTTTCTCATCGAGATAAGCATATTTCAAAGTGTCAGGTAACTGTTTTAATTCAAACACAGGATCACCTTTAGGTGGAGGAGGACCTCCTAGAGTTTCAATAGGAAAATTGTGCTTAAGCAGAGGTTGTTGTTCGAACAAGATTCTATCTATTTTATTTCTTTCGTGCATATGCAAATCATTTTCATGGTCTAGCAGATATTGTTCTAAAGGATCAGTAGGAGGTACAGCAATAGAAGCAAGACCAATAATTTCATCCTTACTAGGCAATTCTTTTTTATGATGTTTTCTACTAAACTTGGAAAAATTGAACTCATGAGACTCATCACCAAAGCTAACACCGACAATTTGTTTCTCACAATCTATTTTAGCATTAACGATGTTCAAGAAAGGTCTACCAAAGATAATGTGACAAAAGTCATCCTGTGGGGAACCAAGAACAAGAAAATCAGTAGGGTATTTTATTTTCCCACACAAGACTTCAACATCTCTAACAATCCCAAGTAGTGTGATGGTGTCTCTATTAGCAAGTTTAATAGTAACATCTATGTCTTCTATTTCAGCGGGTGCCATGTCATTCATAATTTCTTGATATAAGGTAAAAGGAATAGCACTCACGCTAGCACCTATGTCGCATAAACCATGATAATAGTGATCTCCTATTTTAACTGAGACAACGGGCATGCCAACAACGGGTCTATGTTTATCTTTCCCATCGGGTTTGGCAATTCTAGTAGCTTCACCAACGAAGTAAATAACATGCCCATCAATATTATCGACCAAGAGATCCTTAACCATAGCAACACTAGGTTCTACTTTGATTTGGTCAGGGGGTTTAGGTGCTTTGACATTACTTCTACAGACCACAGTTGAAACCTTAGCATGTTCTTTTATCTTAACAGGAAAAGGTGGTTTCTCGATGTAAGCAGTAGGAACAACTGGATCAACATTGTAGATGATAGTTTCTTCTTTAGTAACTACCGGTTCTGTAATTTCTTCTTTAATAGGGGGATAATATTTAAACCACTTCTCTTTAGGGAGATCAACATGAGTAGCAAAAGATTCACAGAAAGAGGCTACTATCTCAGAATCAAGTCCATATTTAGTGCTAAACTTTTGAAAAGCATCGGTATTCATAAAAGATTTAACACAATCAAACTTAAGCTTAATACCTGACTCTTTACCTTCATCGAGTTCCCAATCTTCAGAGTTGTGTTTAATTCTTTCCAAGAGGTCCCACCTGAATTCAATAGTCTTCTTCATAAAAGAACCGGCACAAGAAGTATCAAGCATGGATTGATCATTACGAGAAAGCCGAGCATAGAAGTTCTGAATGATAATTTCTCTCGAGAGCTCATGATTGGGGCCTGAATATAACATTGACTTAAGCCTCCCCCAAGCTAGAGCGATACTTTCTCCTTCACGAGGCCAAAAATTGTATATATAATTCCGATCACGATGAACTAGATGCATAGGATAATTTTTTTGATGGAATTCCAATTTCAACCGATTCCAATTCCAAGATCCAATATCATCGCATAGCCTATACCATGTCAATGCCTTTCCCTTCAAAGATAAAGGGAAAACCTTCTTCTTAGCTTCATCTCCGGGTAAACCTGCAAGCTTAAACAATCCACAAATTCAATCCACATATATCAAGTGCATATCAGGATGTTCGGTTCCACCTCCTGCATAAGGATTAGCTAGCAGTTGTTCTATCATACCCGAAGGAATTTCATATTCAGTATTTTCAGTAGGTGCAGTGGGTTGAGGGGCAACTAATTGTGGTTCCGATCGAGGTGAAGATACCCTGAACAAACCCCTCAAAGGATTGTTCTCCATAGTAGCAAGTGACAATAAATTTCAGCACGTGGTAATAATTTTTTCCTTACCAATTTCCACTTACCAAGAGCGCTTCATTCCCCGGCAACGGCGCCAGAAAAGAGGCTTGATGACCCACAAGTATAGGGGATCAATCGTAGTCCTTTCGATAAGTAAGAGTGTCAAACCCAACGAGGAGCAGAAGGAAATGACAAGTGGTTTTCAGCAAGGTATTGTCTGCAAGCGCTGAAATTGTAAGTAACAGATAATTTGTAACGAGCACGTAATGGTAACGGAAAATAATATGCAGAAAGATAGCCCAATCCTTTTGTGGCAAAGGACAGGCCAAAATGGTTTCTTAAAATAAGCAAAGTGTTCTTGAGGGCACACGGGAATTTCATTTAGTCACTTTCACCATGTTGTCTTGATTTGTGTTCACTACTTTGATAGTTTGATATGTGGGTGGATCGGTGCTTAGGTTCTATTCTTACTTGAAGAAACCTCCTACTTATGATTAACCCCCTCGCAAGCATCCGCAACTACGAGAAAAGTATTAAGATAGAATCTAACCATAGCATTAAACTTTTGGATCCAAATCGGTCCCTTACGAAGTAGCGCATAAACTAGGGTTTAAGCTTCTGTCACTCTAGCAACCCATCATCTAATAACTACTCCACAATGCATTCCCTTAAGCAAAGTGTCATGTAGTCGACGTTCACATGACACCACTAAGGGAATCACAACATACATATTATCAAAATATCGAACACATATCAAGTTCACATGATTACTTGGAACATCATTTCTCACGTGACCTCAAGAACAAAAGTAACTACTCACAAGTGATAAACATGTTCATGATCAGAGGGGTATTAAATAGCATAATGGATCTGAAACATATAATCTTCCACCAAATAAACCATATAGTGATCAACTACAAGATGTAATCAACACTACTAGTCACCCACAGGTACCAATCTGAGGTTCCGGTACAAAGATTGAACACAAGAGATAAACTAGGGTTTGAGAGGAGATGGTGTTGGTGAATATGTTGATGAAGATTGGCCTCCCCAAGATGAGAGGGTTGTTGGTGATGATGATGACGATGATTTCCCCCTCCGGGAGGGAAGTTCCCCCGGCGGAATCGCTCCGTCGGAGGGCAAAAGTGCTCCTGCCCAAGTTCCGCCTCGAGACGGCGGCGCTCCATCCTGAAAGTCCTCTCCTTATTTTTTTCTAGGTCAAAATGACTTATATACCAGAAGATGGGCGCCGGAGGTGGGCCGAGGAGGGCACAACCCACCAGGGCGCGCCTGGGCTCCCTGGCGCGCCCAGGTGGGTTGTGCCCACCTGGTGGGCCCCCTCTGGTAGTTATTCACTCTAATAATTCTTATTTATTCCATAAAAATTCCTCGTGAAGTTTCAGCTCATTTGGAGTTGTGCAGAATAGGTAGCCTGACGTAGCTTTTTCAGGTCCAGATTTCCAGCTGCCGGAATTCTCCCTCTTTGTGTGAACCTTGCATATTATGAGAAAAAAGGCATTAGAATTACTCCAAAAAGCATTATTATGCATAAAAACATTATAAATAACAGTAGGTAAACATGATGCAAAATGGATGTATCAGTGGGGAGAAGGGAGATGATCTCCCTAAGGATGCCGTCCGAGAGATCGCTGATGCGGTCCGCCGGAGATTTTACTGGTTCCTCAGGTCTAGGGGGGCGTGGCCGCCTATGGCCGCGCAGCCGGGTCCAAGAGCTACATCCGGCGGCGGCACTGGCCAGAGCCTCATCTGTGTACATACCAATCTGAAAGAAAAAAATGGCAGAAACATACATGTAGGACATTCAAAATCAATTCTCAAGATCTGGAAGAAAAAAGGCACAAATATATATGTAGGACATTCAAAATCAATTCTCAAGATCTGGCCACGAATTATTAGCACGCAAGCTAACCCTAGTCGGATTATTAGAAAAAATCATTTGTACAGAACAAACAATTAATCACTAACTCTATACGGATAACATTCAAACAATCAATACACTACGTGCATCTAACGGATCTTAATTACTCTGATTTCATGGACTGAGAGAACATAATCATAGGATTTGTATTCCAAAAAAATTATAGAGGGGGGGGGAGTAACCAGAGAAAACACGTGATATGTTTGCCGCACAAATGGGTATATAGATGACTAACCGGTTTTCCGTCGGAGTCGCAGTTGTTGCCGGAGTTGCTGTTGACCTCCGGCTCCGGCTGGGGGGGCACGACGGCGCCGATGAAGTCGAGGTCATGCTACTGCCCGCGCGAGACCTCGTCGGCAGCGACGGCAACCTCTGTGCCCAGCTTCACGCGTTGCGTGGGTGCTTCACCAGCCCCAGCGTTGCCACTCCCTCCGATGGTGCGATTCGGTGGCATCCTCATACACTCCAGAGTCCAGACGTTGGTGACCACTGTGGACCGGGAGTGCAGCCGCCTATTATGGCCGGCAGCTCAGGCACGCAATTAATACGGACCAGTGGGAGCGAGGCAGGCGGCGGTCAAAAGCTGTCTCACCTCCCGGTGAGCCTGCGCGGCGGACTTCTGCCATTCCTACCATCATTTCACACAGCTACTCGCACGCCTCCCGTCAATACGCACACCTGCACGCACGCCTCTTGGTATGCCTGCTTGGCGGACTGCTCGCATGCGTCCCGTCAACTCACGCCTGCTCGCACGGCACACGGGGCGTGTGGCAGCACGTATATTTTTTGGTTTATTGATTATTCATTCTGCCGCTTTACTGCTTAACTGAAGCATGGCACGGTCTAACGCACATGGTCCGAATAAATAATCCGTATGAGATATTGGTTGCCAGTTTTTAATAATCTCACGTTTGTAAGAAGATTATATCAAAACGGGTCTCATTGACGAAAAAAATACAATATCACAGTCTATTGGTGTGCATATATGACACCACGATAAGTTTCATGAATTTCAACTAAGTTTTGGATTTACTGAATTTTAAAAATCTATATTCTCAATATTTTGAAATCGCTTGCACAGGGAAACATGCACCCAGGGACACATATGATTTTGCAATCCATTTTGGTGCACATGTAGCTCAAATTTGATTTTTGCACATTAAATCCCTAGAAAATCAATCAATGTATAAAAACGGTCGAATGATGTCTATTTTTTTTAATTTTAACACGACACTCCGCCTTTGGTCACATGTTCACTGCAGAAAAAGTTTGACATGCCTCAGAGTGGCTGTGGTGGTGCGGGATGTGTGTGTCTGTGTGTGTGGGGGGTGGGGGGGAGGGGTCCGGCAGTACACTACGAGTCGTGAACCTCCGTGTGGGATTATTGATCATTTTGTGAGTCATATATGCCACATCAAAGTCGTGAATTGGTTATTTAAAGCATTACACAGCCCTTTCATACATAATGTTCGGGCCACATGCATGCATTGGTGGTCCTCTCGGACACTCTCCCTCGTGCGGTTATCAGCGACGTGCCCATTCGTTAACCCGCAAAGGTTTTCAGTTTCCACCGACAACGAGAGGCATTTGACCAAAAGGTGGATTCATCTTGGCATGTGTGTTGTGTGGATCATGGTGGGATTCCATATCAAAGTTCGAGCACGTGCGTACACACCCTCCCACCGGCTTGAAGTGAGGGGGCTACACGCATCGTGGTGTAGTGCGTTTCCGGTTTGCGAAGCATGTGCCACGTCAAAGTTGTGCATTGGGTATTCAAACATCACATAACACACGGGCGCATGCACGCGGTGGTTTTGTCCTATGACATCACTCGCGTGTGCCTCTCTCTGTGGGCCCACAAGGTAGTCGTCGACCAGTTGAACGTACAATGAGAGAGAGGTTAATTTGACCAACAAGGATGGTTCTTTTTTTGTTTGTGTTACGTATATGCACGGTATAGGAGTATGTACATGTCAAAGAGGGGGCAACATGAATACTCTATATATATGCGTGTCATAACCTCACTCCATGTGGGGACTTTCCGGTTCCCGAGGCAGGTGCCACATCAAAGTTGTACATTATATTGGTATTCAAACATCACGCAATACCATGCAGGCGGTGGTTGCCCTATATATAGGAACTCACTTGCGTGTGGCACTTCCATCCGTGGGCATGCGAGGTTGTCCTCCATCACTTTGACCCAACGAGAGATAGGTTAATTTGATCATCAAGGAATGATTCTTTTTTGGTTTGTGTATACAGTAGAAGTACATATATACCACGCGTCGAATGGGGGCGTACATATAGCACATACCACGCGTCATGAACCTCGCGCTCTCTGTGGGGACTTTTTGGTTTCCTATATACGTGGTGCCACATCAAAGTTGTGCATTGCGTATTCAAACATCACACAAACACCTCTTTGGGCCACATGCAGACGGTGATACGTAGTCCTATATAGGATGATCACTCGCGTGCGACGTACGCTTCGCTTCTGTGTTGGGCCCACGAGTTCGTCGTCCATCACTTTGACCCAGCGGGAGAGAGGTACGTTTGATGAACAAGGAGGATTAATTCTTTTAGGGCTGTGTTACTAGGTGTTTATATAGTACGTGTCGAAGGGGGGGTGACCAGCTTGGTCCATCACTTTCACCGATAGCACGAGAGAGGTTAACTAATTTGACTTAGGAGGGGATTAATTTTTTGTTTTGTCTTGATATAGATCATGATGTGAGATTACATATATATAATAGCGCATCTATATAGATGAATCCATCCCGCTGGATCGAAGGGAGGGGGCGAGCACACGACATGTCATGAACGACCTCTTGCTCTGTGTGGGGACCTCTGCGATTTTCAACGCATGCACCACATCAATGTTGTGCATTGGGTCGTGTATTCAACACATATGCATGCATCACACACCTCCATAAATATGTTCGGGACACACGCATGCAATGGTTGTCTTTGGACACACTCTCACTCGCTTGGTTATGGGCGGCAAGCCTATATATATTCGTGGGCCCGCGTGGATGTCCATCATTTCGACCAACGACGAGAAAGGTTACCAGGGTGGATTCTTCTTCTTTGCTTTGAGTTACCGTATAGTAGGTCGACCCATTCCAAGCCTAATTAAGTTTGAGCGCATGCTACGCGTCGTGAACCCTCGCTCGGTGTGGGGATTTTACGGTTCCAAAGCATGGTGCCGCATCAAATTTGCGCATTGGGTATTCAAACACCACACACACCACTTCCATATACATACTTGGGCCACATGCACAGAGCGGGTTTGTCTTCATACAGTACTTCCTCGCGAGGTTATCGGCGACAAGCTAGCCCATTTTGCGGGGCCGTGTGGACGTCCATCACTTTGACCAACAACGAGCGGGGAGAGGTTGTACGACCAAGTTGGATTCTGCTTGCTCCGTGTTACAGTACGTCTTGGTGAGATGCCCTCCCCCCGACGTGTGTGTGTGGGGGGGGGGGCTACTTCGTGCTACTTGCAACCTCCGTGGGGTCGAGGAAGTCCGGTTAATTAGCGAGGCACACGTGCCACATCAAAGTTGTGAATGGTAATTAAATATCACACACCACACCCTTTTCATAAATATAGTAGGGCCACCCGCATGTGGTTCGTATGTGGTCTCACCCATCTCGTGCCACAAGCACACATTTGTGGGTCGGCACACGGTCCACCTTTGTCGGGAAGCGAAAGGGGAATTTTGACCATATATATATGATGGACTCCTATAGGTTTTGTGTTACGGTAGGGTGAGATTTCAGACCTAGCTATTTGGGGGCATGCATTCTTAGCTAGGATTCCCTTACCGCCGACACGAAGTGGGGTTCGTAGGGGGTGGCTGACTAGCAATACTGTGCTTTTGTGCGACAGGCGCCACATCAAAGTTGCGCATTGGGTATTCGAACATCAAACCACCCTTTTCATACATATATTTGGTCCACATGCAAGTGTGTTCGTGTTCTGACCCTCTCTCGTGTTATTCTTTTTGCCAAATTTATAAACAGCACACGAGTTGGATGTAGAAACCGTCTGTGATTGGGTATACAACAGACACGGTTCGGTCAGACTACCCGTGTGCCACGCCCGTGCCCTGCAGTCCCTCACATCAGCACAGTAGATTGGGCTCCACGAGGCTTGCCTCCCGGTCTCGAAAATATCTACTGCCTCATAATCTCGAAAATATCTACCACCTGGAAGGTTTTAATGTTTGATAGTACACGATTAGTATGTGCGGACCGTGTGCGATGTCTGTTACTCCCGCTCTGCTCCAGTCCCTTGATTCAAATTTTCAGTAGCCCCGGCATTTTACTCCGCCTCTGCATCCCAAGCAATCTCAAAAATATCTGCTCGCCCTTGATTCAACTTTTCAGTTGCCCCGCCTTGTTACTCCCGCCTCTGCATCCCTCGCAATCTCAAAAATATCTGCTCGCCCTTGATTCAAATTTTCAGTTGCCCCGGCATTTTACTCCCGCCTCTGCATCCCTCGCAATCTCAAAAATATCTGCTCGCCCTTGATCCAAATTTTCAGTAGCCCCGCCTTGTTACTCCCGCCTAGTAAAATTTTCAGTTGCCGCGGTATTTCCTCAAACACCACCTTGCCCCCCCTCCACACACACCACACACTCCCCAAAACCTGTGCTCACACAGACACACACCACCCCTCCCTCGCTCGAAACCATTGGTAGGTTGCCGCCATCACCGCCGCCGCCGCCTCCATCCTCAACCTCTGCCTGTGTGCCGGGGAGCTCGAGGAGCCAATGACCAAAAAGAGGTTTATCCCGGCCTTTTCGCCCGACGCCGGCGTGGTGGCCGCCGAGGTGTCCCTGTCGTCCTCCGCGGGCTCTTTATCGATCCACCATCGTCGGTCGCCCGATCCGCCCGCCGCCGCGCCCCTACGCCGGTTCTAGGACTTCCCCGTCCTCCATCGGGCCCGGCCGCCGACGAGGTCCTACCTCGGGGTCCGGCAGCGGCGGTGGGGGACGTGGGTCACCGAGATTACGAATCGGGAGACTGATGTCGCTTGAGATGCGTCAGTGTTTCCCCAAGGAATAAGGGAGGATGCAGCACAACAACGGTAAGGTATTTCCCTCAGTGATGAGACCAAGGTTATCGAACCAGTAGGAGAACCACGCAACACTACGTAAACGGTACCTGCACACAAATAACAAATACTTGCAACCCGACACATTAAAGGGGTTGTCAATCCCTTTCGGGTAGCGGTGCCAAAAAGTGACGTAAGGATGGGATAAAATTGTAGTAGATTGATAGATGCAAATAAAAGTAAATAAAACGCAGAAAGGTATTTTTGGGTTTTTGATAATATAGATCTGAAAATAAAAGAAGCAAATAAAAGAAAAGGCAATTGGCAATATGGATCTGAAAGTATATGATAGGAAAATAGACCCGTGGGCCGTAGATTTCACTAGTGGCTTCTCTCGAGAAAATAGCAATGGTGGGTAGACAAATTACTGTTGGGAAATTGATAGAAAAGCAAATAATTATGACGATATCCAAGACAATGATCATGTATATAGGCATCACGTCCAAGATTAGTAGACCGACTCCTGCCTGCATCTACTACTATTACTCCACATATCGACCGCTATCCAGCATGCATCTAGTGTATTAAGTTCATGGAAAAATGGAATAATGCAATAAGAATGATGACATGATGTAGACAAGATCTATTCATGTAGGAATAGACCCCATCTTTTTATCCTTAATAGCAACGATACATGCGTGCCTTGCTGCCCCTTCTGTCACTGGGAAAGAACACCGCAAGATCGAACCCATTACAAAGCACCTCTTCACATTGCAAGATAAATAGATCAAGTTGGCCAAACAAAACCCAAATATCGGAGAAGAAATACAAGGCTATAACAATCAAGATTGGATATTGAATCAAGGCAAATCTGATCATAAACTCACAATTCATCGGATCCCAACAAACACACCGCAAAGAGTCATTACATCAAATAGATCTCCAAGAGACCGTTTTATTGAGACACAAAGAGAGAAAAAAGCCATCTAGCTACTACCTACGGACCCGTAGGTCTGAGTTGAACTACTCACGCATCATCGAAGAGGCAACAATGAGGATGATGAACCCCTCCATGATCGTGTTCCCCTACGGCGGAGTGCCGGAATAGGGCTCTAGATTGGATCTCGTGGTTCTGGAACTTGCGGCGGCTGGAATAAAATTTCATCGACTCCCCTAGGGTTTCTGGAGCAAGGAGGTATTTATAGAGCGAAGAGGCGGTGCAGGAGGCCACCGAGGTGGGCACAACCCACCTGGGCGCGCCTGGGGGCCCAGGCGCGCCCTGGTGGGTTGTGCCCCCCTCGGGGAACCCCCAGGTGCTTCTCTAGCCCATTTGGTGTCTTCTGGTCCAAAAAAATCCATAAATAGTTTCGCTGCATTTGGACTCCGTTCGATATTGATTTTCTGTGATGTAAAAAACAAGCAGAAAACAGCAACTGGCACTTGGCACTATGTCAATAGGTTAGTCCCAAAAAAATGATATAAAATGATTGTAAAACATCCAAGAATGATAATATAACAACATGGAACAATCAAAAATTATAGATACGTTGGAGACATATCAGCATCCCCAAGCTTAATTCCTGCTCGTCCTCGAGTAGGTAAATGATAAAAACAGAATTTTTGATGTGGAATGCTGCCTAACATGTTGATCACATATTATTTCCTTTATAGCATGGACAATTGGACTTTTATATGGTTCAAAGCAATAGTCTAGTTTTGACATGAGGACTTTAATACTCAAGCACATCAACAAACAACCACGTCTTTCTAAATATCAACACTAAAGCAAGTTATCCCTAGCCCATTATGCTCAATCATTGATCCATTCATGAAACACACTCGCATATTAGCTACACCCAATGCTCAAGTACGATCATAATGCCCCTTAGTTGGTGCTTTACAAGAGAAAATGGAGACTCAAGTAAAAATAAAAATTGCATAAAGTAAATAGAAAGGCCCTTCGCGGAGGGAAGTAGGGATTTGTAGAGGTGCCAGAGCTCAAAGCGAAAAAGATAGAGATAAAACATTTTGGCTGGCATGCTTTTCCTGTCAACGAAAACGATCGAGTAGTTCCCAATACTTTCCATGCTAGATATATCATAGGCGGTTCCCAAACAGAAAATAAAGTTTATTCCTTTTTCCACCATACTTTCACATTCCACGGCTAACCGAATCCACGGGTGCCATCCATACCAACACCTTCCAAGGAATTTATTATTTGACAACATAAAGTAAATTCATTTTTCATTTCAGGACTGGGCATCCCTAATACCTTTGTCGTACTCTCGTGCAATGACAAGTGAATAAACACTCATCTTGAGAATAACACATCTAGCATGGAAATATATCAGTCACCCCCTACCGTTTCATGAGCGGTACGAGCACACAAAAGAGAAATTTATTTTTAAAATTAGAGATGGCACATACAAATTTGCTTAGAACGGCAAAAGAATACCACATATAGGTAGGTATAGTGGACTCATGTGGCAAAAACTGGTTTAAAGGATTTTGGATGCACAAGTAGTGATCATACTTAGTGCAAATGGAGGCTAGCAAAAGATTGAGAAGCATCCAACCAAGAAACGAAAAATCTCATAAGTGAGCATTTAGCATAACTAACACCGAATAATGCACCACAAGTAGGATGTAATTTCATTGCATAACTATTGACTTTCGTGCTTGCATAGGGAATCACAAACATTAACACCAATATTCTTACTAAAGCATAATTACTCATCAACAAGACTCACATATCACTATCATCATATCTCAAAACTATTACAAAGAATCAAGTTTATTTTGTCCAATGATCTTCATGAAAGTTTTTATTATATCCTCCTTGGATATCTATCACTTTGGAACTAGTTTCATATGTTGCTTTTAATAAGCTCAAACAAATATAAGTGAAGAACATGAGCATCATATTTATTTCTCTCAAATTAATCTAAGTGAATCATGAGAGAATTTCTTCAAAGATAACAAAGCACATCATGCTCAAAAAGATATAAGTGAAGCACTAGAGCAATTCCAAGGCTCTAAAAATTTAAGTGAAGCATAGGAGCAAGCATAGCATAATTTGGCTCTCCAAAATAGGTGTGTACAGCAGGGATGCTTATTAAAAATAAAAAATAAAAACAAACAAAGACTCATATCATACAAGACGCTCCAAGCAAAACTCATAATATGTGACGAATAAAAATATAGTTTCAAGTAAAATACCGATGGTTGTTAGAAGAAAGAGGGGATGCCAATCGGGGGCATCCCCAAGCTTTGTTGCTTGATACTTCTTGAATATAATCATGGGGTGCCTTGGGCATCCCCAAGCTTAGCCTTTTGCTAATCCTTATTCCTTCATCCATCGCGATCTCACCCAAAACTTGAAAACTTCAATCACACAAAACTCAACAAAACTTCGTGAGATCCGTTAGTATAAGAAAGCAAATCACTACTTTAAGTACTGTTGAAAACCCATTCATATTTTGTTATTGTATTATATCTACTGTATTTTAACTTTTCCATGGCAAAAACTCTTCAAAGGAAACCATAGAATCATCAAAATAAGCACACAACACAACGAAAACAGAATCTGTCAAAAACAGAACAGTGTGTAGCAATCTGAATATTTCGAATACTTATGTAACTCCAAAAATTCTGAAAACTAGGACAACGAGGGAAATTTGTATATTAATCTTGTGTAAAACATTCAGAATTTTTCGTCGCTTCTGTGAATTTTCAAAATTGTTTTACTGGACGCAAAAGTTTCTGTTTTCCAACAAGATCAAATCAACTATCACCAAAGCTATCCCAAAGGCTTTACTTGGCACAAACACTAATTAAAACACAAAAAACACAATCATAACAGTAGCATAATTGTGCAAACACTCAAGAACAGAAAGAAAAAGACAAAAATAAATTTTATTCATTGGGTTGCCTCCCAACAAGCGCTATTGTTTTATGCCCCTAGCTAGGCATAAGATTTCGATGATTCTCACATGAAAGATAATAATTAAAACACAAAGAGAGCATCACAAAACATGTGACAAACAAATTTAAGTCTAACATGCTTCCTATGCATAGGGATTTTATAGGAAAACAAATTAGCAAGACAAGCAAGATCTAGCATATGCATGGAAGAAAACAATAGCAATCTCAACATGAAGAGAGGTAATTTAGTAACATGAAAATTTCTACAACCATATTTCCCTCTCTCATAATAATTACATGTGGGATAATATTCATACTCAAAAATATAGCTATCACATAACATATTCTCTTCATGATCCACATGCATGCAAAGTGGGCACTCTTCCAAAATAGTGGGATTATCATCAAATAAAGTCATGACCTCTCCAAGCCCACTTTTATCAAAAATTTCATAAGATTGAACACTCTCCAAATATGTGGGATTATTTTTACCTAAAGTTGACACTCTTCCAAACCCACTTTCAATATTATTGCAAAAATTATTATCAATAACATATTCATCATGAGGTTTAAATAAATTTTCAAGATCAGAAGAAGAATCACCCCAATCATGATCATTGCAATAACTAGTGGACATATCAAAATTAGCATCCCCAAGCTTGGGGTTTTTCATATTATTAGCATAATTGACATTAATAGAATTTATAATAACATCATTGCAATCATGCTTTTCATTCAAGGAGCTATCATGAACCACTTTATAAATTCCTTCGTTTAACACTTCATCACAATTTTCAGATTCATAAATCTCAAGCAAAACTTCATAAAGATAATCTAGTGAACTCAATTCACTAGCAATTGGTTCATCATAATTGGATGTTTTGAAAAGATTAGCAAGTGGATGAGGATCCATAACAATAGATTTTTAGCAAGCGAAGATGCAAGCAAATAGAAGGCACATGGAAACACAAGCAAACATTAGATCTGATGAGAAAAAGGCGAACGAAAAAGAAGTCGACTAAAACAGCAAATTTTTGTGAAGTGGGGGAGATGAAA
Source organism: Thinopyrum elongatum (assembly GCA_011799875.1). Taxonomy (NCBI): domain Eukaryota; kingdom Viridiplantae; phylum Streptophyta; class Magnoliopsida; order Poales; family Poaceae; genus Thinopyrum; species Thinopyrum elongatum. The sequence continues at coordinate 495,173,323 of CM022297.1, read as the reverse complement.
ATGAGAGGCAAATGGCAAATAATGTAAATTGCAAGGAGATGAGATTTGTGATTAGGAACCTGGTAGATGTTGATGATGTCTCCCTGGCAACGACGCCAGAAAGTTCCTTTGATGTCGCTTGAGATGCGTCGGTGTTTCCCCAAGGAATAAGGGAGGATGCAGCACAGTAACGGTAAGGTATTTCCCTCAGTGATGAGACCAAGGTTATCGAACCAGTAGGAGAACCACGCAACACTATGTAAACGGTACCTCCACACAAATAACAAATACTTGCAACCTGACGCGTTAAAGGGGTTGTCAATCCCTTTCGGGTAGCGGTGCCAAAAAGTGAAGTAAGGATGGGATAAAATTGTAGTAGATTGATAGATGCAAATAAAAGTAAATAAAATGCTTCAAGGTATTTTTGGGTTTTTGATAATATAGATCTAAAAATAAAAGAAGCAAATAAAATAAAAGGCAATTGGCAATATGGATCTGAAAGTATATGATAGGAAAATAGACCCGGGGGGCGTAGATTTCACTAGTGGCTTCTCTCGAGAAAATAGCAACGGTGGGTAGACAAATTACTGTTGGGAAATTGATAGAAAATCAAATAATTATGACGATATCCAAGACAATGATCATGTATATAGGCATCACATCCAAGATTAGTAGACCGACTCCTGCCTGCATCTACTAATATTACTCCACATATCGACCGCTACCCAGCATGCATCTAGTGTATTAAGTTCATGGAAAAACGGAGTAATGCAATAAGAACGATGACATGATGTAGATAAGATCTATTCATGTAGGAATAGACCCCATCTTTTTATCCTTAATAGCAACGATACATGTGTGCCTTGCTGCCCCTTCGTCACTAGGAAAGAACACCGCAAGATCGAACCCATTACAAAGCACCTCTTCACATTGCAAGATAAATAGATCAAGTTGGCCAAACAAAACCCAAATATCGGAGAAGAAATATGAGGCTATAACAATCAATATTGGTTATTAAATCAAGGCAAATCTGATCATAAACTCACAATTCATCGGATCCCAACAAACACACTGCAAAGAGTCATTACATCAAATAGATCTCCAAGAGACCGTTGTATTGAGATACAAAGAGAGTGAAAAGCCATCTAGCTACTACCTACGGACCCGTAGGTATGAGTTGAACTACTCACGCATCATCGGAGAGGCACCAATGAGGATGATGAACCCCTCCGTGATCGTGTTCCCCTCCGACGGAGTGCCAGAATAGGGCTCTAGATTGGATCTCGTGGTTCTGGAACTTGCGGCGGCTGGAATAAAATTTCATCGACTCCCCTAGGGTTTCTAGAGCAAGGAGGTATTTATAGAGCGAATAGGCGGTGCGGGAGGCCACCGAGGTGGGCACGACCCACCTGGGCGCGCCCTGGTGGGTTGTGCCCCCCTTGGGGCACCCCCAGGTGCTTCTCTGGCCCATCTGGTGTCTTCTGGTCCAAAAAAAATCCACAAAAAGTTTCGCTGCATTTGGACTCCGTTTGATATTGATTTTCTGCGATGTAAAAAACAAGCAGAAAACAGCAACTGGCACTTGGCACTATGTCAATAGGTTAGTCCCAAAAAAATGATATAAAATGATTGTAAAACATCCAAGAATGATAATATAACAACATGGAACAATCAAAAATTATAGATACGTTGGAGACGTATCAGAGACCCACACCCACCGGTGGCTCGGTAGCTTCCACACGGCCGAGCTCGCGGCCATGGAGTACGACCGCTGGCAGGTCCGCTACCACGGCGCGGCGGCTAGGCTCAATTTCCCCTTCGGCACACTTCAGGTCAACCTCGTTCCACCGGAGCCAAGGGTGGTGAGCTCGGGTATGGCGCGGGAGGACCGCGAGGCGTGGGAGCGCCTCGAGGCCGAGGCCGCCGACGAGGCCTACATGCAAGAGCTCCGCCGGCAGCACTCGGAGCTCATGGACGTGGAGTGGGTGATCTTTGCCGGCGCGGAGGGCAGCGAGGTTATCGTGCTCTCCTCCGATTATGAGGCCGAAGGCGGCGAGGATGGCGGCGCGAAGGGCGGCGAGGTGGGCGGCGAGGATGAGGAGATCGATGTCGACGAGTGGAGGAGTGTCTTCCCCAACGACCCTGACGACGGCACGGGCCCGGACCCATCTCGCGGCACACCATACCTGACGAGGAAGGATTGGCTCGACCTCCACTTCGACCGAAAGTAGTTTAGCTTAGTTTAAATTTATGTTTTATGTTTGGTTATGCAAAACTATCTATGTTTAGGTTTGAATGCATGCTACTTTCGGTTGAACCTACTTTAAACTTGATCAAATTGAAGTTTACAACGTTAAGTTTAGGGGATCGACCAGAAACGGCCAAAAATTGCTGGAGTATATATATATCCACTAAGGGTTTTAGTCCGTTAACTTTTAAAGGATCGGCTAGAGATGGCCTTATGCCTTGTTTATTTCAGTTCTTCACAATGTGATGCTCTATATGTGCAACTATTTGCCGTCCAGTTCAATTTCATCAATAACAGTTTCAACAATACCACTATGAATTACAATATTTGGTTGCTATTAAGGATGTTGCAGTTAACATGCCTTTTCATTTTTTTAACAATAACTAGCGTACTTTAGACCTGCACAATACCAGTTTGAATGACTATTTGCTTGTTTTTAAATGTTATGCCTGATGCAGTTAACACACCTTTCCGCTTGTTGTTTTGCTTAACTAGCGTGCTTAAGCCTGCACACTGAAGCTACCATTTGTAGATTATGTTGTCTACCATGGATATATTTGGTTGATGTTTAGCCTGGTGTGCTTAACATGCCTTTATATGTAATCATACAGGATAATATTGAGAACAGTGCTGTTTTTCATCGAGGTTAGTTTCATCGCATTGCTTATATGTACTCACTGTTCAGGATATCGGTAGCTGGTACCATATAGCCTGGGGGCTGATAAGGGATGAATCATCGAATTGGACATTTCACTGCATATATCTGTAACCCATTTATCAGTAGGTTAACTAGGGCCATATTTAATATATCTGAGGCTACATAGCAACATGCATTGTACTGAATGACTAAATAGGCAATCCCAGCCTACATAGCAACAAGGAAGAGTGTTACCTTAATGTTCTGATGATGTCTAGATATACATGTAATAAAATGTTATATAATGGGATGGAGGGAGTGTTGTACTACATCATTTTGCAATTGTTGTTTAGCTTCTAATATTAACTTGGTGCTTTTAGGTACATATGTCATTGCCAAAGATCCACACTTCGACCCTTTCTGCGTATGGGGCAATGAGATATTCATGAATCAGCATCAAGTGAGGAAACTGATAAAGATTGTTATTAAAATGGGTCAAAAGATGTCAATCGAACTATTTGTTTACACTTTATGTAAGACAACAGTGAACTGCAGGATGGTAAGTAAGAACTCTGTAGCCTTCTTTTTACTGCCCGTAATGAGTTGTGTTAGATGACAATGTCTGAATCTTTTTTCCTTTGCAGTGCATCCTGAAGCAGTTTACTCAAGATTACCTCTCAAACTACATGATTGGCGGCCGGCCATCACAAGGGGTTGGACTAGAGTCGTGCGTGCCTTCTGCATCCAGGAGAGCACAATAGGGCCATTCCACTTCACCTTGTTCAGCAACCAGAATGTCTGTCGCCTCTTTCTTCACCATCTATAATAGTATAAGTATAGAACCCTGGTTCATCATTCTTTATTTGGTGCTTATGTAATTCTTAAACATATGTACCTGTGAATCGAATAATACATTGGTTGTTTGAACCTGATGGATATGAATAAAGATATAGCCTACTTTCAAGTTCAAATTAGGTACAACTTTAAATAGCAGCAATTAAATCAGGGTGAAATTACGGTGTGCAGGTCATTACGGCGCACACGGTCAATAAAGCACAGCGTGTGCGATATACATCATAATCCGACATGGTTCACAGAGAGGAAACATGTGTAACAATGCACACAGTTGCCGTTTGCAAAGCGTGTGTGATGTCAGACACTCACATACGGTGCGGGAAAACTAAATGTGTGTGATTGTCTACCTATCGTACACGGTTTATAACCATGAACTGTTTGTGATGTGCCAGGCATCGTAAACGTAGAGCCAGTTTGGTATGTTCCTGGAAAACTCCCGTGCCTGGAATCTGCCTGGTTTTAGGTAAAACCATAAAACTCCGACTGCGATGGCAATGCGAGCACAAACGAGTAGCAAGGATGAAACATTTGGGATATTCGAGATATCAGAAACGGTTATATAGGGACAACTGTATGCATCAAGGCTCCCTATCCCCGATGGTTTCTGGGTCGTGTGGGAAGGACACCCTATCGCCCACACTCACTTGGCGACGGTTCCAAATGCCGTCGCGGAAAGGGGTTAAAAACCGTTTGTATAGCACCTCGCTGTACCAGTGAGTTGTCGTAGTTGCAAGTCCACCCTCGACTCGTAACTACGCCCGCATTTCATCCTAGTTCCGAGCCCACCCATGACTCACATCTCGGCCTGTATTTTGTTTTTCATCCTAGTTGCAGGTCCACCCTTGACTCGCAACTGGACCTGTAATTTGTCTTATCCTAGTTGCAAGTCGACCCTTGACTCGCAACTAGCCCACCCTCAACTCGCAACTAGAGTCTGTGTTTTTGTTTTTCATCACAGTTGCATGCCCACTCTCGACTCGCAACTAGGCCCATAGTTTGGTTCTTCCCAATTGCAAGTCGACCATTGACTTGCCACTAGGCTCGTAGTTTCGTAGTTGTCTGAGTTGCATACTCACCCTCAACTCGCAAATGTGCTCGTAGTTGTCCCAGTTGCAAGTCCACCCTCAACTCGCAACTGGGCATGTGTTTTGTTTTTCACCCCAGTTGCAAGTCCATGCTCGACTCACAACTGTGCTTATATTTTGTTATTATTCTAGTTGCAAATCCACCCTCGACTCGCAAATGGCATCATAGTTTTTTTGTAGTTGTCCCCGTTGCAAGTCCGCCCTTGACTCGCAACTAGGCCAGTAGTTTGTGTCATCCCAATTTGAGTCATCCCAATTGCAAGTCAACCCTTGACTTGCAACTTGGCTCATGGTTTCTTAGTTGCCACAATTGCAATTGCAAGTCCACCTCGACTCGCAACTGTCCCCATAGTTTTGTTGTTTTCTAGTTGCAAGTCCACCCTCCGACTCGCAACTGGCTCGTTTGTTTTCATACCCAGTTGCTAGTAAACCATTGACTCACAACTCGTATCATAGTTTTGTGTAGTTGTCCCAGTTGCAAGTCCACCCTCGACCCGCAACTAGGCTCGTAGTTTGGTTTTCATCTCAGTTGCAAGTACACCCCCGACTTACAACTGTGATTGTTGTTTGTTTGTCAACATAGTTGCAAGTCCACTCTCGACTTGCAATTAGACTCCTAGTTGTCCCAATTGCAAGTCCACCCTGAAATCCCAACTAGTCTCGTAGTTTTGTGTAGTTGTCCCAGTTACAAGTTCACCCTTCACTCGCAACAAGGCATGTGTTTTGTTTTTCATCCCAGTTGCAAGTCCACCATTCACTCGCAACTGGGCCGGACCAATTTTTTGGTCCCAGTTGTGAGTCCACCATTGACATGTATCTGGGACCTTAATCTTTTTTTAACACTTGCAAGTCCAAACTTGACTCGCAATGGGCCTGACTTTTTGACCCAATTGCATGTCCACCATGGACTTGCAACTTGGCTCGACCATTTTCTCATTTCAGTTGTAAACCCACCATCAACTCGCAACTGTGATGACCTTTCTTTATCCTAGTTGCAAGTCCAACATTGACATGTAACTGGACTTTTCAATCGCTTTTTGCCCAAGTTTGCAAGTCCATCGACTCACAACCGGGACTGGTTTTTTTGCCTCGGTTGCAAGTCCACCATCGAATCACAACTTGGGCTTGTTTTTTGCCTCACTTGCAAGTACACCCTTGAATCACAATTGGGCTCGACTTTTTTTTTGTCTTAGTTGTAAGTCCACCATCGACTCGCAACTGGCCTAACCTTTTTTCCATCATAGTTGCAAGTCCACCATTGGCATGCAACCCATCCCTTAACCTTTTTTTGCCCGAGTTGCAAGCCCAACCTTTGACTCACAACTGGGCATAACTTTGTTTTTTGCCTTAGTTGCAAGTCCATCGTCAACTCGCAACTATGGTTGACCTTTTTGTCCCAGTTGCAAGCCCAAGCTTTGACTCACTAATGCACATAACTTTGTTTTTTCCCTCAGTTGCCAGTCCACCGTCGACTCGCAACTATGGCTGACCTTTTTTCCAGTTGGAAGTGATCCATCGACTCACAACTGGGTCTGACCATTTTGCATACCAGTTTCAAGTCAACTATTGACTTGCAACTACGCCCTTGATCCTTTATTTAGTGTAGTGGAAAGTGTGTATTTAAAAAAATGTCAATAGACTGGCAACTAGGCCTGTGGTTGTAGTTTCCCCAGTTGCATGTGCACCCTCAACTCGCAAATGGTCTTTCATTATGAATTGATGGCGGCCACGGGCGCTTTGCTCATCCGAGAGTTTGAATACGTCAACTTTTGTTGAATTTTACGCTACCATGTTTCGAATTCGCAAACTATATTTGAATTCATGAACATTTTTAAATCCATGGACATTTGTTGAATACTCATTTTTTGACTTTTTTTCATTTTTCTCTTCTATCTATTTTATTTATTTTTAATAAACGTTCTGCGTGCATTTTAGAATTGTCAGTGTGTATTAAAAGGTTTACCACATATATTAAGAAAAAATTCATCGTACATAGAAAAAAGTTCAATGTATATTAAAAAGATTGCTCATATATTAATGTTTCATTCAATGTTTATTTAAAAAAATTGTTCACCCTATATTAAAAAATCAATGTGTATTTAAAACAAATCACAGTATACAAAAAATATTCAATGTGTTTTTAAAAAATGTGCTACATATATTAAACAATGTTTTTATATTAGAGACAACTATAAAAAATGAAAGAAAACCAGAAGAAACACTGAACCTAAAAAAGAAAAATCATAAATCATAAATCAAAAAATCAAAAGAAAAAAAGAAAAAAAAAACACAAATTGTACTACTGCTGCTGCTGCTGCTGCGTACGCCAGGCTACATGAGGTAGCGATCAGCAGCTAGCAGCGAGCATGGGAGGCGCGCTAGGCGTGGGCCATGCGTGCGCGCTATGTGGGTGACGTCCTTTTAGTGTTGGGCTGGACAACAATAAAAAGAAAAATCAACAAACAAACAAAAATGCCACAAAAAATACAACTTAGATGTGACATAGCTATGTCACATCTAGATGATGCCTAGACACACCCTAAAAAATATCATATGTTCTTCCTGGCGTTGAAACTGCGTAATCTTCAATATTATTAGCGCAAATACTTTCAAGCTGCTTATATATACGCATGGGACTACTAGAATCGATCAACCAAACTAGACCATATATGCCTGAATATTCTGTTGCTTATATATGCATGCACTTCACGTACCCGGACCACGTCGAATGTCATGCAGTTCGCCGGCGACGATGTCTTGGCGCGTAGCCGCCATTGAAGACAAGCTGATTCTGCCGGTCGTGACGACGTCTTGGCGCACGGCCGCCGTCGAAGAGGAGGCACGGTCAGCAGCATTCGTGCGGCCAACATGGTCGAGCAGTCTGGCTAGCCGTCGGCGACGAGCACTAGTAGAAAAAAGTCCATTTGTCCTGGTTCCAGAGGCCCATTTGTCCCGGTTCTGAAACCGGAACTAAAGGGTCGGGACTAAAACCCAATACCTTTAGTCCCGGTTCGCCTACGAACCGGGACAGATGGGGCTCCACGTGGCCGATGCGGCTTGCCCAGGCAAGAGGGCCTTTTGTCTCGGTTGGTAGCACCAACCGGTACCAAAAAGCATCCACGCGTCAGCAGTTCAGGGGCTGGGGTTTTTGTTTTTTTTTTTGAAAGGGGGGGGGGGGGTGGGGGGTTGGGGGTTTTGTAGGGTTAGTTTAGGGGTTTCATATATTGTGTTAGCTAGCTAATAGAGAGAAGTGACCTCTCTTATCTCCGTGCTTGGTCGACGCTACATACTATACGTATAGAGAGAACTCGCGACACGCTAGCTAGTAAGGAAATGAAGGAAACCATTAAGTATATAAGATCGTCATGAACATATATATACAGACAGAAGTGATCGACCTCCTCCTTCTCTGAGAGATTGGTCGAACAACAAGTTTTCGTATATCTATCCGACGCAACTAGCCACATATATACAATATAAGATCTCTTACAATCCCTAACATATGATGTCAAGATCCACATGGTATTCTCCGGCTTTATTGATGACGTGGTCAAGAAAGAATCCCGCCAATTCCTCTTGAATTGCTTTTATGCGATCTTGTGGTAGGAGTTCATCCCGCATCTGCCACATCTAATTTGAAGAAGGGGGTCAATACATATATATGAATGAAACTCAACACAAATGATGGTAATAAAATAAAATTGTGAATATTATTGCTTACGCACTTCATATTGTTTTTCAGCGTAGCCCCGCTCACAGGTCGTTTGGCGGATGAACTCGCAAACGTAGTATCCACAAAAATCATTCCCGCCTTCCTGCCACAACCACTTTACAAGAAATAGAGGTCAATCAAACTGATAAGCAAGCATGCTAAATGGTATTGATGAAACTAGTTAAAATCAATGAGTGATGCGCGGAACTAGCTAGTAGTACTTACTTTCGGGTGTGTAAATCGGAGCTTCCCCGACAGTCCCGAAGCTTCTGCGGTGAACTCTTTCCAAACCCTGCCAGACAAAGAAAACAATTACTTGATATCAGGAAATGAACAAAGTTGCCGATATGGTGCGATAACAATCGATTGAACTTACTTCTCGAGCATTTTTGTCATGGCCGCATACTCCTTGGGATCTTTTCGTCTCGAGTCTAAGACGGTTACTAGTCCCTGCTCAAGCTTAATCTCTAGGAGAATAAAGTGGAAGCTGCGCACGCATGCATAACTCATCAATTACATTACTATAACCTCGAGTAATAAGGGAAACCGAATATGCACAAGACAGTAACACTCACTTGAAGTTGTAAGGAAAGAGTATTTTATCTTTGTTTTGATTTCGAAGCAACGATTGTAGCAAGTTGGCCTCGGTTTCTTTGGCATTATATTTAACCGTCCATTCATCTATGAGATTTGTGTTAATGAACCCAATATCATAGATTTGTGCTTTTCTGCATTCGACGATCTTCAATCTGCATAATATAGTGAGGATAATTAGATATACATGCAATGAAAGAGCTGAGCTATATATAGAGACTTAATTACAGAAGTAGTACTTACAGACAGTAGCAAGTGACAATTATTTTATCGAGGGCCTTTTGATTGAAAAACTGGAAGAACTCCTCAAATGGAACAGACAACAGATCAATTCCAACGAGGTCATGCTCCTCTTTAACTCTCAGCGTCAAAGTATCCTTCCCAGACTCGCTGCAGGTGTCCATGTACCACTCATGGAATCTTCGCATCATCGTTGTTAGAAGAGGATGACCAGGTTTGACGAGAGGCTTCCCGTGCCGGTATTTGTGTTCGTCCACCTCCATTATATCAAAATGTGCATCGTCGGGCAGGTAATCTGTAGGATTGGTACCGGGCACCATCCCCGGATGATTAGCGACGATATCGCTAGATACCTTGAGCGGGGGGCACGATTGGTTCGCTTGTTCGCCGAGCTGGGGAATTTTTTTTCCCACTTCTTCATTCTGCTAACCTTCGATCACTGCAAGTACTTCCCGACCGCTCTGCTTCCTGATATGTCCTTTCAATAATGCGCCCATAGTTGGTTTGCGGCGGAGACGGTGGTGGTCGCTTCAGGGCATCGAGAGTGCGCTTCGCTTTCACCGGATCTATCTTCTCCTTCGGAGGTGGAGGTTTCTTTGCAAAAAAGTCCCTCACTTGGGCACGAGAGATGTCCTCGTTTTCCTTGTCGGTCCTCTCATATGGTAACTTTTCCAGAGGCTTGAGAGATGGACCGTATCTGAATTGCCTCCCGCCTCTGCTTGTACTGCTAGCCGCCGGAGCGGTGGCGTCTCTCTTCCATCGTTGCTTACAAGGCGGAGTGCTCCGACGCGCCGGAGGATCCGGAGCGGCGGCGTCTGTCTTTCGCTGTTGCTGACGAGGCGGAGGAGGAGGCGGACTGCTCGGACGCGCCGGAGGAGGCGGAGTGGCCTCACGCACCGGAGCAGCCGGAGAAGGAGGCAGACTGCCCTGATCAGTCGCCGGAGGAGGAGGAGGAGGCGGAGGCGTCCAGTTCGAAAGCTTGATGTGCTCCTTCTGCCATAGACATGGAGTCTTCAGAGCAAGACCCAGCTGAGTATCCCCTTCACCTGTAGGGTGGTCAAGCTCGAGCTCCTCAAATCCCTCCGTTACTTCATCCACCATCACAACAGCATAGCCTTGTGGAATCGGACGGCAGTGAAAAGTTGCGTCGGGTTCAGGAGGTGCAACAGAGCCGATAGCCACCTTGACTTTGAGGTGCTGCCATTGCGTCATAAGCTGGCAATGCTGAGCCTCCGTGATAGCATCCATGGGGTAGCTAGGAGCCGTGAAGTCAGGCTGCTGAACGAGCTCGATGGAAGCCATGCTGCTTCTCCACTGAGATGGCGGGGTAGCTTCTGGGGTAGCTCCGGCACCTCGCTAGCTCTCAACTTGTTCCTCTAGCTTTTGTACCCTTACATTCAGCTTCTGCAGTTCGCTCTGCTCCAGTTTCCTCTTCCTCTCCCGGGTTTTGTAACCGCCTGCGCCGGGAAACCCAACCTTCCACGCAACGGAGCCTGGCGTGCCTCGTGTTCGTCCAGGGTGCTCAGGATTCCCGAGGGCCTCGGTCAGCTCGTCATTCTCTCTGTCGGGAATGAACGTCCCTTGCTGCGCTGCGGTGATACAGTTCTGAAGCTTCTTGACGGGTATTGCAAGTTGCTCGTCCATCCAAACGCACTTCCCTGTTTCAGGGTCCAAGGTTCCCCCAACCCCGAAGAACCAAGTCCTTGAACGGTCTGGCCAGTTCAATGTCTCTGGTTCGACCCCTTTAGCAAGCAGGTCATTCTCAGCTTTGTCCCATAGTGGTCGGGCTTTGAGGTAGCCACCTGACCCCGTGCGATGGTGAAACTTCTTCTTTGCAGCATTTATCTTATTTGTCTCTGACATCTTCTTACTCTTGTCCGATGTCTTGTAGGCCACAAATGCGGGCCAGTGATCTCTTATCTTCTCAAATCGGCCGGTGAATTCTGGAGTCTTCCCTTTGTTGACAAACGTTGATTTCAACTCATTCTTCCACCTCCTGAATAGATCTGCCATCTTCTTAAGAGCACACGCCTTGACCAATGGCTCTATAAATGGCTTATCCGGATCCTCCTCTGGCGGTAGGGTGAAATTTGCCTTCAGCGAGGTCCAAAGATCATCTTTCTGTCTATCGGTGACATAAGAAACTTGAGGGTCTTCGTTCTTAGGCTTATTCCATAGCTGGATGCTGATCGGGATGCTGTCCCTAACAATAGCTCCGCACTGAGCAGAAAATGCATCCTTGGTCCGCCTCGGTTCAATCGGCTGGCCATCGTTCGCGATTGCTGTGATCGTGAACCTTTCATCCTAACGCAACCTTTTATTCGGGCCTCGTCTCGTTACCGAAGTTTGGCTCGATCCGGAGGGCTTTAAAAGAAGAAAGAAGAGTTAATATATGTACATACCAAAACAATTAATGCATCAATTAGCTAGTCAGCACAGGCTTAATTAATATATATACCTCGCCGGACTTTGCAACAGCTTCCTCCTCTGTTCGATCACCGGAGCCATCATCATGGTCTCCTTCTTCCTCCGGCATTCGGTCACCGGAGCCATCATGATCATGTCCTTCCTCCTCCATTGTTCGATCACCGGAGCCTTCACCCTCTCCTTCCAGACAATCGGTGTCGTTGATATACGACAAGACATCACCTCCACCGAGGATGATGTCCCCCAACAACTCTTCTGTTTCCAAGTCTCTTTGTTGATCCATAGTTTCTGCAAATATTACAACATGGCAATTAATATACAAACATGAGAGATGGATATATTAGTGGCAAACATAGACCTAGCTAGCTAATCACAACAAAGGAATATTAATTAGTGGCCTCGACGCTTCTACGGTTTGGGGTGGCCTCGACAACGCTTCTAGGGTTTGGGGTGGCCTCGACAACGCTCTTTTAACTTGGTAAATTTGGGTGGCCTCGACGCTTCTAGGGTTTGGGGTGGCCTCGGCAACGCTTCTAGGGTTTGGGGTGGCCTCGATGCTTCTAGGGTTTGGTCGGGCGAGAGGGGGTTGATCGACGTCCCCCCTCATGTTGAAGAGTTACCGGAGTTCTCTCATGAATGTCCGACGTCCGGACCGCCTCTCTCATGAATGTCAAACAAGGGATTTAACAAAATGGCGCCATTCTGGATGTGCAGAAAATGGTCCATGTTTTTCCTGATCTCATCTACCCTTCTATATGTCACGTTGTCAGTGTCAAAGGATTCAAGAAAACCATGGCTTCATCATTAGCCGGAAGTAACAGGCGCATAATGGTACGAAGCTCTCCAAAATTGTTTTGGAACGGAGTCCCGGATAGGATAATTAGTTTTTTGGTACGAAGTTCAGCAAGAGCCTTCCGAATATCGCTATTTGGAAGGCCTTTGCTGAAATTCGTACCAAAAGCAAATTATTCTATCCGGAACTCCGTTCCAAAACAACTTTGAAGAGCTTCGTCGCATCATACGCCTGTTACTTCCGGCTAATGATGAAGCCATGGATTTCTTCAATACTTTGACAGACAACGTGACATATAGAAGAATATATATATAGATGAGATCAGAAAAAAAATTGGATCAACTTGTGCACATCCATAATGGGGGCATTCTTGATAAATCTATATATGTCAAAATTCAAACTTTGACATATGATCAAATGTTGCATATGTCAAAATTCAAACTTTGACATACGATCAAACTTTGATATATGATCAAATGTTGCATATGTCAAAATTCAAACTTTGATATATGTCCACCGCGATATAAAATGATACATAGACTTGTTCGGGCGAGAGGGGGTTGATCGACGTCCCCCCTCATGTCGAAGTTACCGGAGTTATCTTCTAGTGGTTTGGGTGGCCTCGAGACTTTGTCGGGTAGGGGCTGGAGGGGGTAGGAGATCGACAACGCTTTTTTTCTAGGGTTTGGGTGGCCTCGAGAGTTGGTCGCCCGGTATATCGAGAGGGGGGTGAACATTTTACCTTAGTAACTTAGAAAAAAAATGTTATCGGGGAGGGGGTATATCGACCCCCCCCCTCATGTCGAAGTTATTGGGGAGGGGCTATATCGACAACGACATACATATAGCCACATACATATAAAAAAAAATCTATGAACATCCATACATACATATAGCCACATACATATATATGGCTATGAAAAAAAATTCATCATATAAAAAAATGTTATCGGGGAGGGGTATATCACTCCCCCCCCCCCCCCCCCTCATGTCGGAGTTATCAGGGATGGACTATATCGACAACGACATATACATACACCATACATATAAAAAATGTATATGAACATCCATATATACTACATATAACCACATACATATATATGGCTATGAAAAATGCTATGAAAAAAAATCATCATATAAAAAAAATGCTATGAACAAAACAATTAATACATATATGAACAAAACAATTTTATGAACATCCATACATACATAGCCACATACATATATATATATATACATTATATATGAACAAAACAATTTTCATCATATAAAAAATATCAACATATATAAAAAAACACAGAGCCGGGGCGGCGGCTCACACGGTGGGGGCGGGCCGGGGCAGGGGCGCGCGCGGCCGGGCGCGCTCGGGGGCGGGGCAGCAGGCCGGCGGGGGCAGCGACGCGGGGTCTGGGACGACGACGGCGACCGCGATGGCGACGACGGGGGCGGGCCGGGGCACAGGGGCGCGCGCGGCCGGGCGAGGGCGCGTGGGCGAGGGTGCGTCGGCGAGGGCGTCGGCGAGGGCTCGGGGAGGAGAGCGCGTCGACGAGGGCGAGGGCGCGGTCCGGTAGCCTGGCGGCGTCGTGCTGTTCGGCGCGGCGTCGGGGGGGAAGATGAACTGGGACTGAAAATTTCTAAGTGCTACCTTATATAGCCAGAGCATTGGTCCCGATCGTGGCATCAACCGGGACCAATGCCCCCCTTTAGTCCCGGTCGGTGCCACGAACCGGGACCAAAGGTCTCTTTTCAGCAGCCCAAAGGGCGGGAAGCAGAGGCCTTTGGTCCCGGTTGGTGCTACCAACCGGGACCAAAGGCCTTGTGCTGGCGTGGTGCGGTGGGATGTTTAGTCCCACCTCGCTAGCTGAGCAAGCTCGAGAGTGGTTTATAAGCGCTGTTGCGCGCACCCTCTCGAGCTCCTCTCAACTGCAGGCTTTCGGGCCTAATCTGTTACTCCTTGCCTGTGGGCCTATTGGGACTGCTGCAGGCCTGAATCCTGGCCCAACAAACTGGTTGGGTTTCTAGTCGTATTCAGGCCGTGGTGGCCCAGTAGGTGGCATTTTTTTAATTTTTTCCAGTTTTTTTGTTTTCTTTTTTGCTTTTTTTTGTTTCTACTTACAGCTAAATACTTACTGTTTTTCACTGATTCTTTTTGCTTTTAGGTAATAAAAATTATAAACTTTCTGTTAGTGCCATTAGTTTTCCAATTTGAATAGTTTAAATTTGAATTCTTTTAAATTTGTGTGAATCACTAGTTTGTGAATAACTTTACTATAAAAATAGATTTTTGGGTGATTATTTTTCCTGCTATTTAATATTACTGTGTTTTATCATTATATTAAATTTGGTAATTTTTAGGTTATTTTAAATGTCTGTTTTAATCAAGAACAGATTTTGTTATTTTAGTTGCTATATAAAGTTTCTAACCCCAAAAAACATTTTCTTATGAAATTCTTTTTGCCGTTAATGTTTTGAACAGAAAATACTTTGATAATTTTAGTTGCATAAATTTTACATAATTTTAGTTTAAAAAATACTAGAGGTTTATAAAAGCTTTTTAGGTTATTCCTTTTGCTATTAGAGTTTTATAAAAGCTTTTTAGTTGATTCTTTTTGCTATTGAAGAATATTATAGTTTTGTTTTAGTTGATCATAACAGAATATTTTAATTGATTATTTTAAGTTCATTCTTTTTGCTATTAGTTCAATCTTTTTGCGCTAAATGACCCTGAAATTGAAAAGCACTACAAATGAACTCTGAAAAGGTTGAAAGTTGGCATGGTATCATCATTTCACCCACATAGAATGTACTAAAAAGTTGAGAGGGTTACGGCAAAAACTGGATGCACTTCGTGTACAAAACGGACAATCTCTTTAGAAGTATCAGGGTTTCATACGAAAACTCGTCTGTTACAAAGGTATTTCATTTTTTTGAACTTATTTGAACTCCAGACTTTTTGTCTGTTCAAAATGCACGATTCAAAGCCACATCCTCAATTTTCAACCCTTTCTGACTTCATTTGTTATTTTTCATGCATTTACTAATTTTTTTGAGCTATATGACCCTGAAATTGAAAAGCACTTCAAATGAACTCTGAAGAGGTTGAAAGTTGGCATGCTATCATCATTTCACCCACATAGCATGTGCTAAAAAGTTGAGAGGGTTACGGCAAAACTGGATGCACTTCGTGTACAAAACGGACAATCTGTTTCGAAGTATCAGGGTTTCCGGAAACTCGTCTGTTACAAAAGGCATTTCATTTCTTCACATGCAACTGCAGTGATATTCTAGATCAAAGGCATCATGATAATAGTTGTGGAGAGAAAGTCTTCACTTTTTCTTCGCTTGTGTCCTTTGCTTATTGCGCCGTAACCATGGATATTCTTCATCGCTTAACAGGGTGCTTGGGTCAGCCTTGACTTTGAAGGGAGGAATTTCATGAAACTTTTCATAATTTTCAAACATGTCTGTCTTGCCCTCCAATCCCACGATGTCTCTTTTTCCTGAAAGAACTATGTGGCGCTTTGGCTTATCGTATGAGGTATTCGCTTCCTTATCTTTTCTTTTTCTCGGTTTGGTAGACATGTCCTTCACATAGAAAACGTGCGCCACATCATTGGCTAGGACGAATGGTTCGTCTGTGTACCCAAGATTGTTCAGATCCACTGTTGTCATTCCGTACTGTGGGTCTACCTGTACCCTGCCTCTTGACATATTGACCCATTTGCACTTAAACAAAGGGACCTTAAAATCATGTCCATAGTCAAGTTCCCATATGTCCACTATGTAACCATAATATGTGTCCTTTTCCCTCTTGGTTGCTGCATCAAAGCGGACACCGCTGTTTTGGTTGGTGCTCTTTTGATCTTGGGCGATCATGTAAAATGTATTCCCATTTATCCCGTATCCTTTGTAAGTCAATACAGTCGAAGTTGGTCCCCTAGACAACGAGTACAGCTCATCAGAAACAGTGTTGTCACCTCTGAGACGTGTTTCCAACCAACTGCCGAAAGTCCTGATGTGTTTACATGTAATCCAGTCGTCACACTGCTCCGGGTGTTTGGAGCGTAGAATGTTCTTGTGTTCATCGACATACGGGGTCACCAAGGTAGAGTTCTGTAGAACCGTGTAGTGTGCTTGAGACCAAGAATGCCCGTCCCTACATATTATTGAGTCCCCTCCTAGCGTGCCTTTTCCAGTCAGTCTCCCCTCATACCGTGATTGAGGGAGGCCAATCTTCTTAAGGCCAGGAATGAAGTCAACACAAAACCCAATGACATCCTCTGTTTGATGGCCCATGGAGATGCTTCCTTCTAGCCTAGCGCGGTTACGGACATATTTCTTTAGGACTCCCATGAACCTCTCAAAGGGGAACATATTGTGTAGAAATACAGGGCCCAGAATGACAATCTCGTCGACTAGATGAACTAGGACGTGCGTCATGATATTGAAGAAGGATGGTGGGAACACCAGCTCGAAACTGACAAGACATTGCGCCACATCACTCCTTAGCCTTGGTAGGATTTGTGGATCGATCACCTTCTGAGAGATTGCATTGAGGAATGCACATAGCTTCACAATGGCTAACCGAACGTTTTCCGGTAGAAGCCCCCTCAATGCAACCGGAAGCAGTTGCGTCATAATCACGTGGCAGTCATGAGACTTTAGGTTCTGGAACTTTTTCTCTGCCATATTTATTATTCCCTTTATATTCGACGAGAAGCCAGACGGGACCTTCATACTGAGCAGGCATTCAAAGAAGATTTCCTTCTCTTCTTTGGTAAGAGCGTAGCTGGTAGGACCTTCATACTGCTTTGGAGGCATGCCTTCTTTTTCGTGCAAACGTTGCAGGTCCTCCCGTGCCTCCGGTGTATCTTTTGTCTTCCCATACACGCCCAAGAAGCCTAGCAGGTTCACGCAAAGGTTCTTTGTCACGTGCATCATGTCGATTGAAAAGCGGACCTCTAGGTCTTTCCAGTAGGGTAGGTCCCAAAATATAGATTTCTTCTTCCACATGGGTGCGCGTCCCTCAGCGTCATTCGGAACAGATAGTCCGCCGGGACCCTTTCCAAAGATTACGTGTAAATCATTGACCATAGCAAGTACATGATCACCGGTACGCATGGCGGGTTTCTTCCGGTGATCTGCCTCGCCTTTGAAATGCTTGCCTTTCTTTCGACATTGATGGTTGGTCGGAAGAAATCGACGATGCCCCAGGTACACATTCTTCCTACATTTGTCCAGGTATATACTTTCGGTGTTAGCTAAATAGTGCGTGCGTGCGTGGTATCCCTTGTTTGTCTGTCCTGAAAGGTTACTGAGAGCAGGCCAATCATTGATGGTTACAAACAGCAACGCATGCAGGTCAAATTCCTCCTGTCTGTGCTCATCCCACACACGTACACCGTTTCCATTCCACAGCTGTAAAAGTTCTTCAACTAATGGCCTTAGGTACACATCAATGTTGTTGCCGGGTTGCTTAGGGCCTTGGATGAGTACTGGCATCATAATGAACTTCTGCTTCATGCACAGCCAAGGAGGAAGGTTATAGATACATAGAGTCACGGGCCAGGTGCTGTGATTGCTGCTCTGCTCCCCAAAAGGATTAATGCCATCCGCGCTTAAACCAAACCATACGTTCCTTGCGTCACCTGCAAACTCCTCCCAGCACTTTCTCTTGATTTTTCTCCACTGCGACCCGTCAGCGGGTGCTCTCAACTTCCCGTCTTTCTTACGGTCCTCTCTGTGCCATCGCATCAACTTGGCATGCTCTTTGTTTCTGAACAGACGTTTCAATCGTGGTATTATAGGAGCATACCACATCACCTTCGCAGGAACCCTCTTCCGGGGGGGCTCGCCGTCAACATCACCAGGGTCATCTCGTCTGATCTTATACCGCAATGCACCGTATACCGGGCATGCGTTCAAATCCTCGTACGCACCGCGGTACAGGATGCAGTCATTAGAGCATGCATGTATCTTCTGCACCTCCAATCCTAGAGGGCATACGACCTTTGCTGCGTACGTACTGTCGGGCAATTCGTTATCCTTTGGAAGCTTCTTCTTCAATATTTTCAGTAGCTTCTCAAATCCTTTGTCAGGCACAGCATTCTCTGCCTTCCACTGCAGCAATTCCAGTACGGTACCGAGCTTTGTGTTGCCATCTTCGCAATTGGGGTACAACCCTTTTTGGTGATCCTCTAACATGCGATCGAACTTCAGCTTCTCCTTTTCACTTTCGCACTGTCTCTTTGCATCAACAATGACCTGGTGGAGATCATCATCGGGCACATCGTCTGGTTCCTCTTGATCTTCAGCTTCCCCCATTGCAGCATCACCGTTTTCAGGGGGCACATAGTTTTCATCATCCTCTTTTTCTTCGCTGTCTTCCATCATAACCCCTCTTTCTCCGTGCTTGGTCCAAACATTATAGTGTGGCATGAAACCCTTATAAAGCAGGTGGGTGTGAAGGATTTTCCGGTCAGAGTAAGACTTCGTATTCCCACATATAGGGCATGGACAACACATAAAACCATTCTGCTTGTTTGCCTCAGCCACTTCGAGAAAATTGTGCACGCCCTTAATGTACTCGGAGGTGCGTCTGTCACCGTACATCCATTGCCGGTTCATCTGCGTGCATTATATATAATTAAGTGTGTCAAAAACCATTACAGAACATCATGAATAGATAAGTGACCAAATTAATAGAAGTTCATCATCACATTAAAACCAAAGTACATACATAGTTCTCATTGAACAACATATAGCTCTCCAGAGCATCTAATTAAACCATACATTGAAACTATGTAAAACATTTCAATGCAACAACAAATGCGATCATAATCGCAACCAAGGTAACAATTGATCCAACGGCATAATGATACCAAGCCTCGGTATGAATGGCATATTTTCTATACTTTCTAATCTTGAAGCGCATTGCATCCATCTTGATCTTGTGATCATCGACGACATCCGCAACATGCAACTCCAATATCATCTTCTCCTCCTCAATTTTTTTCAATTTTTCCTTCAAGTAATTGTTTTCTTCTTCAACTAAATTTAACCTCTCGACAATAGGGTCGGTTGGAATTTCCGGTTCACATACCTTCTAGATAAAAAAATCTATGTCACGTTGGTCGGCATAATTTTCATAAACAATAAATGAACCAAATAGTTATAAAATATAATATATACCACATCCGAATCATAGACAGGACGAGGGCCGACGGGGGCGGATACCAAAACCATCGCACTATATAATAACAAACAATAATAAAAGTAAGAAAATTATACAAGTATCTATCTAAATCATACAAGTAAGAATTTTTCTCTTTTAGAAAGAAGATAAGAACAAGAGGCTCACCACGGTGGTGCCGGCGACGAGATCGGCGCGGGCGATCGACGGCGGTGAAGACGGGGATGGGACGTGACGGACCGCTAAACCTAGACAAATCTTGAGAAAAATGGAGCTTAGAGGTCGAGCTTGGAGAGAAGAAAGCTTAAGTAGTGTGGCTCGGGCATTTCATGGAACACCTCATGTGCATAGGAGGTGAGCTAGAGCACCACAAAGCCCTCCCCTAGCCGGCCAGGAAAAACAGAGCAGTGGAGTGCTCTGCTTGCGGGCGAGGGGGTATATATAGGCACCTCATTGGTCCCGGTTGGTGGCTGGAACCGGGACTAAAGGACCTCCTTTGGTCCCGATTCCAGCCATGAACCGGGACCAATGGATGTGGGCCAGGAGCGAGGCCCATTGGTCCCGGTTCGTGTCTGGAACCGGGACCAAAGGGTCCAGACGAACCGGGACCAATGCCCCACGAGGCCCGGCCGGCCCCCTGGGCGCACGAACCGGGACGTATGCCCCCATGGGTCCCGGTTCGTCACTGAACCGGGACTAATGGGCTGGCCAGGCCTGGACCAAAGCCCTGTTTTCTACTAGTGGAGGTTGTTCCACGTGGCGATGGACGAGAACACTTAGTGTCGTGCCACATGGCCGCCGGGGACGAGGTCGTTGGACGCGGAGGAGCTGAACCTAATTATATCGATCGGGTAGTTCTGTACGTGTATGTCAATCGGCAGCTTACCGTACGTACACAAGAATGGATAATTGGAATTGAAAAGAGTCAATTACACCACATGTGTCTGAAGTTGGCGAGAAAAGTCAGTTTGGTGCTAAAACTTGCGGCATACATTGAACCGGTGACAAAACTTGGCTTCGATATGCATCTACGGTGCAAATCACGTTTATATACGCACAGGATGCTGACAAAGCATGCCAATGTGGCGTGGGACCTAGTTTCAGTGACAGGAAGTTAGAGACAAGGGCGTGGCCCGATTTTTGTGGAAAACACCCTAGATTTTTATCATCACGGAAAAGCCCCTTGTTTTATTCTTAAACAAATCCCTGAAATGTAGCTACATCTCTATGACAGTTGGGGCCCACCCGTCAGAAAACAGTACAAAGCGGAAACCAATATGCAAAAGTGACAGCGGTACCCGAACCGGCGACCTGAACCTAAAATGCGGTCCGTGCTAGCCACCCCTCCAAGTCTGGATTCATAAAGACCGTAATATGTCTCGTAAACATTATTATAAATTTAAGACCGTAATATTTAAATTTTAGTTTTTTCTTTAAATTACGTAAACATTATTATAAATAATAACATCTCTCGTAAAGAGAATACACGAATATTTTTGGTGAACACATTAATATAGCCTAAAAAATGAATATATTTTGAATACATTAATAATATTTTTATAATTAAAGACATTTATTATAATTCATAAATATTGTTTTAATTATATATTTTTAGATAATATGTGAATATTTTTTGAATAAAATGAACATTCTTTTAAATAAGAACAGTTTTTATGATTACAAACATTTTTTTTAAAACAGGACATAACCCCTTTTCATTACTGTGACATAACGGAAATACATCAGTCCAGAGAAAGAGATAGGAGAGGGGAGAGCGAGTTCAAGCATCATCGGAAAACCCACTGTGAGCACTCGCCATCGAGATTACCCACTGCAGGACAAAAACCTGGCGACACCATATATCAGTTTAACTTTTTTTTTTGAGACAAATATATCAGTTTAACTGGGTACAACAGCCCCTACATCCACCATAAACGAGATGGGCTGCGGTGAACATTTGTATGAATATTATTATTAATTTAGATATTTTTACAGAATTCTAGGAAAGGAAGAAAAACTAACATCTGCAAATGGGCCGCGGTGACTGCTGCACACTTAAGCCTTATGTGCGTGTTCATTTATATTCAGTCCATTGCCTCAAAAAAAAAGTTTATATTCAGTCCATTGCCTCAAAAAAAAAGTTTATATTCAGTCCATTAAGGATACAAATCGTATTTGGACAGAAAGTGATACTTAGTGTGGTGGCCAGCCTTTCCAGCCAGACGGGAACAGGTCGTGTCTTCGATCCTGTGCGCAGCAATATTTTGCATCCCAGTTTCCGCCCTGACTGGTTGGGCCCAAGTGCCATAGTGACGTTTCATTTGTTTTTTCAAGAAAAAGAATTTGAGTGTCTTTTTGTGAGTAAATTAAAATTCTGGGGGGTTTCACAAAAAACCGAGGCACAGAGTCAGGGCCCAAGTGCCATAGTGACGTTTCATTCGTTTTTTCAAGAAAAAGAATTTGAGTGTCTTTTTGTGAGTAAAATAAAATTTCGGGGGGTTTCACAAAAAACCGAGGCACACGCCCTTGCATGTGCCTTCCAGTCATTGACACTCGGTCCCACGCCATGTTGGCGAGCCTCGTCATCACTCTATGCGTATACAAACGCGATTAGCACCGTAGATGCACGCCTAAGCCAAGTTCTGTCACCGGTTCAATGTATGCCACAAGTTCTAGCACCAAACTGACTTTCCTCGCCAAGTTCAGACACCTGTGATGTAATTGACTCAATTGAAAACTAATGGCTGGTGGGATTATTTTTGCTTTGAGATTGAGGTGGCCACGTGGCATCCATCCGGATGGGTCTCACCAGCCTCATGATGAGACCTGGTCTCATAGAATTTTTCTCCGCTTCGTGGGTATAGCCCTCAAGATCATCGTGGACCTCCCGCCCATCTTGGAAAATTGTGCATGATGGAGGTCCACTCGCAGCTCCTCAGAGCATTTCTAGTCGATTAGCAAAAGTTATGCCCTACAGTGTCACAAAACGTCTTATATTAAGTTACAGAGGGAGTATTTCATATAGAAATTTCATTTTGAGGATTAGCATCCATCTAACAGATTCCTTGTTTTTTTCAGTTCCTTAAAAAATTGTTATTCATCCCTCAAAACTCCTCAACCCCACCCCCAAACTCATTTTTTCTCTGAGCAGAGCACTTCTCAGTGAAATGACCGATGCGCCGATCGATTGGCCCGTCTTCAACTATAACCCCTCCCCCAAACTCATTTTTTCTCTGAGAAGAGCACTTCTCAGTGAACAAAGTGGAGGCCGCTCCCTCGCACATTCACCGCGTGGCGACTAACGCGCCGGCCGATTGGCCCTTTTTCAGCTATAACCCCTCACCATAGCCCACCCTGCCACCACCCCTAATTCAAGCCGCTGCCGAGCTTGAGGTCGTGGCCACCGCTCGACCTCTGTCGCCTCCCTCGGCCCACGCCACCTCCCAGATCTCCTACGTCGCCTCCTCGCCGCCACCCCGAGCCCTATCACCTCTTCCCCCTCCCGCCCTTGCCACCTCCTCGCCGTCGTCCCGAGCTCTATCGCCTCTTCCTCCTCCCGCTGGCGCCGCCTCCTCTCCACCGTCCCGAGCGCTATTGCCTCTTTCCCCTCATGTCGCCTCCTTCCCCTCGATCGCCGAACACCCGCGCCACCAAACATGTCGTAGCAATAGCCGTCGCTGAAGTACCACGGTGTGTGGCTCCAGCCATGGGGCAACTAGGCGGCGAATCCAGACGTGACCACACATGTGTGGCTTGGCACGTTCGCCACCACAGAGGAGATGGAGCGCTCCTATGGCGTCGTGCTACTTGTGAGCTGCTTTGGAATTTTCCCCGAAGAGGAGAGGAGATGTAGCACAATAGAGATAAGTATTTCCCTCAATGAGAACCAAGGTTGTCAAACCACTAGGAGAATCATGCAAAGCCTCGTGAACAGCACTTGCACACACAAAAGCAAATACTTGCACCCAACATGGGCAAGAGGGTTGTCAATCCCCTTGAACTCGTTACTTGCAAGGATTAAATCTTGTAGCGGTGGATAGATAAGTTACAAAAGAAAATAAAAGTAAATAAAATTCAGAGAATTATATTTTCGGTTTCTTTTTATGTTTAAGGTAGACCCGGGGGCATAGTTTTCACTAGAGGCTTCTCTCTCGAACAAATAGCATACGGTGGGTAGACAAATTACTGTTGGGCAATTGATAGAAAAGAGCATAGTTATGACGGATTCATGGCAATGATCATGTATATAGGCATCACGTCCAAGACAAGTAGACCGACTTCTGCCTGCATCTACTACTATTACTCCACCCATCGACCGCTATCCAGCATGCATCTAGGGTATTAAGTTAATGAAAACAGAGTAACGCCTTAAGCAAGATGACATGATATAGACAAAGTAAACTCAATTAATATGAATAAACTCCATCGTTTTATCCTTAATGGCAATAATACAAATACGTGTCTTGTCCCCTACTTTTTCACAGGGATATAGAGCACCGCAAGATTGAACCCATTACAAAGCACCTCTCCCACTGAAGATAAATCAATCTAGTTGGCCAAACCAAACGGATAGATCGGAGGGAAATACAAAGCTATAACAATCATGCAAAAAAGAGTTCAGAGAAGACTCAATTACTTTTCATGAATAATCTGATCATAAACCCACAATTCATCGGATCCCAACAAACACACCGCAAAAGAAGATTATATCTGATAGAACTCCAAGAAGATCGAGGAACACATGGTATTGAAGATCAAAGAGAGAGAAGAAGCCATCTAGCTACTAGTTATGGACCCATAGGTTGATACGTCTCCAACGTATCTGTAATTTTTGATTGTTCCATGCTATTATATTATTTATCTTGGATGTTTTATATGCATTTATATGCTATTTTATATGATTTTTGGGACTAACCTATTAACCTAGAGCCCAGTGCCAGTTTCTGTTTTTTCCTTGTTTTTGAGCTTCGCAGAAAAGGAATATCAAATGGAGTCCAATTGACCTGAAAATTTACGGAGAATATTTTTGGAAAATATAAAAAATACTGGAACGAAAAGATATCGGAGAAGAGTCCCGAGGCCACCACAAGGGTGGAGGGCGCGCCCCTGTCCTTGTCGTCGCCTCGTGGGCCCCCTTGACTTGTCCCCGACGCCAACACCTCCTATAAATCCCAAAACCTCTAGAACAGAACCTAGATCGGGAGTTCCGCCGACGCAAGCCTCTGTAGCCACGAAAAACCAATCGGGAGCCCGTTCCGGCACCCTGCCGGAGGGGAAAGCCATCACCGGTGGCCATCTTCATCATCCCGACGCTCTCCATGATGAGGAGGGAGTAGTTCACCCTCGGGGCTGAGGGTATGTACCAGTAGCTATGTGTTTGATCTCTCTCTCTCGTGTTCTTGATTTGGCACGATCTTGAGGTACCACGAGCTTTGCTATTATAGTTGGATCTTATGTTGTTTCTCCCCCTCTACCTTCTTGTAATGGATTGACTTTTCCCTTTGAAGTTATCTTATCGGATTGAGTCTTTAAGGATTTGAGAACACTTGATGTATGTCTTGCATGTGCTTATCTGTGGTGACAATGGGATATTCACGTGATCTACTTGATGTATGTTTTGGTGATCAACTTGCGGGTTCTGTGACCTTGTGAACTTATGTATAGGGGATGGCACACGTTTTCGTCTTGACTCTCCGGTAGAAACTTTGGGGCACTCTTTGAAGTTCTTTGTGTTGGTTTGAATAGATGAATCTGAGATTGTGTGATGCATATCGTATAATCAAACCCGCGGATACTTGTGGTGACATTGGAGTATCTAAGTGACATTAGGGTTTTGGTTGATGTGTGTCTTAAGGTGTTATTTTAGTACGAACTCTAGGGCTGTTTGTGACACTTATAGGAATAGCCCAATAGATCGATCAGAAAGAATAACTTTGAGGTGGTTTCGTACCCTGCAATAATCTCTTCGTTTATTCTCCGCTATTAGTGACTTTGGAGTGACTCTTTGTTGCATGTTGAGGGATTGTCATATGATCTAATTATGTTATCATTGTTGAGAGAACTTGCACTAGTAAAAGTATGAACCCTAGGCCTTGTTTCTAAGCATTGCAATACCGTTTTTTGCTCACCTTTACCACTTGCTACCTTGCTGTTTTTATATTTTCAGATTACAAAAACCTATATCTACCATCCATATTACACTTGTATCACCATCTCTTCGCCGAACTAGTGCACCTATACAATTTACCATTGTATTGGGTGTGTTGGGGACACAAGGGACTCTTTGTTATTTGGTTGCAGGGTTGTTTGAGAGAGACCATCTTCATCCTACGCCTCCCACGGATTGATAAACCTTAGGTCATCCACTTGAGGGAAATTTGCTACTGTCCTACAAAACTCTATACTTGGAGGCCCAACAACGTCTACAAGGGGAAAGGTTGCGTAGTAGACATCATAGGTCTATGGTGAACTACTCACACATCATCGAAAGGGCAACAATGTTGATGTAGAAGCCCTCCGTGATTGATTCCCCCTCCGGTAGAGTGCCGGAAAAGGCCTTCAGATGGGATCACGGAAGAACAGAGATTTGCGGCGGTGGAAAAGTTATTTTCGGTGGCTCTTTGTTGGTTTCCCAATATTTGAGAATTTATAGAAGTGAAATTAGGTCAGACGGAGCCACGAGGGGCCCACAAGGCATCAGGGAGCGCCTACCCCCCTGGGCGCGCCCTATTGCCTTGCCGTCTCCTCGTTTGCCTTCTGGTCTCCCCCGAAGCTTCTAGGGTCTCTTATGTTCAGAAAAAAATCATCAGAAAATTTCGTAGCATTTGGACTCCGTTTGGTACAGATTTTCTGGAAAACCAAAAATAGGCAAAAAAGCAACTGGCACTAGGCACTGGGTTAATAGGTTATTAGTTCCCAAAAATGATACTCCCTCCGTTCCATAATGTAGTGCATATAGATTTTTAGAGAAGTCAAACCTAACAAACTTTGGCCAAATTTGTGAAGAAAAATATTTACATCTAGAACACAAAACATATATCATCAGATACAACATAAGATGTAGTTTCATATTTTATATATTTGGTATTATAGATATAAATAATTTTCTCTATAAACTTGGTCAAAGTTTGCAAAGTTTGACTTTTAAGAAAATCTATATGCACTACATTATGGAACGGAGGAAGTATAAAATAGCATATAATTGCATATAAAAGTTTCAAGATTGATACTATAATAGCATGGAACAATAAAAAATTATAGATACATCGGAGACGTATCACGCCGCCGCATTTCACTTCTTTGGGAGTCATGTGAAGCTAAACTTCCCCGCCGAGGCGCTTCCGATTAAGGTCGCATCCCGGGCCGAGGAGAAGGAGCACCACGGTCGAGTGTGTCGATGCCGCTTTCGTGGCCACGCTCCTCAATCCTCATTGAGAACTACGCATCCTTCGAATCTATGAAGAACACACGCGATCGAGCGTGAGCATCGCGAGATAGCACTCCTCGAGGACGAGCATGAGAAGAAGTTCGAGGAGCTTGTTGGTGAGAAGGGGGAGGATGACTCGATGTCATAGAATCGGCCCACCACCAACGACCTTGAGGCCGACCCTTCCGGCCGAGGGGGGGAGGTTTGATCCCCATCTCCTAAGAGTAGGACTTCTCCGAGGAAAATGAGGAGTAGAGCTCCTCTTTTATATATACTAGATGACCCATTGCGCCAATTGCAGGGACCAACTGCAACCTGCAAGTTAAGCGAACTATATGAAACTTAGAATGGAAGTCAAGTGAACTATTTGAAGAGACCAAGAAGAGAAGCAACTAAAACAACCACAAATTTAGGTGAATTGTTTGATGGATGTTTGTATCTGCATGCACATGCTCGTCGAACTATAGTTGCTTCCGATGTGCCATTGGGCAACTGAGAAGGAATCAGCACCGCCTTCTCGGTCGCCCCTCTCGAAAGGCTCCTCTCTTGGAACCCCAAGAACATCACTTGGGGGAGGAGGAGGAGCTTCCATGACAAGTGGACTGTGGGCTCTGGCGGGACCACCATCATGCGGTGGCTACGTTCGTGCGTGCGCCGTGTTCCTCACGCTCGCCCGCTTGGGACGGGCCAGCCGGACCCACCTGCCTCATTCGTTGCGTATATGTTTACTCGCATGAGCCGAGTATGATGGCGTTGCATGCCCGGCCTAGCAGCATGGGGCTGCGGGTGGCTTGTCTGTCAGGCTTTGCTTGCGTACGTTCAGGCTGGCGTGCTCTATCGTTGCCCGCCTGACCCTTGTAGTCATGAGTTCTGGCCGGCTTTGGCATGTGGGTTGTGATGGTAGTCGTTGTGGAGCCACGGGCGCAACAAGGCGCCGAGTTAATCATGGGCGTAGTGGTGCATCAGGAAGAAGATGGGTTGACGAGGCACCACGCCGGGTTTGCCAAACCCGGAGACACATCATGGAAGAAGGCACGCGTCGGTGTTGCCTGCAAACAGACATGCGTAGACGGGAAGAAGTCGGTGTTGACGAGGCGCCACAAGGCTTGCCAGGCCCGTGGACATGTCATGGACGAAGGCACGCGTTGGTGTTGCCAGTACTGGGCATGCGCAGATGAGGACCAGTATGAACTGTACGCCATGTCGGAGGGGCCAGCAGAGGAGGACTCGATGATGTTTGCGATGCCAATCGGCGTGGGGTAGAAGGTGTAGATGTCGCTTGCGATTGTCAGAGTAGATGAAGTGGCCAGGGAAGATGACGGTGACGCTGGCGATGAGCTGGTGCTGGACAAAGAAAAACAGGTGGACGACGATGTGGTCAGCGGAACAAGAGAAAGCCCATGGGGGCCACGTCGGTCGCCTGTAAGAGCGCGGTGGTGGTGCTCGAAGTAGGCGAGCAAGAACCCAACATCATGATGAAGAGTGTGCATGGATGGTAGCGTCCCCAAGCCTAGGGAGGCAGCGTGGCACATACCACGTAGAAGTCGACGTGGGGGGCGATTTTCCTGGACAAAAGGTCCTCCAGCCCCAGCGCTCGACGGCAGCCACGTGGAGGCCTTTAGTCTAGTGCGTGAGGTAGCCATATGTGGGGGCCGATTTTCCTGGACATGAAATCCCAGAAATAACCCCTCGTGTCATCACCAGCCCCAAGATCATTTTCACTGGTGGACACGTCCTTGATACAGATTACCAAGCAATTACAAGAATTGAATACAAGACCGTAAAGGTCTAATGATACAACAATGATTTCTAACAGTGGATGGCGGAAGCGGTTAGCGGATCTCCAATACTGGTGGGGGCGCCAATCCTACAGGAACGGCTGACCAGGATAACTCCTATCTCACGTGGCTGCTATCTCAGGCTCCTAGCCCGTATGGACGTCGTTGCAGTACTCCTCGTAGAAATCCTGACCTGGCCAATTAAATAGCCAGGGACAAGCCAGTGAGTGCGTTTGAATGTACTCGCAAACATTATGAACAAAATATATAATAAAAGCAGGCAGCATGCATGCAACAAATTTTAAACAAGTCAAGTATTATAACATGGCATGAGGTCAACTAGAGCAAGCAATTGAATTAACAATGATGAAAAAATGGTCAAATAATTAAAAAATCACAATTTTAAAAAAAATTCAAAAAAATTCAAAAAAAATTGTAAAAAATATTTTTCACAGGCAGGCAGACTTTAGTCAACCGGGACTAAAGGTCCTCCAGCCCCAGCGCTCGACTGCAGCCACGTGGAGGCCTTTAGTCCCGGTTGTGGGCCTTTAGTCCCGATTTCGTAGTCCCGGTTATCCCCGTTCCCAACCGGGAGTAGAGGCCCTTTTTCTACTAGTGAATCCTCGTAGACGCGATGCTCGAACGGATGGCAGCGTTTCTTCTTCAGGTTTGTCTTCCGGGCTCCGGTCCTCCTCGAGTTAATTCGTCAGGATGTTGTCGACGGAGCTACGACGTAGATTCCTGCCGTCTCATTGGGACAGTGAGGTTAGGGTTTCTCGTCATGTGGCGAGATTTGGTGTCAGGTGTTTCAAATCTATGGAAGCATTCAACGGCGACAATTGTGGCTCCAGGACGTTGGTCCTTAGAGGCACGTGCGCGAAGACTTCCCGGCTGTCATCGACAACGTCAAGCCGGCTCCGGTAGGGGAGCGGCGACATCGGCGCGTCGGTGGCTCGTTCTGTCGGAAGTAGTGCTCACTCGATGATCTCGGAATCTCGATGTAATTTTTATTATGTTTGAGATGCTTTGTACTTCCGATGAATTTTTATAATAGATCTGACAATTTTCACAAAATAAATAAATAAAGATTTTTATAAAAGTCAAAGTTTGCAAACTTTGACCAAGTTTATAGAGAAAACTATTTATATCTGCAATAACAAATATATAAAATATGAAACTACTTCTTACAATGAACCTAATGATACATACTTGGCATTTTAGATGTAAATGTTTTTATTTAAAAACTTGATCAAAATTTGTGAGGTTTGCCTTTAAAAAATAATTGTATGCACTACATTATGAAACGGAGGGAGCATCATTTCTGGAATGCTGGATTACTCAGTGATAGATTTTTTTTGTTGTTGCGAAAATCGCTGATACTAAATATGTTTCAACGTCAGTCCATAACCAAAAGGAAAATCTTGCATGATGGCTCAGTGCTTCAGTGTCAGTGGTTCCAAAACGAAAAGCTTACATACATGCCAAAACATTCGTCGACTTTATTATCCTTAAACAAACAAGAAAAAGTCATGCCTTGATTAATAATTCGTCACGTGACCGACTTTCTGTACGCACGGCTCGGAGCGCACGTAGCGTACTGGCAGCTCACGCTAGCCATTTCAAAACTTGATTCGCTCCCGGCTCCATCTCCCACGGCTATATCTTATATTTACTAATTAGAAGCACCATACGAGCCACCACGTTAATCCTGAAAGTTAAGAAATTACATTCATCCGATTAACATATAATGTGTCCTTAGCCGTAGGATGAAGCATACGACCTGAAAAAAAAGAAGACGTCCTCACCTGTGTCTCTATCCATTTCCTCTTCATAATAAAGAAAGAAAGGAGACGTTCTCACCTTGGTCTCTCCCCGTTTCCCCAGAAAAAAAACAAAAGAAAATTTGGCGTAGTCTCCTCCTAACCATCCCAAGTTCTGATGTAACGTAAATCCTATGTGGTCTCTCTTTTTCCCTGCGCATGCAAGTACGTGACCATAAATTGTACGTGCAAAGGCAAAAGATGAAAACGGTTCAGACCTGGACTCTTTACTCCTATTGATATATTATTTTTTCTTGGAAGAGTCCAAATGATATACGTTTATCTGAATCACATAAAGCTCTGGATATATGCATAGTACGTACAAAGGCAAAAGAAGTGTCAGATCTAAATGATATATGTTTTTTCTTCGGAAACGGTCCTAATAATATATGTTTATGTGAATCACGTAAAGCTGTAGAATTTCTTATAGCTTCCTAGGTGGATATCTGCATACGTACATGCATAGTGCTTCTATATAATTTACTCGGAGTCTACGGAGCCGTCGTGACTCAACGTATTGAGACAAAAAGCGAAGCTCTAAGGCGCCACTGAATAGTTAACAACTCCTCCTTTACGCCACCGGGTGCAGGCTACATGCCAGTCTCCAGAAGAAATATGATGTGCCGCCTACATTCGATGTCTCTGCATACTAAGTAACGACGTCATGCAATTTGACTTAACTCGCCGAAAGGTTTTATTGTTCTCCTGCAATCTGCATGTATATATAGTGTCGATTTTGTCTTTAGTTTATTTATTACTACTCTGGCATGATGCATGCACGATCCAAAATTTGATATTATCTTTCTTTTGCGAGCATGAGTCCGTCTAATTGATGCAAGTGCGATATATTGTCGAGAGCCAAAATGACTGTCCGATTCTTATGTGCATACAATAGTGTGTATAGGTCTATAGACTTGATCAAATTTGTGTTTCCGCCTTTACGTCCACAGAGTCCATATTTTATTCCCGAACTAATATTATCCTTTATTAAGTTGCAGTTAATATTAAATTTCGCATGTTCCGGCATAAATTTTGGTTGTGATATTTTCTCAAAAATTGTCATCATTTTCTTCTTGAAAAAATGTAAAAAATGGTTGTACGTAGATGAACTATTCTACTCCATGAAGTAGAATCTATAGTGCCGCATATATAGAGACATATCTTTAGTTCGTCCTAATAAACATTAAATAGAGAATTATGTATGCGCATTCTTTTGTGAGTGAAAGATTCTTCAAATTGTTATTCTAATATCTATCTCAAATGCTACTACATTGGAAAGTAAATTCGGAGAAACTAGCAAACAAATTAAAAAAATCTGAATTGCTGTTACAACAAACATTGCTTGGAGTTTTTACCTACATGCAAAATTGCATTATGGAACGATATTCGCTAAGGTCTGGAAAAGAAAACCAGTGCTCCAAAATTCTTTTAAAAAAAGTCCTTCACTCTAAATAAATTATGAGTATTAGTTTTTATTATGATTATCAATTTTTTTCGCAGAACATTCCGAATGTTTTTTTCCTCACGAACTATCTAAATATATTATATCACATATACCCATTATAGAAAATAAACATAATCTATTTTAAGGGCATGTTTATCGTCGAACTTCTTAAATGTTCCCCTATGCGTTCTTGATCTCAGTAAATTGTAAGTTCAAACTCTATTTTCTTTCATGGCAAAATAACACCATATGTTACTACAGGGTATTCAATTTGTAGAAGTTATATGTTAAAATTGAAGAGAACAAGCACATCTTACTTATGGTCGTTAATATTTAGCTCCAATCTTTCCGGTTTGCTATTTGTAACCAACGTATAACTTTCTTCCTCTGTTCTCGGTACCATCATGTGAAATCTACCATGTTTTGCAACTGTATGTATTATTCACAAATGCATATCTTAACAAACTTCCATGTTCATATTTTTACAATACCTATAAATCTGAGGTCTTTTGCAATGACACGAGAACAATTTTTGTGTATCATGGTGATACATTTAACAATCAAAACTCATAATGAGACATTGGTTCAAGGTTTGTAACTCCTTTTTGCCCTATGTCTAACCAATAAAAATAGTGCATGGTATGTTTAATAACTATTCATGAAAACATCGTATAATTGTCAGGAATTTCATATTATAAAAAAACTTAGCATACTAAGAAGTAAAAAGTGCTAGCCCGTGTAGATACACGGGTTGACGACTAGTATACAATAATGCTACACCTACGAAAGCTTTACATGAGTTTACGTGATGACTACGAAATCGTCTGACGTGGCCGCGAGAGCCCGCGCTTGCGCTGAGAAAAGGGGAAAGAAAAAAAAGATAAAGCAGTGCCGCTATTCATCACGCAAGAAAAAACAGAAGAAGAAAGGCAGTCCGTTTTTTTAGATTTACCAGATCGCCGCCGCCCCCCCCCCCGGGGAGGAGACGAGGTTCAGTTTCTGCATCGTTCTTTCTTCGAGCTTTTCTTGATCAAGTCAATGCATAGCTTGTGTGCTTCCGCTGGTTTTTAGTTTCTGTCAAGTCATTGCGCAGAACGGGAGCGACTCGCTCCACTGGTCGGCCACCAGACTCCCGAAGCTGGTGCTCCGGCAGTAGGGCGGCCTCTGCTTCTTCGCCTCCGCCGGCGCTGCGGCCGCCGTGTCCTCCATGATCAAGTCAATGCATAACTTGTGTGTTTCCGCTTGTGTGCTACTGTTGCTCTTGGGTTCTTGTTCAATCTTGGCATATTTCATCTACCTTTTACCCTTTTTTTTATTGGATCAACGCCTTTGCATGTACATGTTGTAACGTGTCCAGTACTGTTACGGATTTGATCATCTCGTTAAGTTCAGCAGGAAGTTCACAAGTTTATAGTTAACATGCCAGCATTTAGGCCACTTTGTTACAATTTTAGTTTTACCTTCAAACGACAATAATTAAATTTTTCATGATTATAGGAATGGATGATGGAACGGTTGGTGTTCAAGAATCAAGTGACATGTCTATTTCAAGAGATGATGACGGCATTAAGCAACGAAATGAAAGCAACGTGGAACTTGAACATGAACACAGTGAAGCTCGACCAGATGCGTTAGTTGGAGAACCTGAATTGGGGATGACTTTTATGTTGGCGCCGAAACCCTAGCCCTAGACCACCCTAGCTGCTGCCTCTCTCTCTCTCTCTGAGCTCTCTCTCTCTGTGTGGCTCAAACCAACGAAGAGGAAGAAGAAGGAAGAAGGAGGAAACAATGGGCACAGGTAGTTTTGCTGGCGCACGAACGCCCCGCCGCGCATACGGCCTTTTTTTTCTCGAGCACGTACTCGATCCCGCGAGCTA
Source organism: Thinopyrum elongatum (assembly GCA_011799875.1). Taxonomy (NCBI): domain Eukaryota; kingdom Viridiplantae; phylum Streptophyta; class Magnoliopsida; order Poales; family Poaceae; genus Thinopyrum; species Thinopyrum elongatum. The sequence goes on along the minus strand of CM022297.1, from coordinate 495,139,216 downwards.
CAATGGCGGAAGGAGCTGGCTTTTTATACCAGCGCGCACAGACGCCCCGCACCGCGCTCCCACGCACTCCACGCACGCACCCCCCACGTCCCGCGCTCCCAGGCCCACGCACCCGACGCGCACGTACGCAGTCGCCGCAGGCCGAGTCCAGCACCCCGACGCGGTCACTCCTCCGCGCATCTCGCCTACACCCAACAGCCCACGCGCTCGAACGCGTGGACACACACGCACGCGACCAAACCTGCCACGGGCCGAGCCCGACGCGTCCACCGCGCGCACACACGCGCTCCGCGTCGCCGCTCGCCGTGGCTTATTGCCCTACAGTTCACCTCCTAAGCCACGGCCTAGAGCAGGCCGCCGACGTCCGCCAGCATCGCGCGCTCCGCCGCCGGCTCCCTCCGCAGCTGGGGGCAGTCGCGCTTGAAGTGGCCGCGCTCGCCGTTTCCCGACGCCACGCTCCGCCCGTCGTCGTCGTCGCGAGCTCCGCCCTGCTGCCGCTCCCGCGCCCGCCATTGCGCCATGGTCAGCATCAGCTGATCGCCGCCACGCTCGCCGCCGTCTTGCCCACGGCGCCGAACCCGCTCATCGAACGCGCGCAGCCGCCCGAGCACCTCGTCGAATGTCATCTCGTCGAGGTTGCAGAACTGCTCCATGCCGGCGACGACGGGGAACAGCCGATCGGGGACGGTGTCCAAAAGCTTTTTCACCAGCTCCGCGTCGCCGAGCATCTCCCCGAGGTTCGCGAACCGCGCCGTCATCCCCGCCAGCTTCCCGGCGTACGCATCTAGCGCCTCGCCATCCGCCATCTTCAGGCGGTCGAGCTCCCCGCACAGCGTCGCCCGCCTCGCCGCGCGCACCCGATCGGCGTCGACGAACCTCACCTTCAGGGAGTCCCATACCTCCCTGGCGGTGAGCTTCGTCGCCACCTGCAGCAGTACATCCTCCGACAGCGCGCCGAGGATCATCGCCCGCGCTGTCTTGCACTTCTTGCCGTTCACCGCCGCGTCGCCCGGCGCCACCGCCTCCCACACAGTGTGGGCGTCGAGGATCGCCTGCGCCTTGATCGCCCACACCGTGTAGTTGTCCGGCGTGAGCATCGGCATCGCCATCGACACCGATCCGCCCGTGTCGCCGCCGTGTGGGACGAGCGCCATGGTCACCGGTGATCGCCCGAACCGAAGCTCCGTATATCAATTGTTGGCGCCGAAACCCTAGCCCTAGACCGCCCTAGCTGCTGCCTCTCTCTCTCTCTCTCTGAGCTCTCTCTCTCTCTCTCTGTGGCTCAAACCAACGAAGAGGAAGAAGAAGGAAGAAGGAGGAAACAATGGGCACAGGTAGTTTTGCTGGCGCACGAACGCCCCGCCGCGCATACGGCCTTTTTTTTCTCGAGCACGTACTCGATCCCGCGAGCTACAATGGCGGAAGGAGCTGGCTTTTTATACCAGCGCGCACAGACGCGCCGCACCGCGCTCCCACGCACTCCACGCACGCACCCCCCACGTCCTGCGCTCCCAGGCCCACGCACCCGACGCGCACGTACTCAATCGCCGCAGGCCGAGTCTAGCGCCCCGACGCGGTCACTCCTCCGCGCATCTCGCCTACACCCAACGGCCCACGCGCTCGAACGCGTGGACACACACGCACGCGACCAAACCTGCCACGGGCCGAGCCCGACGCGTCCACCGTGCGCACACACGCGCTCCGCGTCGCCGCTCGCCGTGGCTTATTGCCCTACAATTCACCCCCTGAATTGGGGATGACTTTTAACACCGAGAATGAGGTGCGAGGGTACTACATCAAATATGCTAAAGCAAAAGGCTTTGGTATGACGAGAAGAAGCTCACACAGTGATGATAATGGGCAAATTGAAGTACCTTACACTTTCCTTCTCTCGCTATGGTAAGACTCAGTCGAACTCAAGAAATATGTTGAAGCCAAATCCAACAGCCAGGATAGGATGTAAAGCTAAAATTAATATTGCACGTGGTCCTGATGGGAAGCTTCATCTTTCGACGGCGATTTTGGATCATAATCACACATTGAGTCCACATAAATCTCGGTTATTCAGATGCAATAAAAAGTTAGATTTCCATGTCAAGTGAAGGCTTGAGCTGAATGACCGGGCCGAAATACGAGTAAACAAGAATTTCAATTCGTTTGTTGTGGCAGCAGATGGTCATGACAACCTAACTTTTGGTGAGAAAAATTGTAGCAATTTTCTAGAGAAAACAAGAAGGTTAAAACTTGGTAGTGGTGATGCTGAAGCGGTTCATGACTATTTTGTCAAAATGCAATCTGCCAATCCAAATTTTTTTTTAGTGTCATGGATGTTGATGATGAATCCCGACTTAGGAATGTTTTTTGGGCTGATGCCAGAAGTAGAGCAGTGTATGACTCTTTTCATGATGTCATTACTGCCTTCTGCTTGTTTTGTTGGAGTGATTCATCATGGCCAATCAGTGCTACTTGGGTGTGCTTTATTATCAAATGAAGATACTGCAACATTTGTTTGGTTATTTCAAGCATGGCTTACATGTATGTCAAATCGTCGACCAAAAGCTATTATAACTGATCAAGCAAAAGCAATCCAGAATGGCGTGGAAGAAGTTTTCCCAAAATCTCGATACAGATGGTGCTTGTGGCATATAATGAAAAAGATACCCAAGAAGTTAGGTGGATATGATGAATATGATCACATAAAGGTTGCCATTGGCAACGCGGTTTATGATTCATTAACAATTACAGAGTTTGAAGTTGCTTGGATGCATATGCTTGAGAAGTATTGTCTTGGTGATAATGAATGACTTAAAGGGCTTTATGAACATCGGCACCGCTGGGTTCCAGCATTAGTGAAAGATGCCTTCTGGGTAGGTATGTCTACTACACAACGTAGTGAGAGTATGAATGCCTTCTTTGATGGATATGATAACGCAAAAACTACATTGAAGCAGTTTGTTACCCAATATGAGAATGCTCTTCGTGATAAAGTTGAGAAGGGGAATATTGCTAATTTTAATTCCTTCTATTCAACTATACCTTCTATCACACGCTTTGACATCGAAAAGCAATTTCAATCGGCCTATACAAATTCGAAATTCAAAGAATTTCAAGAAGAGCTAACATACATTATGTACTGTGATCGAAAGTTAATACAAAAGGAGGGGGCAATGGTAACATATGAAATAACCGAGGATGTGTTAATTGACGAGGAAAAAGGATGGAGAAAAGATATTGTGTACCATGTATATTTCAATGAGGAAGAGTTTGATGTTAAGTGTTCATGTCGCCGCTTTGAGTTCAGAGGTATTCTCCGTAGGCATATCTTATGTGTGCTCACTCACATGAAAATAAAGGAGATTCCTCCACAATACATCCATGATCGGTGGAAAAAGAATGTGAAAAGAAAGCATAACTTTATCAGATGCACATATGGCGGCATGGAAGACACACCTGTTGCAAAACGCTTTGATAGATTATGCAATTCTTTCTACCCAACTGCGAAGATAGGCGCCATGTCAGATGATTCATGCAATTCTTTGACTGAAAAGCTTCACGCCCTCAAAATTGAGTACTCTAGCAACTCAATTTCTGAAAACGACAAGGATCGGGTTGGCACACAGGAAGATGCACCTTCTAATGGGAAGACAACAAGTAAAACTATTCTTAAGTCCAATACCTGTTAGATGTGTTGGATGTCCTCCTTCATTGAGAAAGGAATTGAAGGTTGATAAGCTTATTCGTCAAGCAAACGAGAAGAAGAAGAAAGCTGAACAAAGGGACAAGAAAAAAGCAAAACAGGGGAAAAAGAAAGCTGAACAAAGGGACAAGAAAAAAACAGAACATGAGAAGAAGAAAGCTGAACAGAAGGTATTGTTGCCTATGTTACGTTTGTTCATAAGCTACTTTTTCCTTCTTCTAAAAACTCACTAATTTTGTATTTATTTCAGGCTCACTCCACAAATTTAAACAAGAAAAGGTGCAATAATAAAAGAAAACAGTTAGAGGATGATATTGTAGAACAAGATGTTATGGATTATGCGGTATCTAATTCTTGTTCTTCGTTGTTCAACAATATTATTTTCATCTGTTTTTTGTAGTTAACCGATTTGCAATTTGAAACAGAGTCGGGAAGGTGTTTATTTGGAAGGTGGAGCTTGTAGTAGCATAGCTCAGGTATCTTTGGTTCTCATCTTTTTATTTATAGTACACTTGAGAATCCATGTCATTATATGAATTTATTTGGAGCAAGGATCATTTGAGGTGGACACTACCACTGGCAACATAAATCCAACACCGACAGCTGTAATATCATATGGAGGTTCATCAACAATGGTTATGCCTCCAATTCTAGGAGAATATACAAGCATGTTGTTTCAAGTTCAGCAAGGATCGACTCTAATGTCCGGTCCTGCAGAATTACACTTTGATGGAACTGGAGGTCTCAACAATACGATGGACCAGAGTTAAACATGATTTTGTAATTTGAAGATGTTGGATACAATATTTTTCGATGCACTTGGCAATGTAATAGTTGAAAGGCACTCGTGCACTAGCGAGTAAACAAATCTATGTTTTATCATTTGGTTTTCCCCTAAAGTACTATAACAGATATATAATTATTATACATTTGCAATTTTCCATGGACGTGTGTGCGTGCACATTGCTGCTAGCTAACTCCCATGATTGATAGCTTCCAGTTTGTCTCACACATTTGTTATTTGCCATGGATATGCCATATGTGCACACATGACTGGGAGCTTTCTACTCAAACTGTTTGTTTCAAGTACTAGTAGTTCATATCAATTACAAGCATGCTGGAGATTCATGTCTGCCCTTCTTTTCATGTGCTTTAGGAATATGTAGTGTAAGGAGGCTTCCATGTCAACCTTGTCTAAATTGACAACAACCTGATACTTTTTATTTGTCATTCTGAGCAATCAATGGCAGACAGTGATACATAAGGATGTATGTTTCCATCAGATAGATTTCTTGTTCGTAATTCTAGTTGGAACATTATGATCACAAGATAAGTCACGCATGCTTTATCATCCTTTAAACTTTCCAGAATTGAAACCTTGTATATTGATTTTACTGATACAAGGTCAGAGCTTACAACAGCACCAATTCATATAACTTGAAGTACATGCTACAATCAACAAAAACTACATAAGCAATATCTGTTTGGAACTTGCACATTCCAGTTTTTTCTCTTCCAGTGACACACGCATAATCTGCAACCTTCTCTCTTTTGATTTGGTTAAATTGCACTTCATGTTTCTTGTCGAATTGCACAGAGAGTACTAGGCTGGAGTGTCTAACTGTTTATAGTCCTCTCCCTGCAAAACTGAACAAAATTCAGAACAAGAGGAGGCAGAACTGCTAAGCTACCGTGTTCAACATTGTAGGTCGTCGATCTGGTCCAGCTGGGCGGGGATGAGAACATCCAGCTTGCCCCACTGCACGCTCAGGAGATCAGCTGGGCGGGGATGAGATCATCCAGGCCGCCACACGACGCGTGAGTACGCTGCGCTGGGCTCGGCCACAGCGCCGCCATCATCCACACGAGGGAGCCGCCTCGCCGCCTCGGAGGAGCCGACTGTGACGCTGCCGACGATGAGTACATCGCCTCCCCGCATCGCAGGAGCCAGTCATGGCGCATCCAACGAGGAGGAGGCCGCCTCGCCTCCTCAGAGTAGCCCGTCGTGTCGCTTCGGACGAGATCTCTGCGTCGGGCCGCCGCTGCGGAAGTCGGCGCTCGCCCGGCCGATCGGCCGTCGCCTGGGAGGTTGGGAGAGAAAGGGATGGGAGTAAGGTTTTTTTTTTTTCCACCGCAAATAACTTTTCTCGTTCTCGCGCGGGCTCGTTTCTTTTTTCCTTTCCTTCTTTCTCGCGCGGGCTCGCAGCCAGGTCGGATCGCTTCCTAGTCAGCATTATTGTGGTCCAACTAGCGTTCTACAGCCCAATAGCCTGTGGTTTATACTCCTCTCGGTCCCGAAACCCTGGAATTTCCTAAACGGCGCCTTATGCGCCCGATTCTTCGCTTTCGGCAAACCGGCGCATACCCACCTTCCGCGTTGGGCCGGCCCGTTTAGGTTTATTTTTCTGTTAAAAACTGCACAAAACTAAGCGCGCGACAAGATTCGATCCCGCGACCTCCCTGTTGTGGAAGACGCGCAGTAACCACTGGGACACCAAACGTCTTGTGTTAAGTTACACACTTTCCCCCCTTTTTACTCTCTGTTTTGTTTTCCGTTTCTTTTCTTTTTCTTTTCACCTTTTTTTCTTTATTTAGATTTGCGAACTGTTTTTCGAAATCATCAATTTTTTTTAAATAAATGAACTTTTTTCAAAATTGATGAGCTTTTTTCAAAATCGATTAACTTATTTTGAAATTCGATGAGCTTTTTTCAAAATCGATGAACTTATTTGGAAAATCGATGAACTTATTTTGAAATAGATGAACTTTTTTCAAAATCGATGAACTTATTTTGAAAATCGATGAATTTTTTTCAAAGTAGATGAACTTTTTTCAAAATCGATGATTTTTTTTTGAAAATTGATGAACTTTTTTCAAAATGGAAGAAATTTGTTCAAAATAGTTAAAAAAAATGAAAATCAGTGAACTTTTCTCAAATTTGTGAATTTTTCCAAAAAATCGATGAACTTTTTTTGTAAATCTTTAAACCTTTTTTGATTTCACAATTTTATTTCGTAAGAATTAGAAAAACCGGGCGGTTTTTTCTTACCGGATCAACTGCACAAAAAAAGGGGAAAAAAAACTTTTTCTTAGCCAGCGTGCGAACGAGCGATCTAGCCACAGAAGCAAGCGGGCGAGCGAGCGAACGAAGCGACCGGGCGAGCGAACTCTGCTGGGCCGCGGCTCGCTAGATCGCTCCCCGAAACCCTAGCCTCTCACCCCCGCCGCAGCCTCCCACCCCGAGCCATCCCACCCCCGCCGCAGCCGCAGCCGCAGCCGTAGCCATACCCAGATGGAAGTCGACAGAGCCCCGACCGCTGCTGCCGGCGGTGTGGAGAAGCCGCGGTTCGACGCTCTGGCGCCAAGCGAGATGAGCGGCGGGAGGCCACAGTACCGCAAGGTCCAGGTGCCGCCGCACCGCTTTGCGCCGCTGAAGAAGGCGTGGTTGGAGATCTACACCCCCGTCTACGAGCACATGAAGGTCGACATCCGCATGAACCTCAAGGTTGGTAACCCGGTTCAGTTTTCTAATGTCTCATTGCAAATTCTGAAAGTACTCCTTGCACTGAAAGTACTACTTGCACCCCCAAGTCGTCGGCAGCAGGTAGTCCATCAGATTCAGTTTTCAGTGCAAGGATGGTAACCCGGTTCAGTTTTCTGTCTGACAAGCAGGTAGTCATGTTTCTTGGGTGTGCAAGGAGTACTTTCAGTGCTTTTTAATGGGGGGAGAACTTGTCAGATATATCTGAATGTTTAGCATTTGCCTGTCTCCTTTGCAGCAATTTCATTAGTCTGTTTTGTTTTTCACAGGCGAAAAGGGTCGAGCTGAAAACAAGGCAAGATACACCAGATGTGAGCAACCTTCAGAAGTGTGCGGACTTCGTGCATGCTTTTATGCTTGGATTTGAAATTGCCGATGCTGTTGCCTTGCTTCGTCTTGATGACCTGTATGTGGATTCCTTTGAGATCAAGGATGTGAAGACACTTCGAGGGGAGCATCTGTCGCGTGCCATTGGCCGCCTATCAGGGAAAGGAGGCAAGACCAAATATGCCATCGAGAACTCTACCAGGACTCGCATAGTTATTGCTGATACAAAAGATCCACATACTCGGATCTTTTGTTAACATCAAGGTTGCCAGGGATTCACTGTGTAGTCTTATCTTAGGTTCTCCTGCCGGCAAGGTCTATTCTAAGCTTAGGGCTGTATCTGCTAGGTTGGCAGAAAGGTATTAGTTGTCTGGGTCACATTATATGGCTGCAGTTTTGGCCTTGTAAGGTGTTGTATCCGCTGATTTGTGTCCCTGTGCTATGCATTGTCTTGATACGAAAAACAACCTGAAAGTGCCGAGAGATCTGTAGTGATATTCCAATCTTATTGAACGTATATATGCCTGCCTTATTGAACTGCTCCTCGCTGCATTTCATCAACATGGCAAGCCAAAATGCTATACTGGTACAGTACTTTATTGCCATGTAAATTCATCTTAGCTTGGCTATGTTTGTTTAGATGGCCATAGTTTCTTTGGTGCTTTGTTCTTCCAATGTTGGACTACCATCCTGTGCATGCGCTACGATGCTTCGACAGAGTTTGTGCTGGATTTGGAATAAATTGATAAATGCTCAACTGTTCAGCTTTTGTAGCATACTCTGATGCCGGTAATACTAGGCTATTTTTGCATCATTACTCTACAGTTTTCCTTTTCATCTGTTATACTATCTACTCAGCATTAGGGTGCCATCTGTTGTACTATATCTACTTCAGACCTTCAAATTCTTTCATTCAATGTATTTTTTTCCAGTCTTTCTTCAGTATGTTCTTTCAGTATTTAAGTGTTTAGTCCAGCTTAGTTGGTCAGCGATCTGTCTGTTGTCTTCCGTGACATGGTTCAGTCTGAACTTTTGGTGGCAGTGCATGTCGATTTGCAGTCTAGTTTGTGGCTGTTTACGTACTAGTTAGCTTAGTTTGTTGGTCAGCGGTATGTTTGTTGTCTTCTGTGGCATGGTTCAGTCTGGCTGGTTTGGTGGATCAAATTCATATATGCTATCTAATCAGTGTTCGGTGGACATGTGTTACACTATGCAGATTTAACTAGTGTCACATACTACATTATTTGTGTCTTTAAGTTACGTGAGCTTGGGGGTGGTCTCAGTAAAAACTGAATTTTGGTTCAGTTTCCATGCCCACTTTTAATTTGTCAGCCTTAATGCACCAGGCTATAAGTTAAAGCTTAATTTTCTCTTCCTAGTCTTTCCCCCATCAGTATTTACTGTGTGTTTCTTCAGTCTCTCTCTCTCTCTCTATCTTCATTCTCCCAGTTTCCAGTGTTTCTTCAGTCCTCTTGCTGTCTCCATTCCTGTTCAACTGTTGGATTCATTTAGCACAACAAATTTTTAGTATCTTTGTTGCTGTTATATTAGTTTTTGCATACCAGGACAACCGATGGCAGAAAATAACAAAACATGTTCTTGTCCGAGAATCTGAAGAAACTGAGTGGGTGCATGATCTGTTTGTCTGTAGTGGCCTATCTTTTCGAGTTTTGTTGTCCGCAGCATTTGCTTTTCTTCTTGGCTTGGCCTGAGTTAGAACTATGAGCTGCACTTGTTCGTGGTTGCTTGTGATCTATATTTTTTAAGCTTAATGAGTAGTCTAAACTCTTAAAATCTCATCATTTGAGTCATTTTTTTACAGGTTTGTGGTTGCTTGTGATCTATAGGCATTAAGTAGGTGTTTGTTCTCGCACTACCTTAACTAAAATACGTATCGCTTGGAATTTACATTATGTTGTCTTTGATTCTATATCCACAGTGCACTAAACTGAATTACTATTGCTATCTAGTCCATTTTGCTGGCACATGATCATGTAAAGTAGGCTGTACGACACAAACTTCAGTTCACCTATTTCTTTCCCTTCATTTTGATCTTCTATCGCACTGTTTATGTGCTGTGCGGCTGCCGAGATTTATTTTGAAAGACTATGAGTAGTTACGATTGGAGGGACCTAGTTGGTTAAGAACTGCAAGAAACTGACCTTCGACATTAGTTAATTGGATTCCTTTTCAAGTTTCTCAACTGCATCGAATGATATCTATGTGTGAAAGGTGGCCTCTGCATATTTCTAAGTTCATTTGCGCATTTCATGGTTGTTACTTGAAAAGGTTTCTTTTTAGTTTCTATTTTATATTATTTTCAGTTTTGTATATGCAGTGTTAACTAGTTATACTCAGAACTAATTGATCTCATTGATGGCATGTCCAGTATGCACCAACAAGAATGCGAAAACACATCATTTGGCGCATGTCTAGCAGAGGGCTTTGAAACATCATTAGTGACCATTTTTCTATCAGTCTCCACAACATACATTTTTTTTCACTCTTTTTTTTATGATTTAGTTTTCTTTTTCAGAAGTCTTTTTATGGTATCATCATGCTTTAGTTTTTACAAGTGCTGATACATTTTTCCTGCGTAGATTTTGTTAGATTGCTCGTCTCTTTTATGATAGCTGTAATTTTGATTTTTGTTGTTAATTCACTCGTCTCCTGTACTTTCTTCTTGGCTCCATGCACATATGTCATTCGCTGAATGCTGATGCTGAAATGCTCTTAATGCAACTTCTGTAATTTCTTCACTTTTGTTTTCCTTCTCATACACCGGCTGGACATCCCAAAGCATGGGCTGGTGGGTCCTCAATTTGGGCAAATGCAAGTTTACTAGGATCAAGTACTGACACTTGAACTGACAGTTGTATCATCCATTCATGGATGGATGGAATAAGTTCCTCCTCTAAACCGGGCTCAAGGTTGGTAGGGATGTCCTAGTTACATTCAAGACCAATATCGACAATCTCGAGATGATAATTGTTCTCATAAACTCTTGAGAGCTTTCCTATAGTCCTAGCTTTGCGGTTAAAGGCTGTCATGAGTTTGCAAAGAGAGACAAAATCATGCCATGTAAAAAACTATAAGGCTGTCATGAGTTTGCAAAGAGAGACAAAATCATGCCATGTAAAAAACTATAAGCAGGTCTTGTAGTCATGAGCATGAAATGTATTTTGTGCCCCCCCCCCCCCACTCACTCAGTTTTTCATTTTTGGTTTAAGCATGTCATTTATCCTCAGATTCTTATATAGCATGGTGGAAACTGCATGTGTTTTCTCCCCTGCCTGAAAGAGAGACTAACATATCAATGTGTTGTATGAAAAGTTTTTGCACATGGGGACATATAAGGCTTTGTTCGTTTAATCCCACCCCCGGCGGGATCGGAGGGGTTTTGGCCCGATCCCCGTGGATTTTACCCTCGCCGGGGTTGGATCCCCGCGTAGCTTACATGCATGTTCGGTTAAACCCTTCCGGGTTTATATCCCTTCCAAATCCACCCCAAACCGCAGGGATTCCACCGGGTTTTCACCCACGTCTCCCCACCCGTGGAACAAAACCACTCGTCTCAGTCTTCTCGGCTCGAAAGAAAGAGGAGCGGGCGAGAGCGGCGGCGGCGCCGACGCCGACGGGGAAGAACTAGGCGACGGCTAGGGGCCGGAGCGGGCGATCTCTCTCCTCCACTGAAGACCGGCTGTTGCGCCATCTTACTACCTCGCCCCCCTCCCCCCAAGTCAGCAGCCGATCTACGACCCTCTTCTTCCATCCCCGGCACGAGCTCGGCGGCCACAGCAGCCTACTCCGGTGTCCCTCCCCAACATTTCTATGCCGATAAGATCTTATCCCCCACCCTTCGTTTCCTTCCTCACCCCCCTTTTGATTTCTAGGGTTTCCCATCCCCTTTTCCACCGGTGACAAGGGCCATCTTGCCGGCGAGGCTCCACCTCTCCTCTCTACTTACTACAGCTTCCCAGTACCCTCCTCTGTACTTGCTCTACCTGTGATTTGGTGCAAATGGTGTACCTAGTTGAATCTAACCAAATCTGCTACATAGTCGAACATTTTTGTCAATGTCATTAGCAGTGCACATATATGCTACTTCCTCCTCTTGGGAGGTGAAAAAAATTGAGTTTTATGTAATTGAGGTGCAGATCAACTACATGATTTTTTTTTCTGATAGTGGGGGTGAAGAGAAATTTAGGTAAAATGCTCTGAGATCAAGGCATCTTGAAGCCATGTAACTATGATAGTGCATTTTACTAATTTAGATGTAGAAAGCCATGTAACGTAGATGCATAAAGTTAGAACTCCTTTGCACTTTACTAACTTTCTATGTGAACTTTGAAGTGCAATAAAGGAACCAATAAAGTTGCAAAGAACCTTAGACGGCAGTCACGACGCACTCCCAAAGTTATTAATTGGCTGCTTAATTGAACATTTTCAGACATGTGTTTCTTTTAACTTTCTGATGATGATTATCTGATTCTTGTATATTATACTGGTGTTATTTTTACCGATTGGAATCTCATGTGTTTTGGACCATAGCTCTTTCAGGTATTGATTCCAAGGAACAAGATCTATAATTCTGAACTAGTAAAGATTCGATCGACGCTATACTTTTTGTTCCTATTTAAGCTGATTTATTTACCAAAATTTATCTACGTCTACATACGAAGCAATAGAAAACAGGCTATCTTTTGTTCCTGCATGTGTATGCTTCTCAGTTCTCTCAAGGCAGAGGCTGAATGTTTTACTTGTCAGAAGAGTGTAAACTGAATGTTTTACTTGTCATAACATATAGAATATATTGAGATGTGTAGACATAAAATGTTTTTGTAACAAGAGCTCTGTTTTCGAGTCGAGCGACTAGTCGCGACTAGTTGTCGACTAGTCGACGAGTCGCTGCGTCAGGGTCGACTCGGATCCTCGACTCGCCTACAGGCTTGAGTCGAGCGACTCAAGAGATTAGTCACGACTAGTCACTGTGTATGGGTCGAAAACGACTCACCCTGATCCAGATTCCTTCTCCCCCCACCCATCTGTCATATTATATGTTTGGGGGCCCATCTGTCATATGTTTTTTTATGTTATCTGCTTGCCCATTCCCTCCTGGAAACCTGATCGATTCCTTCTCCCCCCACCCCGATCCAACCCTTTCCTTGGCAGCCGCCGGCGCCCCTGGTCTGCTCCTCTCCTCCTCCCATGGTTGCTTCTGCTGCTGGGTTGCTCCTCCCCTCCTCCCCTGGTTGATGCTGCTGCTGGTCTGCTCCTCCCCTGGTTGCTGCTGCTGGTGGTGTGCTCCCCTCCTCCTCACCCTGGTTGCTTGCGGTGGGGGTTCTCCCCCTCCTCCCCTGGATGCTGCTGATGGTGGTGTGCTCCTCCACTGGGCTGCTGCTGCGAAGGTGTGCTCTCCCCCTGCTCCCCTGGATGCTGAGCTGCTGTGTGGCTCCTCCCTTGGCTGCTCGTGCTTAACTCATGTCGACTCGTCGCATGTCGACTATCGACCATGAGTCAAGACTAGTCTAGAGTGCCCCCCCCCCCCCCCCACCCCCCAAACAACACAAAAAAAAGAAAAAAAAAAAAAAAACAAAAAAAAAAAAAAAAAAAAAAAAAAAAAAAAAAAGAAAAAAAAAATAAAAAAAAAGAAAAAAAAAAAAAAAAAAAGAAAAAAAAAAAAAAAAAAAAAACAAATAATAAAAAAACAATAAAGAAAAAAAAAAAAGAGAAACACACAAAAATCAAAACAAAAAAAAAACAAAAAAAAAAAAAAAAAAGAAAAACAAAAAAAAAAAAAAAAACAAAAAAAAAACAAAAAAAAAAAAAAAAAAAAAAAAAAAAAAAAAGAAAAAAAAAGAAAAAAAAAAAAAAAAAGAAAAAAAAAAAAAAAAAAAAAATAAAAAAAAAAAATAAAAAAAAAAAAAAAAAAAAAAAAAATAAAAAAAAAAACAAAAAAAGAAAAAAAAAAAAAACCCCACCCCCCCCACACACCCACCCAACCCCAAACAACCCCCCCCCCCCCCCCCAACCCCCCCCCCCCCCCCCCCCCCCCCCCCCCCCCCCCCGAACGATCTCAGCGACTCGTCGACTCAAAAACATTGAACAGGAGACAAAATATATTGCCTCCATTAGAACGATAATTGTTTCATACTACTTTATGTTGCTTGACCTGACTTGTATCTGCTACATTAGAACGATAACTGTTTCATACTACTTTGGATGTCTAAATCTGCATTTTGCCTCCATTTTCTATAGGCCAGCTTCGCCGCCTCACAGCCACAGCAAGACTCCGCTTTGGGCAGCATCGTGAAGGCTAAGGTATATTAATCTTGATGTACATACTTGGTTTTCTTTGTACCCTATTGGGACTTGCATCTTCATCTAGCTCACATGAACCTCCCTTGTTCACCTAGTAACCTGAAGCTGATAGCTCAACTAGCTCACATGAACCTCCCTTGATCTTTTATTTCCTTGCAAGATCATCTAGAATATGCAAGAATCCCCCTTGTAGCTACTTTCATGCATACTGGTCTTGAACACTCAGAATATGTGTACTGTGTGCATCCATTGGTATCCGCCAGATTTCATAACTTTTTATCTGAAATTTGACTTCCCTAGAATGCACCATGATAAATGCTTATGAGATGAGAATCCATTCATGTACATCATCTTATCTTGTCCTTTTTTTTATGTACTTATCTTGTCCTTTCTTTGTCCTGTTTTCCTTATGCCTGTAATGGAAGCTCTAATTTAGACAGTGCATATTGGAACCGAATTGATCTATCTCTGCATTTCATTTAATTTTGCTTTGCCCTCCTTTTGCAAGTATTATTTTGCACCAAAGAAAGAAATCTTTGTTCATAAACTTGCAATTTTGGTACTGTTCTCTGAAAGTAGACCATAGTTTTTTGTGGTCATAGGAATTTAGTGTATTCTTACACGATGTATAACGTTGTATCATTGATATATATGCTTGGTTGTTCATTTCTAATATTATTATTCTGTGCTGCTATTTGCAGCCTTTCATTGGAAGATCATTTGTTTAGTGAATATGGATGCGATGTTGCTGCCCATTTGATCCGTGAAATTTTGAAATCAATGCATGATTATTTTGTGATCTTTCTTTGCTAGCTGGTCATGAATGCTTTGATTTAGTCCTTTGATGTGGACTGGCCGCCCTTTATTGCCAATGCAGTGCTTCAATCACTATGGAAGCGACATCGGCGAGATGAGAGTCATCTGTTCGATACGGCAAAAAGTTGATCATGCTCGGAAATATAATAATTGTACATCAGCGATTGTTGATTAGGGTCATTTTTTAACTTCTAGGTATTCAGAATTCATGCTGTAGTTGGATCTTTTTTCTTCTTCTAAAATATTAACTTGCAGCAAGCTTCTCATATGATGTTTTGTTCTGACGCAGAAAAAAATGATGTTATGTTGATTTGGTGCATGGATGTATGAAATTTATAGCAAGTTTGCTGTGTGTGATGTTCTTTTTATTTGGTACAAAGAACAACGATAGGAGGTTTGGTTGATTTGGTGCTGCAGTGTACAAAGGCCATCGATGGGAGGTTGCCGGGGATTAATCGAACAGACTATATTATACAGGGATTAGCAGGGTTTGTTAGTTAGGGGATTGGGTGACGAGGTGGCGATCACCAAATCCCTGGGTGGGTCTAATCCCCTGGCTTTGTTCGGTTGTAGTGTGTCGATTCCATGAGTGGTTTCTAACCTCCTAGGGAATGGGTGATCCCCGACTTGTCACCAAGCCCCTCTATTTTCCATCCACATGAATCCCTGCACACATAACATGTTCGGTTATTCCCTTTCTAATCCACATCTATGAATCGTCGCCGCTAGTCAACCTCAGGTCAGACTCAAGAACCCTAGAAGCTGTGGGAGAAGTAGAGGGAAAGGAAGAGGAGGAGAAGCTCACTGGATGGGGGATGAGGAAGGAGTGGGGAAGTACGCCGCTATCGTCGCCTCCGGATGGCTGCGCCTCCATGGCCGCCGCCGCCGCCGCTGAATCGCAGGAGAGAGAGAGAGAGCTCGGGGACTCGATTTTTTTTCTGGCGTACCGTTTCGTCACTCGGGAGGGATTTGTTCCATGGGTAGAGTGGAGAGGATCTTATCCCGGGTAGTTCCACGGGGTTTGAGAGGGATTGGACGGGGGGTGTAGCCCCAGCCAGGTTTAACCGAACACGTTCATAAAGTAGGTTGGGGTCGAATACCGGTCGGGACGAAACCACGGGGTTCGGCGGGGATTGGACGCCAATCCCAGCAGGGCAGGGGCTAACCGAACAAAGCCCAAGAGGGAATAGAGAGAGAGAGAGAGGCCGCGCGGCGGGGAGCTCGCGGCGGCTGCAAGCGCAGCTCGCCGGCAGGAGGAGGCAGCGGCGTCCGACACACACGCTGGAAGGGAGCTCCACGGCGGCACGCACTGGACGACGACCCGGGCGAGGGAAGGGAGCTCCGCAGCGGCCCCATGGCTGCTCGCCGGCGCGCTCGTCACTGCGGCTGCTGGCCGACGAGCACGGCAGCGGGCGCAGCTCCTCGCGATCTTGAGCACGAGAGGGACCCGATTGTTTTTTTTAAGTTTGCAATCCAATTTTACAGGGATCCGGTTGCTTTTTTAAAAATGTTTACAGGGACCCAAGTGAATTTTTTATTAGATTGTGAGAAAGAGACAATGACATGTGGGCCCTACATGTTAGTTAACGATCAAACAAACGGTCAGACAATCAGTTTTCTTACGTGTGGGCTCCTACTGTCATAATCACGATCAATTGTAAAACACGGGACGATTTGAGTTTTATGAAACAGCCGACCCCTGACTTGGTAGTTATCAGCGGAAAAAAATGGTAGTTTTAGGAACCCTAACCAGAATTGTTGTAGTTTTATGCTATTTACTTGTGTTGCCACGGCAAGAATTAATATCAGATTTATTTTTCTATTTTTGACGATGTATTCACAAATATGGTGTCTTCCTCCGTCCTATTTAGCAACCTCCACATCTCCCTTAGAGGTCAAAAAGCCCACATATAGGCTGATTAATCGACTTTTATATTCCGTAAAACTGTGGGGAGAGTAATGTGCATGCAATGTTCTACCACATCACTACATGAAAGCTTGTTTTTCTCTCCTGATCTTTCGCTATATCACGCCTCCTGTTCTTCTTTCTCTCTTATTTAATGCCATCCCACTCCATTGTGTCTCCATCGCCAACTTCGTGTTATATCAAACTTGGAAATTTCCGTCCTTAATATGAATATAATGAAGGCCGGGCCAAGCATCATCTATTTTGGTACGGAGGCAGTAATTCCAATTTTTTTTCATGGTAATACGTGTCCCATTCATATCATAAAAAACGAAGTATAAGTCACGTAAAGACCGACATGATAAAATTGAAAAGATAGCAGAGCATCGCTGAGCTTAACACCAACGCGCGTCACCTGCCTCCGGCACCATCATAGTAGCCACCAAAGAAAAAAATAACGGATCACCTTCTCACCCGAGCTCGACGCGGCTCCATCGCTGATAAGCAGCTTTGCGGACCTCCAAGGTGGCTCACCAAAAGTGAAGCCATTGCCGTTGAACGAATCAGACCGGGGCAACACCCCAGACACGCCATTTTTCCTTTGGTGATCCGTCAAAGCTGCTTATCAGCGATGGAGCCGCGTCGAGCTCGGGTGAGAAGGTGATCCGTTATTTTTTCCTTTGGTGGCTACTATGATGGTGCCGGAGGCAGGTGACGGGCGTTGGGGTTAAGTTCAGCGATGTTCTGCTATCTTTTCAATTTTATCATGTCGGTCTTTACGTGACTTATACTTTGTTTTTTATGATATGAATGGGACACGTATTACCATGAAAAAAAATTGGAATTACTGTCTCCGTACCAAAATAGATGATGCTTGGCCCGGCCTTCATTATATTCATATTAAGGACGGAAATTTCCAAGTTTGATATAACACGAAGTTGGCGATGGAGACACAATGGAGCGGGATGGCATTAAATAAGAGAGAAAGAAGAACAGGAGCGTGATATAGCGAAAGATCAGGAGAGAAAAACAAGCTTTCATGTAGTGATGTGGTAGAAAATTGCATGCACATTACTCTCCCCACAGTTTTACGGAATATAAAAGTCGATTAATCAGCCTATATGTGGGCTTTTTGACTTCTAAGGGAGATGTGGAGGTTGCTAAATAGGACGGAGGAAGACACCATATTTGTGAATACATCGTTAAAAATAGAAAAATAAATCTGATATTAATTCTTGCCGTGGCAACACGAGTAAATAGCATAAAACTACAACAATTCTGGTTAGGGTTCCTAAAACTACCATTTTTTCCGCTGATAACTACCAAGTCAGGAGTCGGCTGTTTCATAAAACTCAAATCATCCCGTGTTTTACAATTGATCGTGATTATGACAGTAGGAGCCCGCACTTGGGTCCCTGTAAACATTTTTAAAAAAGCAACCGGATCCCTGTAAAATTGGATTGTAAACTTAAAAAAAACAATCGGGTCCCTCTCGTGCTCAAGATCGCGAGGAGCTGCGCCCGCTGCCGTGCTCGTCGGCCAGCAGCCGCAGTGACGAGCGCGCCGGCGAGCAGCCATGGGGCCGCTGCGGAGCTCCCTTCCCTCGCCCGGGTCGTCGTCCAGTGCGCGCCGCCGTGGAGCTCCCTTCCAGCGTGTGTGCCGGACGCCGCTGCCTCCTCCTGCCGGCGAGCTGCGCTTGCAGCCGCCGCGAGCTCCCCGCCGCGCGGCCTCTCTCTCTCTATTCCCTCTTAGGCTTTGTTCGGTTAGCCCCTGCCCTGCCGGGATTGGCGTCCAATCCCCGCCGAACCCCGTGGTTTCGTCCCGACCGGTATTCGACCCCAACCTGCTTTATGAACGTGTTCGGTTAAACCCGGCTGGGGCTACACCCCCCGTCCAATCCCTCTCAAACCCCGTGGAACTACCCGGGATAAGATCCTCTCCACTCTACCCATGTAACAAATCCCTCCCGAGTGACGAAACGGTACGCCAGAAAAAAAATCGAGTTCCCGAGCTCTCTCTCTCTCTCCTACGATTCAGCGGCGGCGGCGGCGGCCATGGAGGCGCAGCCATCCGGAGGCGACGATAGCGGCGTACTTCCCCACTCCTTCCTCATCCCCCATCCAGTGAGCTTCTCCTCCTCTTCCTTTCCCTCTACTTCTCCCACAGCTTCTAGGGTTCTTGAGTCTGACCTGAGGTTGACTAGCGGTGACGATTCATAGATGTGGATTAGAAAGGGAATAACCGAACATGTTATGTGTGCAGGGATTCATGTGGATGGAAAATAGAGGGGCTTGGTGACAAGTCGGGGATCACCCATTCCCTAGGAGGTTAGAAACCACTCATGGAATCGACACACTACAACCGAACAAAGCCTTACTGGGCGCGGCGGCCCGAGCCCCTGGCTATGGCGCTCGGTTGGCGGCGGCCCGAGATCCTGGCCATGGCGCAAGGATAGTGGCAGCCCGTGCTCCTGGGCGCGGCGGCCCGAGTCCCTGGCCATGGCGCACGGTTGGCGGCGGCTTGTACTCCTGGGTGGCAGCTGCTCCTCCGCGCGGCGCGGCACTCCTTCCGCGGTCGGGGCCATGGCTTGGCGTGCGGCGGGTGGTGGAGGTGAAGTGGTGGATATCCGGCCTTCAACGGGAGAATGGAGAGAAAAAAGATAAGAGGAAGAAGAGAGAATTTACATGTGGGTCCTACATGTAAGTTAACGGTCAAACGAAACAATCAAACAAACGGAATATTTAGGGATGGGTCCGACCTATTAGAAAATGGCTTAAATCGCTAGCGTTTTGGTTTTTTTTTGAAACATCCGACCCTGGACATGGTAGTTATTAGCGGGAAAAAATCGATAATTTTATTGAACCGTACACCCTACCCTTGATTTTTGCCACTTTCACGGGTACTTCATAATATAAGAGTGTTTTTGACACGTGTCAGAAATACTCTTATATTATGGGACGGAGGAGTAATAACTAGCGAGCATTGGAGCATCTACAGCTAGACTTGACAAATCCGGTCCCTCAAACGCCCGCGGACGCGACCGGGCGCGTCCGTGGACAGTGACCGGTCGCGCCTTAGATTAACTACTCTGCATCCGAGTCTCTCATATTTCAACTCCTAGATCCATAGAAAGCATGCAAAAGAAATTCTACGTACTACATACCGTACTACCCTAGCTAATCTTCATCGTCGGAGATGTCCACAACGTCGAAGATGTCCACGACGACGGTGCCAGGCGCCGGGTGGACGGCCGCATAGGAGGGCTCCGGCTCCTCCTACTCGTGCTCAACCATCCATTTAGGCGAACATCTCCTCCTCCTCCGCGGCGTGCTGCGCCTCCATCTCATGCCAGCGACAGTGTCTCTGAAGGAAATATGCCCTAGAGGCAATAATAAAGTTGTTATTTTATATTTCCTTATTCATGATAAAGGTTTATTATTCATACTAGAATTGTATTGATCGAAAACTTAAATACATGTGTGAATACATAAACAAATACTGTGTCTCTAGTAAGCCTCTACTAGGCTAGCTCGTTGATCAAAGATGTTTAAGGTTTCCTAACCATGGACATGTGTTGTCATTTGATAACGGGATCACATCATTAGGAGAATGATATGATGGACAAGACCCATCCGTTAGCTTAGCATAATGATCGTTCAGTTTATTACTATTGCTTTCTTCATGTCAAATACATATTCATTCGACTATGAGATTATGCAACTCCCGGATACCGGAGGAATACCTTGTGTGCTATCAAACGTCACAACGTAACTGGGTGATCATAAAGATGCTCTACAGGTATCTCCGAAGGTGTTTGTTGAGTTGGCATAGATCAAGATTAGGATTTGTCACTCTGAGTTTCGGAGAGGTATCTCTGGGCCCTCTCGGTAATACACATTATAAGCTTGCAAGCAAATGACTAAGGAGTTAGTCACGAGGTGATGTATTACGAAACGAGTAAAGGGACTTTCCTGTAACAAGATTGAACTAGGTATAGAGATACCGACGATCGAATCTCGGGCAAGTAACATACCGATGGACAAAGGGAATTACGTATGTTGTCATAACGGTTCGACCGATAAAGATTTTCGTAGAATATGTAGGAGCCAATATGGGCATCCAGGTTCCGCTATTGGTTATTGACCGGAGAGGTGTCTCGGTCATGTCTATATAGTTCTCGAACCCGTAGTGTCCGCACGCTTAACGTTTGTTGACGATATAGTGTTATATGAGTTATATGTTTTGGTAACCGAATGTTGTTCCGAGTCCCGGATGAGATCACGGACATGACGAGGAGTCTCGAAATGGTCGAGAGATAAAGATTGATATATAGGACGATGGTAGTTGGACATCGGAAGTGTTTCGGGACGTACTGGGAAGGAATCGGGTCACCGGAAGGGGTTCCGGGCACCCCCCCGACAAGTTGTGGGCCTTTTGGGCCAAAGGAGGGGACATACCAACCCACAAGGGGGCTGGTGCGCCTCCTCCCTTGTTTGGCCAGCCCTGGGGAAGGAAAAGGGGGAGGGCTAGCCCCTCCTGCCTTTCCCTCTCATGGGAGAAAGGAAAGGGGGGGCCACCCTCCCCTGCCTTTCCCCGCGCT
This sequence comes from Thinopyrum elongatum, assembly GCA_011799875.1. Classification (NCBI taxonomy): domain Eukaryota; kingdom Viridiplantae; phylum Streptophyta; class Magnoliopsida; order Poales; family Poaceae; genus Thinopyrum; species Thinopyrum elongatum. The sequence continues at coordinate 495,118,008 of CM022297.1, read as the reverse complement.
CCAAATAAGGAAAGGGGGGGCGCGGCTTGGGAGGGACTCCAAGTAGGATTCCTCCTACTTGGGCGTCTCCTTTGGCTGCTCCTCCCTCCCTCCCACCTATATATATGTGGGAGGGGGGCGCCTAGCATAACCCAAACAATTGCCTAGCCGTGTGCGGTGCCCCCCTCCACCGTTTACATCCCCGGTGATATTTTCGTAGTGCTTAGGCGAAGCACTGCGGAGATCACTTCATCATCACCATCACCACGCCGTCGTGCTGTCGGAACTCATCTACTACCTCGCCGTCTTGCTAGATCAAGAAGGCGGAGGACGTCACCGAGCTGAACGTGTGCTGAACGCGGAGGTGCCGTACGTTCGGTACTCGATCGGTTGGATCGCGAAGAAAGTTCGACTACATCAACCGCGTTGTGAAACGCTTCCGCTTACGGTCTACGAGGGTACGTAGACACACTCCCCCCCCCCCCCTCGTTGCTATGCATCTCCACGGATAGATCATTGCGTGTGCGTAGAAATTTTTTGTTTTCCATGCAACGATTGCCAACAGTCTCGCCTCCGCATTTGACTCCGAGCGGAGTGAATCGAGGATGGCCTGCTGCTCCGCGTCCCCGGCGTCCCCCACATCCTCCTCCTCAGCCTCCTCCTCCTCCAGATCCACGTCCGGAGGTAGCCCCACGGTGATCCGGGCTTCGCGCCTTGCCCGGATCTGCAGCCGGTGCTCCGGTGTTAGTAATGGGTGGCCCCTTATCCGGCGCCGCAGGGGGATGGCTACTAGTGGCGGCGGACGGGGAGTGGAAAGTAGCGGCGGCGGACCGGCGGAGAAAAATGTGGAGGGGCAGGGTTTCGGTGCCGGCGGTCGGCTTAAATAGCTTGGTTAGGCACTATGCGGCCCGCCGGAGTGGCGCCACGCGGCGACATCGGTCCGACGGAGGAGACGAGCTTCGGACTGCCGGGTTTCCGGGCGATTCCACATGGGACCCCGATGTCAGTCCTACGTGGGAGACGCGTCCGAGCGCACCCATATTCGCCTCATATTTGGGCTGAATATGAGGGGTGCCGGTCATCCCGGACGGAGCCTCATTTAAGATGCCCGGCTGGATCGAAATTTCATGACCGGTCAGTGATCAGGCGGCCCGGCCGGACGTTTAAGGAGGGTTTAGGGTGCCCGGCTGTAAATGCTCTTAGACTCGGTTACAATTTTACTCTTGTTGGCTGGTGTCATACTCGGCTATTTGTCTCTTTGTGGTCGAGTTTTGACTTGGTTCGGCCGGAGAGCCTCGCACATAAGGCAATGGACATGCGCTACACCAGTGTTGCCGGCCGGTTAGAAAGCACTGGCCAGATCTGTACGGTTTTTCTCTCTCTTAGATTTCGAGGGTGACGGATACCAGTTTGTGAAAGTGGCCAAAATCAAGGGTAAAGTGTACGGTTAGTTTGTTGACGTTGTTTCAGACGACCAATTTAATCGCACAAGTCAATGTGCATCCTAATTGTGCAGAAACCCCGGCCGTGTACTTATTGTGTTCATATCTTTTTGATACAATGACACTTTGAGTCAATAAAAGTATCTTTTATTAGAAATAATAGCAAAATAGTCAGAATCTTGTCAGATGAGCCCAGGTAGAGTAGGAATGTGTCTCACTAATAAGGCTTATTTGCGGACTACCAGATTTTTTGGACTGCCCTTTGTGGCGACTGCCTTCCTCCCGTCTCTTCCCTTTCTAATCTCTCCTCCACACCCCTTTCACCGCCAGCCTCCCTCCCTCCCTCTTATGGCGGCGCTGCCCCCAGAAGGGGGTGGAGGGAGGAGGAGGGGGCTTGGTCCCTGTAGTGTCCACAGTAGGTTCTACTGTTTTTCTTCTACTACTTGTGCTTGGGGCTGATAGGGGTTGAAGTTGAAGGCTGGTTGGGTGGATCGGAGGGTGTCGCGGTGGTTCTCCCCTTGTTTTCTGTTGTCATGGTGACGGTGGAGAAAGACTGTGAGCGCTTGCTTCAGTCTCCTTTGCTAGTGCTAGTTAACGCCAGATCCGAGCTTTTGAGTTGGTGGTGTCTTCCAGTCGTATAAAATCGAGCATTGTAGGCGATTTTCATGCATGGCCCGGCAGCGGTTCCACGTTCCACCTCAAAGCCTGTGTTGATAATACTTAGAAAGGCGCTGACAGCTAGGGAAATCGCCTTCAATGTCGTGGACAACGCAGGCGGCTTCGCACGAATAACCTCTTCCAATGTTTTTTTACCGCAGATGGTTTCGTATGACTCACCGCCTTTAGTTTTTTTTCTAATACATACCCACCCCTGCTATTTGCTAACTAGCCCTGCAACTGAATTAGAACTGAAATTCAAATCGAACATTGAAATTCATATAACAAACAAATAACATAATTGCTTGACACAACAGTGCTACATACCACAAATAAAACAAAGTCCAAACAGTCCAACATGATATGTGATAAAACATGTAATGTACAACATAGATCCCAACTAGCAGGCCTCCAGTTAAGCACCACTGCCTCTTGCATACGGAGCTCCAACACCTCCAACATTAGAATCATGCTCGCCATCCTCTAACAAATAGATCGACCACCGTCAATACAAATAACTTGGCCGGTGATATAGGATGCCGTGGGCATACAGAGGAAGGATACAACCGACACGACCTCCGCTGGCTTGCCACTACGCCCCATCGGGATCCGCGAGTACTCTTTCTCCAGGGCCTCTGACTCTATCTGTTGGATTGAGAACAACCAAAGCCGTTGATATTTCCCTGCTATTTTTTTATAAGTAGTACTCGGATAAAAAAATTATAAGTGTAGAATATTTTAACAATAATTATGTTATATTATCTGACTAATGTTAGTAATTGTTGTGTATTTTTTAAATAGTTTATACGTTGGAACAAAGTTGGCAAAAAATAAATATGGTCACAATACGATCTCGACACGTACATCTTTGATCATGTCTGTCATGATCATGGACGGAGCAACGCCGTTCACACGAATATTGTCTCTAGCCCACTCAGTGGCGAGGCTCCTTGTAAGTTGGTTCATTCCTCCTGCATGTGAGCCAACACATATAGAGGGGAAAAAAAGAAACAAACTATTAGCCGCTCATAGGATGATTGAAATACTTTTTCATAAGCATATACTTGTCAACTGTATATCTACCTTTTGTAATGCTATAAAGTGTGAAGCATGGAAAGCCAACTGAGCCTGCAATGGAGGAGATGTTGACGATGCTTCCTCCTCCGCATATGGAGGCGTTGAGGAGGAGAGGGTGTGCTAGCTGACTGAGGTGGAAGCTCGACGATAAGTTAGTCTCCATCAGATGCGAGTAGTTGTTTTCCGTCAACTCTGTAGCCACTTTGTAAAACAATTGCCCCGCATTGTTCACCTGGATTGTAAATGTGCATTGTAAGAGAATTTTTCATAGTTTTCACGAATACTTGTTGAGATCATGTATTAGCCCCTTGGTTGAGGTATTTTCATTTGTTAAGAGGAAACTTTAAACAACAAGAAGTAACTTTATTAATATTTGATTCATTTGGTACAAAATTGAGGTTGTTTACTTCATATTAAAATTACACCTAAACCGAGCTCTCTCATGTCTTTGGCCGTCGGATTTCGTGTTTAGATCATTTCTGGCTGTTAGATCGTGTTTCAGGTCTAGTTTTCCGCAACCTGGTCCGCCTGTCCTAATGGGCCGCTATTTCAAGACATGTGGGTGATTGGGCTTTATTGGGCTGCTATACAAGCCTACAATATGTCTTTTTTTTGCGAGAAAACTTTCAATCTATTCATCTTCAATCATGGCAATACAACGAACACCGGAAATAATAAAAATTACATCCAGAGATACTTTTCAACTATTTGCACCATCTAACTTTTAATAATAAAAAACAATTCATCTTTTGAGACTTCATTTATGCATCAATAATTTGAAAAATCCTATTATTCTATCGCAAAAATAGACGGGCGGGCGAAAGGTGCTAGAGCTGGGAGCAAGACTGGTAGAGCGAGTAGCAAGTGAAGTATACACAGCGTCATAGGGGTGGAGGATCAATGTAGCAAGGCTAGAAGAAAAAGAAGACCCTGCTTCCTGCTAAAGTTGTTGTTCCTGAACGTTGCTGCTGTGCTTTAGTGGTTTTGATCTTTTGGTGATCGTTTTAAACTATGTAATTTCCTGCTGTTCGTGGTTGCAGACTGCAGACTTGTTCTTAGTTTGTGTTGCTGGACTCTCATTCTAGTAGTTTGTTCTAGGTTTGGATGCTTGGATGCTTGAGGTTTTCAGTAATGAAAATCGAAAGGGGAAAGCCCTCTTTGATCCAAAAAAAAAAAAGACGGGCGCGGCAACGCGCACCATCAATGATCTACTTCTTGTGATACTTGCACGGGAAGAGACTTTAGAAGCGTGAGTTAATGACGATATTGTGCCACTTTTCATGTGAAGACCGTATTTAGCATAAGATACAATGATTTCTCTTTCTCCACTAATTCGGTGCCTCCTTAGCTAACATCTGACAAGATAAGCTTAAGAAACGGCACAATGTAGTAGAGCATTTGGAGAGGTCGTAACGAATCAAACAATGGAGTTCCAAAATGTTTTATGTTGATAATTTGGATGCGTGAGTGTGATTTGACGTGGTCCTGTGGCACTTACTCATTGATCGGACCGAATAACTTTTCTAATGGCGACTATCTTCGAGCCGTCGAACAAAATACAGCTAGAGCTTACCAATATGTCAAGCTTGCCGCCGAAAGATTCCTTGACCGTCTCCATGAGCTTCTCCCTCGCAGCGCGCACGGAGACATCGCAGACGGAGACGGTTACCGCCAGCTTCTCCTCCTCCCACTGCCGGCGGCACTCTTCCAGCTCCGCCGCGTTGCGGGAGCACGTGTGCACCCGCGCCCCGAAGCCGGCAAGCTCCTCCACGATGGCGCGCCTACACAAGAGTCGAGCACGATGGCTAGCGAGTGAGTGACGCACTCTAAAACTCAAGAGAAACGTGTATTAGGTACCCTATTCCTTTGCTGCCGCCGGTGACGAGCGCCGTCGCGCTGGCCAGGCTCCACCTCTTCTCGCTGCCCGTCATATCTCCCTCTCCTCCGCCTGCAACGAATTAGATGTATGATCGATGCCGTTGTTCTTGTGTGTAGCGTACAAACCCTCACATCTACATTACCTTTAAGAAAAAATTAAGAGATAATGAGCCAATAACTGCCGCTGTGCAAGACTAGTTCCTGCCGTGCTAATCCAAGATACGTATATAAACTAATAAGTAGCCACTTGTTGTTTTAGAGCAGGCCGTACAGTTGGATTTTTGCTCTTGTTGTTTGTTGGTGTTAGACTCTTAGAAATGAACATGCACTACACTGGTCTTGATTCGTTAAAATATAAGAGCATTTTCAGTCGGACTTGACAAATCCGGCGCCTCAAATGCCCGCGGACGCGCCTGGGCACGTCCGCGGGCACTGACCGGGAACCCCTCAAATAATGTAGTCCACATCCGGACACCTCAATTACCATATCTCAAATTCATACAAACTCATCAAATACGTCGATGCACACACATCGTTTGGTTACTCCATCACTACTAACTAAACATGCCATCGGACTATCAAAATTTGGCATGTTTGGCTATGGTGGAGTTCATCCACGGCTGCCCTTGCCCTTCCCGGCGCCCTTGCCGTCCTTCTGGCGGATGTACCGGTCGAAGACGCAGTACAGATCGAGCCGGATCTGCTCGTCGCCAGAACTATCCTCACCGTCGTTGTCCTCCTTCTCCTCCTTCGGTGGCAGTCCGGCCATGGCACGGACCGCCCGATTCTGCTCTCGGGCGAGGGCGCGCGTGTTCCTCCGCTGCCATTTCTTCACAATGCCGGCGCGTATGGCTTCCTCCTCTACGGCCGCCCGCGCCGCCGCATTAGCCGCCTCCGCCACCGCCATTTCCGCCGTGATACGGGTCTCGGCGGCCCTTATCCTCTCCTTTCCACGGCAGGCCGCCCGTTCCCGGTGGGCCTCATAGTCTGCCCGACCGGTGATGGGGAAGGAGAGGTGTTCCGGCTGCCGGGACCGCGAGGGTCCAGCACCAGAGGACTCGAGCTCCCGGTGAGCCGACGCTATGGCGTCGCGGCGGACGGATCCGTCCGTCGGCCGGACGCTGTCCACCCGGGAGCGGAGGAGTGCAATGCGGACTGCCATTGCCTCATCCAACCCACACGAGATGACACATCAGTCGACGGATCCGGACTGGTCGGAGTCCGATCCGCTGCCTGCCATGGCGGAGAAGGCCGGAAACCGCCGGAGGTGAGCTCGGGTGGCGGAGGGGAGTGAAGGGAAGTGAAGTGAAGTGGTTAGGGTTTGCTCCGGCGAACGGATGGGGACGAATATATGTGGGGTCGGATGGACCAGCATGGGCCAGGTCCGACGTGACGGGTGTGCCCGGACGCGCCCGGGCGCCCCCATATCCATCCCATATTGAGCTGGATATGAGGGGTGCCGGTCAGCCCAGGCGTTTGAGGCCCGTTTGAGACGTCCGTCTAGATCGAAAAAACGTAACCGGTCAGTGACCGGGCGGACCATCCGGTCATATAAGACGGGTTTGAGGCGCCCGGCTGTAGATGCTCTAACATATTATGCCGTTTATAGAGTTTTGGCTGCTGGTGTCGACTACATTTCGCGTTTTGCTATTCGGGAGGTCCCATTTGACGCGCATTGCGTCAAATAGTCGACATTTCGCATAGCAGCTACCGACAGGACTGGCCCAGTGGCATGTACGGGTGCTGTAGTGCAAAAATATGCAGAAAGTCAAGTGCCCGTGAGAGCGCACAAGACGTCAAGATCGTGAGAGCGCACTGCTAGCCAAGGGAACTACAGAGGGTTCGTGTCTACAACAAAACAGCGAGATACCTTAAGAACCAATGGCAGCGGCAGATCAGATATTTGAAAACAAACCAAACGCAAAATGTTTTCAAAAAAGAATGTTCTTAACACTTTTGAATTTTTGAATGATTTTTAAAAAATTAAACTTTTTTTGCAAATGCGACCATTGTTTTGAAATCTATGAAAAATTTCTGAAATTCTGAACAAAAGTTGAAATTTGAACAATATTTTTAAATGGGTCCATTTTTTGAAATTCTGGACAAAATTTGAAAACACGAACAGTTTTTGGAATATGTGAACAGTTTCTGAAACGGAAACATTGTGGAAACTCCCAAACAAAATTTGAAAATAGGATTTTGTTTCAAATTTGCGAACAATTTATGAAAAATGGAACATTTTTTGACATTGCTAACTTTATATAAATCATGACATTTTTTAAAATTTGTGTTTTCCTTTAAAATGGGAACAATTTTGGAACAAAATTTTGAATATCTGTTTTTTCTTTTTGAAAAAGTGAAAAAAACTTGAAATTGCGAAGTTTTAATAAAAGCATGAACCAAAATTTGTTATTTGACCATTTGTTGTTATGTTTGAACAAAATTTGAAGATTTGAACATTTCTTGGAAAATGTGTACAGTTTTTAAAATTCCAAACATTTTTTTTACACAACACGAACACAAATTTGATATTCCAATTTTTTATAGAAAAAATCTAAGAATTTTTTATATTTGACGTTTTTTGGAAAAGCAGGAAAGAAAAACAAATAGAAAACAAGAAAACAAGAGAAAGAAAAAAAATGTAGAAAAAGAAACATGAATCGTTCAGGAACCTTGTAGAAGGTTCCCCAAACCGGAAAAACGGACATGAACCTGCTAGAAGGTTCCTAAAACCGAAACGAAGGAATAGGTTAAATCAGCCGGCTCAAGTGTGCTCTGGCTGTAGAGATTTGTGCATTTGGTCGACAGTTTGTCATAAAATGCGACAGATAGGTAATTCGTTACTATTCTTACGTTACATGAAAATAAAAACTGGTGCAACAAAAACTCAAAACTGTGCCCGAGCCCAAATAGTCTCGATATCTTGGCCGATTGTTTGTCTTGGGATTTGCGTTCCCCATTGTATTCTCAAACGTATATAGCATCTTTCCTTCTTTATTAGGTCATCGTGGTCCATGCGTGGAGCCCGCACAATTATTGACATCCTGGCTTAGTGCCCTAGACGGGAAGTGTAACGTTTCTGGTGACAGGTTTTCTAGGAATATATCACAACATAGATAGTATCATATACTAGTATCATATGCATGATACTAGTATATGATACTCCCCAAATATGTTTCAGCGGTACAGATTGCGAGAGCAGCTGGATTCGGGAGCCAAAACGATGCTTCCTTGACTTCCCTGGCCTGTAGCATAGCCAGTCTCTTCGACCTAATTACTATATGGATTCGGGAGTTCAAATAATGTAGTCCTTTTTTTTCTTTCATTTTATTGGCAATCCGCGTTCAAAGGCTTGGCCCATACTGGGACCTCGGACAGACTAGAGCAGCTCAGAGTATATAGGTCGAAGAGACTGGCTAGGCCTGGCCTGTAGCATCCCACAAGTCCACATAAAAAGGCTTGATGCCAGAGGTTTTTGAAAGAAAAAAGGCCGAGGTAGTAACATGCGTTGCAATTTTGTTTTTATTGTTGTGTGAACGGTGAGTATATTATGGACATATGTATGCACATTAGACTATTTTGTGTTTGTTCTTTTATATTATGGACTAGTATAAGTTTTATCCATTTTGTTTGCAAGTTTTTTTTATGTTAATTTTAAATTATCTTTCTTCTGTTAGGTAATATAAATGCCCTTAATTCATTCTTTCTTATAATAAATTTTTATGATAATTTGGTTTTATTTTTGTATATTTTTTAGTAACCAAAATTCATTAATTATTCATCTTTATATTGGAATTTGTACAACTTTTACGTGTTTACCATTTCATTTTTCCTTTTTCCGAGTGACTTTTTTCTTTAAGTGTACTTCTTATTATGTGTTATATTAGTGTGAAAAATTCATTATTATATGTTTATTCTTGCACATTAAAAAAATTGCTCAAAGTTTTTGCCATAATTTATTTAGTTTTATTTTTTTTTCACTTTCCTTCTTCTTTAAGAGTATAATACCGGTGCCATTAATTTTAGTTTCTAAGAAAACTTTGTTTTTTGAATTTGTGTGTGTATGTATACAGTCAAGTACTATACACTATGCGTGTAATTTATTCTAATTTTGCGAGTACATAAACAATGCAAGCTTGCAGTATATTCTTATTCTCACATAAAGAAAAGGATTTAACATAAGTCCTTATGCTTTATTGATGTTAGATATGTCTGTACAATATTTATACAATAGTTTCTCAATGTTTCTTTCAGGGTAAGCCATCTCATAATTCATTCTTCCTTAGAATGATGTTTTCCTTTGATTAAGTTGTTTATTTTTCTTGACATGTAACACGACAAATATAATCCTTTCACTCCTTCTTTCTTGAAACATAATTTATTTTTTAAATCAATCAACTTAAATCATAACATATAACTAAAGTTGCAACAGTTTACATTTGATCTTGCACAATACGAAAGAGTGCTAGTTTTGTGTAATCTATGTATATTTGATATATTCAAATTCATACATGGCAGGAAAGAGTTTACAATAACTCCTTTTGATGTTCCATGTTAGGCATGGTTGCATAATATTAATTTCTTATTACCTTTTTTGTGTTTTTAAGGTTAAACCACTCTCATAATCCAGTCTTCCTTACGAAAAAAATTCTTCTTAGTTTTTGTATGTTTTTTATTTTCTTCCTTCTTTTAGGGTAATATCAATGCCCATAATTCATTCTACAAAAATATATGTTTGTATTGTTTTTCATTTTATTTTTTATTTTAGGGTAATACCAATGTCCTTAATTCATTCTACCTTAGAACAACATATGGTTTTGTGTTTTTAGTATATGTCTTTCTTTATTAAGAAAAAATATTTTGTGCTAATGTTTTTTTACTCATGTTTTTGTCTGTTGCTTAGTTCACTTTTTCAGCGTTAGATTTGGCCTTATATTTGTGCACGCAACAGATGGTTGGTGTTGTAATCATGTGACACTATTAAAATTGGTGTTTGGAACTTCAAATTGAATTCATTTATGTATAATTACTATTATTAAAGTTGCACTAGTTTACAACTATTTTTGCATAGTATGGCAGAGTGCATGTTTTATATATTTTGTGTGCAGTTTTGTAGTATATTCTAATCCACACATAAATAAAAAGACTTTTGACATAAGTCTTTATGATTTATGCATGTTAGGTACGATTGTGAAATATTTTAATAGTTTAAAATTAATTTATTGTTGTTTCTTTTTGGGGTAAATTATTCTCATAATTAATTCTTCTTTACAAGGAAATTTTTCCTTTGTTTTTGTCTTTTTTGTCAGGTGACATAACAAATATAATTCTTTCTTCCTTAGAAAGAAACTTGATTTTGTTTTGAGAAATGATATTCAAGTGTCTCATATATTCCGGATGAGTTCTATTATAATTATAAAATATATTATTTTCACGTCGAGGACAACAAATATAATATCTTTTATGTTACATAGAAAAAGGAGATGGAGACGTGTACAAGCTAGTATCAATGCTTAAAAACAGGCACAGAATAGACTTGACTGCAAGGATTTGCCACACTTTTTTTTTTGCACATCAAAATGGAGTATTATTCAAAATTCATAGGGTTACAATCAAGTGACCGTAAGTCCTCACAGCATGGAGGACATCTACTCATCCACACCGCAGTACATGACTCAGTGCGGCTATAGTTGGCCAAACAATCTGCTACCCTATTCTGAGTTCTCTTAATTTTCTGTGGAACAAACTCCCTATCAACATCAACGACTTAACCTCAGCTACCAAGTGTGTCTGTAGGCCGAACGAGACAAGCTGTCACCTGAAAGGATTGAAAGTGCCTCTGAGGAAACTGATTGGACGATCATTGGTCGATCCATATGTTGAATAGCGAGAGCTAGCCATGCCTTGCATTAGTGCATGTATCTCCACCTCAAGAGCCTCATTGCAATGAAAGATTACTCGATATGCAGCAAAGATAATTGACCCATCCTCCCGTCATAAGACCATACCAGCACCAACATTACCATCTTGTACGGAGAATGACCCATCAACCGACAGTGCATTCCAGTCCGCAGGTGGCGGTGGTGAAGGGGCCGTCATTATCACATGTTGCACTACCAGACCTGGTGTCTCCTCTCGAACATGTATTTTTCCTTATATCATTTCCTCCAAAGTCTGCTTCCCTGTGAGATCGAGTGATTTATAATAGTTGTCAAGAAACACCTTTGTGATCTCCACCGGAGGCATCTCCTTTGCATGCATGATACGTCTCCAATGAATCTATAATTTTTTATTGTTCCATGCTATTATAGTATCAATCTTGGATGTTTATATGCAATTATATACCATTTTTGGGGACTAACCTATTAACCTAGTGCCCAATGTCAGTTGCTATTTTTTTGCTTGTTTTTGGCTTTTTAGGAAATCAGTACCAAACAGAGTCCAAATGCTACGAAACTTTTTGACGGTTTTTTTTTACCCAAGAGAGATCCTAGAAGGTTCGGGAGAAGACCAGAGGAGCCACGAGGGAGCGACAAGCTCACCGGGAGCCCCCTGGGGGGCGCCCCTGGGCTTGTGGGCCCCTCGTGGCACATCTTGACCTAATTCCACCTCTATAAATTCTCAAATATTCCCAATACATCAGGCAGCCACCCGACACACTTTGTCCGCCGCCGCAAGTCTCTGTTCTTTTGCGATCCCATCTGGAGGCCTTTTCTAGTACTCTGCCTGAGGGGGAATCGGTCACAGAGGGCTTCTATATCAACCTTGCTGCCCTTCCGATGATGCGTGAGTAGTTTACCACAGACCTACAGGTTCGTAGCTAGTAGCTAGATGGCTTCTTCTCTCTTTGATCTTCAATACAATGTTCTCCTCGATGTTCTTGGAGTTCTATTCGATGTAATCTTCTTTTGCGGTGTGTATATGATCAGATTATTCGTGAATATTATTTGAGTCTTCTCTGAATTCTTTTATGCATGATTGTTATATCTCTATATTTCTGTCTGATTTATCCGTTTGGTTTGGCCAACTAGATTGATTTATCTTGCAACGGGAGAGGTGCTTTGTGATGGGTTCAATCTTGCGATGCTCCATCCCAGTGACAGAAAGGGAAAGGACACGTATTTGTATTGTTGCCATTAAGGATAAAACGATGGGGTTTATTCATATTGCTTTGATGTACTTTGTCTACATCATGTCATCTTGCTTAAGGCGTTACTCTGTTTTTATAGCTTAATACCCTAGATGCATGCTGGATAGCGGTCGACGGGTGGAGTTATAGTAGTAGATGTAGGCAGGAGTCGGTCTTCTTATCTCAGACCTGATGCCTATATACATGATCATTGTCTTGAATATCGTCATAACTATGTGCTTTTCTATCAATTGCCCAACAGTAATTTGCCACCGTATGCTATGTGTTCGAGAGAGAAGCCTCTAGTGAAAACTATGGCCCCCGGGTCTACTTTTTATCATATATAAAATCCAGAAATACCTTGTTGCTTTTTTTTTCTATTTTATTTTATTTTAGCTATCTACCACTACGAGATTTGATCCTTGCAAATAACCACCGAGGGGATTGACAACCCCCTTGATCACGTTGGGTGCAAGTATTTTCTTTTGTGTGTGCAGGTGCTACTAATGAGGTTCTGTGTGGTTCTCCTACTGGATTGATAACCTTGGTTCTTAACTGAGGAAAGTACTTATCTCTACTGTACTGCTTCATCCTCTCCTCTTCGAGGAAATCCAACATAGCTCACAAGTAGCAATGCACCACATCATTCCTAGGTTGCCAGATTCTCTAGATAAGTGTTATGTATCCAATGTATCTATAATTTTGATTGTTTCATGCTATTATATTATCAATCTTACATGCTTTATATGCAATTTTATATCATTTTCTGGAACTAACCTATTAACTCAGTGCTAGTTCCTGTTTTTGCCTATTTTATTGTTTCGCGGAAAAACAGTACCAAACGAAGTCCAAACACGATGAAACTTTATGGTGTTTTTTTTCTGGACTAGAAGGTACCCTATAAGCTTCGGGGGGAGGCCAGAAGACGTAAGGGAGAGCCACAAGCTCACACGGCGCGCCCCCAAGGGGCGCCACCTGAGCTTGTGGGTCCCACGTATCTCCATTTGACCTAATTCCACTTCTATAAATTCCCATATATCCCAAAACCACCAGAGAGAGACCCAAAAACAATTATTTCGCCGTCGCAAGCTTCTGTTCTTCCGTGATCCCATCTGGAGGCCTTTTTTGGTACTCTATCGGAGGAAGAATAGATCATGGAGGGCCTCTACGTCAACCTTGCTACACCTCCGATTATGTGTAAGTAGTTTACCACAGACCTACGGGTCCATAGTGATTAGCTAGATGGCTTCTTCTCTCTCTTTGATCATCAATACAATGTTCTCCTCTGACTTCTACCCGATGTAATCTTCTTTTGCGGTGTGTTTGTTGGGATTCGATGAATTGTGGGTTTACGATTGAATTATTCATTGAACGTAATTGAGTCTTTTCTGAACTTTATTATCTATGATTGTTATAGCTATGTAATGCTTTCCGATCTATGGGTTTTGTTTGGCCAAGTTGATTCTTTTATCTTCAGTGGAAGTGGTGCATAGTAGTAGGTTCAATCTTGCAGTGTCCTCACCCAGTGATAGCAAGGGTAGCGAGGCACGTATTGTATTGTTGCTACTAAGGAGAAAACGACGGGGTTTAATCATATTGCTTGGTTTTTATTCTATCTGCATTATGTCATCTTGCTTAAAGTGTTACTCTGTTTGTCTGATACGTCTTCAACGTATCTATAATTTTTTATTGTTGCATGCTGTTATATTATCATTCTTGGATGTTTTACATTCATTTTATAGCAACTTTATATCATTTTTGGGACTAACATATTGACATAGTGCCCAGTGCCAGCTGCTGTTTTTTACTTCGCAGAATATCCATATCAAACGGAGTCCAAACACAGCAAAACTTTGTGGAGATTTTTTTTAGCCCAGAAGATAACTTGGGAGCCAAGGAAGTGCACGAGGGAAGGCCCGTGGGGCCCACCACCCACCTGGGCACGCCAGAGGCCTCTAGCTCGCCTGATGGGTGGTGGGGCCCACGGAGGTCCTTTCCACCGCCTCTCAGATCTATAAGTACCCAAATATTCCAGAAACCCTAGGGGAGTCGACGAAACACAATTCCAGCCGCCACAAGTTCCAGAACCACGAGATCCAATCTAGAGCCCTATTCCGACACCTTGCCGGAGGGGAACACGATCACGGAGGGGTTCATCATCCTCATTGGTACTCCTCCGATGATGCGTGAGTAGTTTACCATAGACCTACGGGTCCGTAGGTAGTAGCTAGATGGCTTCTTCTCTCTTTTTGATTCTCAATACAATGTTCTCCTCGATGTTCTTGGAGATCTATTTGATGTAACGACTTTTTGCGATGTGTTGGGATCCGATGAATTGCGAGTTTATGATCAGTTCTATCCATGAATATTTTTTGAGTCTTCTTTGATCTCTTATATGCATGATTGTTATAGCCTCGTATTTCTTCTCCGAAACTTTGGTTTGGTTTGGCCAACTAGATTGAGTTTTCTTGCAATGGGAAGAGGTGCTTTGTGATGGGTTCGATCTTGCAGTGTCCTCACCGAGTGACAGAAGGGGTAGCGGGGTACGCATGTATCGTTGCTATTAAGGATAAAAAGATGGGGTATATTCCTACATGAATAGATCTTGTATACATCATGTCATCGTTCTTATTGCATTACTCCGTTTCTCCATGTACTTAATACACTAGATGCATGCTGGATAGAGGTCGATGTGTAGAGTAATAGTAGTAGATGCAGGCAGGAGTCGGTCTACTAATCTTGGACGTGATGCCTATATACATGATCATTGCCTTGGATATCATCATAATTATTTTCTCTTCTATCAATTGCCCAACAATAATTTGTTTACCCACCTTATGCTATTTTCTCGAGAGAAGCCACTAGTGAAATCTACGGCCCCCGGGTCTATCTTTTATCATATTGTTTTCAGATCTATTATTCCAAAAACCCAAAAATACATTGCTCCACTTTTTCTTTATTTATTTTATTTTGTGTTTTCGCTAGATCTATTTATCCAATCTCATCCAATTTTATCTATCTTTTTACCATGAGGGATTGGCAACCCCTCTTACGCGTTGGGTTGCAAGTTTTTGTTATTTGTGTGCAGGTATCATTTACATAGTGTTGATTGGTTCTCCTACTGGATTGATAACCTTGGTTTCATAACTGAGGGAAATACTTACCATTGTTGTGCTCCATCATCCTCTCCTCTTCGGGGAAATACCAACGCAGATAGAAGCAATCAGGAAGAATTCCTGGCGCCGTTGCTGGGGAGACATCATCAACATCTATCATGTTTCTATCCACAAATCTCATCTTCTTGCAATTTACATTATTTGCCATTTGCCACTTCACAAAAATATTTTCCTTCTTTTTCGTTCGCCCTTTTCTCGTCCGATCTTTTGTTTGCTCGAATCTATCATCATGAGTGACTTTGGCATGGCAGAAACAGATGATGGCAGAACTCCTAAAATTGGACGTTCTGGCAATCTGGATGCTAAAGCTTTTGTTTTGGGACAAGGGAACGTTATAGGAAAAGAAACTATCCAAGAATTCTTCAATTGTGTTGGAACTTTGACTTGTGATGATGCTCCTATACTTAAAAGAACTAAAACTTATACGGAAGCTATTTCAGCATTAGTTCTGAAACTTGAGAATAGATTTATCCGTACTCATCCTACTTTGCAAAGATTGTTTTATGAGCTACCTGTTATAAAGGACCCAAAAGCTAAAAAAAATAGCCACCCTTGTTCTTATGAATGAATTTGATCACATAGTACGGGAATCTAGGGAGATCTTTGATTTTTATGGTATGAACCGTGAAAAACCGGTAATAGATGAGATCCTTTTCAATAGTGATTAGGTATTAAGACATTTGCTTGGTAATAATCAAATTTTTGATGAGAACCTTAAAAAGGAAATTCCTGTTTTGCATGTGATCCAACAAGTTTTCAATGATGTTAATCAACAATATTCTTGGATTGTAGCCTGGAATCAAAGGGGATACAAAGATGGAAAACTTGCTAATGCTAAAATTTCTATGGATAATGTGTTTCAAGTTATTTTTGAAAAACCTCCTGACAAAAACACATCTATGGAAAAGAAAACTAAAGATGACAATACTTGAATATATGCATTATGCCTAGCTAGGGGCATAAAACAATAACGCTTGTTGGGAGGCAACCCAATGAATAAAATTTATTTTTGCCTTTTTCTTTCTGTTCTTGAGTGTTTGCACAATTATGCTACTGTTATGATTGTGTTATTAATGTTTTAATTAGTGTTTGTGCCAAGTTAAGCCTTTAGGATAGCATTGGGTGATAGTTGATTTGATCCTATTGAAAAAAAGAAACTTTTGCGTCCAGTAGAAGAATTGTTAAAATTCACAAAAGCGACGAAAAAATCTGAATGTTTTACAGAAGATTGATATACAAATTGCCTCTATTTTTCATAATTTTTAGAATGTTTGGAGTTATAGAAGTATGAGTAAAATTCGAGTCTTTACAGGTTATTCTGTTTTTGACAGATTCTGTTTCCGTTGCATTGTGTGCTTATTTTGATGAATCTATGGATTGTATCGGGGGGTATAAGCCATGGTAAAGTTAGAATACAGTAGGTATAATGCAATAACAAAATATGAATGGGTTTGCAATAGTACTTAAAGCAAAGATGGGTTTTCTTATACTAACGGATCTCACGAAGGTTTTGTTAAGTTTTTTGTGATTGAAGTTTTCAAGTTTTGGGTGAGATCTCGATGGATGAAGGAATAAGGAGTGAAAAAAGCCTAAGCTTGGGGATGCGCATGGCACCCCAAGATAATATTCAAGGAGAACCAAGCAACTAAGCTTGGGGATGCCCCAGAAGGCATCCCCTCTTTCTTCTAACAACCATCGGTAATTTTACTTGGAGCTATATTTTTATTCGTCACATATCATGAGTTTTGTTTGGAGCATCGTGTATTATATGAGTCTTTGCTTGTTTTGCTTTTTAGTTTGTCGCAATCATCCTTGCTGGACACACCTATTTGAGAGAGCCATAATTATGCTATGATTTGTTAGAATTTCTCTATGTGCTTCACTTAAATTTTTTGAGCTTTGGAATTGCTCTAGTGCTTCACTTATATCTTTTTTAGCACGGTGGTGCTTTGTTATTTTGAAGAAATATGCTCTCATGCTTCACTTAGATTATTTTGAGAGTTAGTAATTTTGTTGAAGAAATTCTCTCATGCTTCACTTATATTATTTTGAGAGACAAAAATTATTTATGCTGATGTTCTTCACTTAAATTTGTTTGAGCTTGTTAAAAGAAATAATAATATATGAAACTAGTCCCAAAGTGATAGATATTCAAGAGGGATATAATAAAAACTTTCATGAAGATCATTGGACAAAATAAACTTGATTCTTTGTAATAGTTTTGAGATATGATGACAATAATATGTGAGTCATGTTGGTGAGTAATTATGCTTTAGTAAGAATATTGGTGTTAAGGTTTGTGATTCCCTATGAAAGCACAAAAGTCAATAGTTATGCAATGAAATTACATCCTACTTGTGTTGCATTATTCAGTGTTAGTTATGCTTAATGCTCATTTATGAGAATTTTTGTTTCTTGGTTGGTTGCTTCTCAATCTATTTGCTAGCCTTTCCTTGTACTAAGTGGGAATACTGCTTGTGCATCTGAAATAGTTAAACCCAGTTATGCCATATGAGTCCACCATACCTACCTCTATGCAGTATTTCCGTGCCGTTCTAAGTAAATTTGTGTGCCAACTCTAATTTTCAAAATGGATTTCCTTTTTGTGTGCCCGTACCGCTCATGAAGCAGCAGGGGGTGGCCAATATTTTTCCATGCTATATGTGTTATTCTCAAGATGAGTGTTTATTCAGTTGTCATTGCACGAGAGTGGGGCGGTAATAGGGATGGCCAGTCCCAAAATGAAAAAGAAATTTACTTTATGTTGTCAAATAATAAATTCCTTGGAAAGTGTTGGTATGGAAGGCACCCGTGGATATAGCTAGACATGGATTGTTAAAGAATGGTGGAAAAAGGAATAAACTTTATTTTATGTTTGGGAACCACCTATGATGTATCTATCATGGAAAGTATTGGGAATTACTCGGTCATTTTCGTTGACAGGAAAAGCATGCCTCTCAAAATATTTTATCTATCAATTTAAGCTTTGAGCTCTCGCACCTCTACAAATCTCTGTTTCCCTCTGCGAAGGGACTATCTATTTACTTTATGCAATTTTTATTTTTATTTGAGTCTCCATCTTCTCTTATAAAGCACCAACTAGGGAGCACTATGATCATACTTATGCATTGGATGTAGCTAATATTCAAGTGTGTTTCATGAATGGATCAATGATTCAGCATGATGGGCTAGGGATAACTTTCTTTAGTGTTGATATTTTGAAAGACATGGTTGTTTGTTGATATGCTTGAGTATTGAAGTCCTCATGTCAAATATAGACTATTAATTTGAACCATCTAAAAGTCCAAATGTCCATGCTACAAAAGAAAAGAATATGTGATGAACATGTCAGGCAGCATTCCACATCAAAAATTCTATTTTTATCATTTACCTACTTGAGGATGAGCAGGAATTAAGCTTGGGGATGCTGATACGTCTCCAACGTGTATATAATTTTTGTTTGTTCCATGCTCTTATATTGTCATTCTTGGATGTTT
This sequence comes from Thinopyrum elongatum, assembly GCA_011799875.1. Lineage (NCBI taxonomy): Eukaryota > Viridiplantae > Streptophyta > Magnoliopsida > Poales > Poaceae > Thinopyrum > Thinopyrum elongatum. The sequence goes on along the minus strand of CM022297.1, from coordinate 495,099,173 downwards.
TACATTCATTTTATAGCAACTTTATATCATTTTTGGGACTAACCTATTGACATAGTGCCGAGTGCCAGTTGCTGTTTTTTGCTTGTTTTTTACTTCGCAGAATATCCATATAAAGCGGAACACATCAAAACTTTTTGGAGATTGTTTTTAGCCCAAAATACAACTTGGGAGCCAAGGAAGTGCACGAGGGAAGGCCCGTGGGGCCCCACCACCCACCTGGGCGCGCCAGGGGCCCCTGGCGCGCCCAGGTGGGTGGTGGGGCCCATGGGGGGTTTCCTCCACCGCCTCTCAGCTCTATAAATTCTCAGATATTCTAGAAACCCTAGGGGAGTCGACGAAACACAATTCCAGCCGCCGCAAGTTCCAGAACCATGAGATCCAATCTAGAGCCCTATTCTGGCACCTTGCCGGAGGGGAACACGATCACGGAGGGGTTCATCATCCTCATTGGTGCTCCTCCGATGATGCGTGAGTAGTTTACCATAGACTTACGGGTCCGTAGGCAGTAGCTAGATGGCTTCTTCTCTCTTTTTGATTCTCAAGAAAATGTTCTTCTCGATGTTCTTGGAGATCTATTTGATGTAATGACTTTTTGCGGTGTGTTTGTTGGGATCCGATGAATTGTGAGTTTATGATCAGTTCTATCCATGAATATTTTTTGAGTCTTCTTTGATCTCTTAAATGCATGATTGTTATAGCCTCGTATTTCTTCTCCAAAACTTTGGTTTGGTTTGGCCAACTAGATTGATTTTTCTTGCAATGGGAAGAGGTGCTTTGTGATAGGTTCGATCTTGTGGTGTTCTCGCCCAGTGACAGAAGGGGTAGCGAGGCACGCATGTATCGTTGCTATTCAGGATAAAAAGATGGGGTCTATTCCTATATGAATAGATCTTGTCTACATCATGTCATCATTCTTATTGCATTACTCCGTTTCTCCATGAACTTAATACACTAGATGCATGCTGGATAGTGGTTGATGTGTGGAGTAATAGTAGTAGATGCAGGCAGGAGTCGGTCTACTAATCTTGGACTTGATGCCAATATACATGATCATTGCCTTGGATATCGTCATAATTATTTGCTCTTCTATCAATTGCCCAATGGTAATTTGTTTACCCACCGTATGCTACTTTCTCGAGAGAAGCCACTAGTGAAATCTACGGCCCCCAGGACTATCTTTTACCATATTGTTTTCAGATCTATTATTCCAAAAACCCAAAAATACCTTGCTGCACTTTTTTTTTGCTAGATATATTTATCCAATCTCATACAATTTTATCTATCTTTTTACCCGGGAGGGATTGACAACCCCTCTTATGCGTTGGGTTGCAAGTATTTGTTATTTGTGTGCAGGTACTATTTACATAGTGTTGCTTGGTTCTCCTACCGCATTGATAACCTTGGTTTCATAACTAAGGGAAATACTTACCATTGCTGTGCTGTATCATCCTCCCCTCTTTAGGGAAATACCAACGCAGATACAAGCAATCATTGTCATGAACTTAATACCATAGATGCACGCTGGATAACGGTCGATTGGTGGAGTAATAGTAGTAGATGTAGGCAGGAGTCGGTCTACTTGTCACAGACGTAATGCCTATGTACATGATCATGCCATGAATAACGTCATAACTATGCGCTTTTCTATCAATTGCCCAACAGTAATTTGTCTACCCACCGTATGCTATTTTTATGAGAGAGAAGCCTCTAGTGAAACTATGGCCCACGGGGTCTATTTTAATCATATTACAAAAACCAAAAATACCTTGCTGCAATTTTATTACTTTTATTTTACTTTGCAGTTTATCTATCTACTACTATCAGATTTAACCCTTGTAATTAACGAGTACAAGGGGATTGACAACCCTCTTGCCCGCGTTGGGTGAAATTATTTGCTCTTGTGTGTGTAGGTACTGCTAAAGGTTGTTTGTGTGCTTCTTCTATTGGTTCGATAACCTTGGTTATCTACTGAGGAAAATACTATCCACTACTATATTGTTTCACCCTTCCTCTTCGAGGAAAATCCCAACGCAGCTCACTGATGGGGAACGTCGCATGAAAATCAAAAAAATTCCTACGAACACCCAAGATCCAATCTAGGAGATGCAAAGCAATGAGAGGGGAGTGTGTCTACATACCCTTTTAGACCAAAAGCGTTAGCATCGTAACGCGGTTGATGTAGTCGTACTCTTCACGATCCAATCCGATCTAGTGCCGAACGGACGACACTTCCGAGATTAGCACATGTTCAACTCGATGGCGTCCTCTCCTTCTTGATCTAGCAAGAGAGGGAGAGGAGGTAGATGAGATCGGTGAAGGAAATATGTGCTAGAGGCAATAATAAAGTTGTTATTTTATATTTCCTTATTCATGATAAAGGTTTATTATTCATGCTAGAATTGTATTGATCGGAAACCTAAATACATGTGTGAATACATAAACAAACACTGTGTCCCTAGTGAGCCTCTACTTGACTAGCTCATTGATCAAATATGGTTATGGTTTCCTAACCATGGACATGAGTTGTCATTTGATAACGGGATCACATCATTAGGAGAATGATGTGATGGACAAGACCCATCCGTTAGCTTAGCATAATGATCGTTCAGTTTTATTGCTATTGCTTTCTTCATTTGAAATACATATTCCTTCGACTATGAGATTATGCAACTCCCGGATACCAGAGGAATGCCTTGTGTGCTATCAAACGTCACAACGTAACTGGGTGATTATAAAGATGTTCTACAGGTATCTCCGAAGGTATTTGTTGAGTTGGCATAGATCGAGATTAGGATTTGTCACTCCGAGTATCAGAGAGGTATCTCTAGGCCCTCTCGGTAATACACATCATAAGCTTGCAAGCAAACTACTAAGGAGTTAGTCACGAGGTGATCTATTACAGAACGAGTAAAGAGACTTGCCGGTAACGAGATTGAACTAGGTATGAAGATACCGACGATCGAATCTCGGGCAAGTAACATACCGATGGACAAAGGGAATTACGTATGTTGTCATAACGGTTCGACCGATAAAGATCTTCATAGAATATGTAGGAGCCAATATGGGCATCTAGCTTCCGCTATTGGTTATTGACCAGAGAGGTGTCTCGGTCATGTCTACATAGTTCTCGAACCCGTAGGGTCCGCACGCTTAACGTTCGATGACGATATAGTGTTATATGAGTTATGTGATTTGGTGACCGAATGTTGTTCAGAGTCCCGGATGAGATCACGGACATGACGAGGAGTCTCAAAATGGTCGAGAGGTAAAGATTGATATATAGGACGATGGTATTCAGACATCAGAAGTGTTCCAGAGGGTACCAGGTACGTATCGGGTCACCGGAAGGGGTTCCGGGCACCCCCGGCAAAAGATATGGGCCTTATGGGCCAAGAGGGGAAACGCACCAGCCACAAGGGGCTGGTGCGCCCCCCATTTGGGCCGGCCTAAGGAGGGGAAGGAAAGGGGAGAAGGGAATGGAAAGTGTGGATTAGGATTCCCACTTCCTTCCCTCACCCCCCTCTTTCCTTCTCCCTCGGTTAAATATGGCAGGGGGCGCCACTTGGGGAGGACCCCAAGTAGGATTCGGCCTACTTGGGGCGCCTCCTGGCAGCCTCCTCTCTCCCTCCCACCTATATATATGTGGGACGGGGGCGCCTAGCACACCCCAGACAATTGCCTAGCCGTGTGCGGCGCCCCCCTCCACCGTTTACACCACCGGTCATATTTTCGTAGTGCTTAGGTGAAGCCCTGTGGAGATCACTTCACCATCACCGTCACAATGCTGTCGTGCTGACGGAACTCATCTACTACCTCGACGTCTTGCTGGATCAAGAAGGCGAGGGACGTCACCGAGCTAAACATGTGCAGAACGCGGAGGTGCCGTGCGTTCGGTACTTGATCGGTTGAAGCGCGAAGAAGTTCGACTACATCAACCGCGTTGTGAAATGCTTCCACTTACGGTCTACGAGGGTACGTAGACACACTCTCCCCCTCGTTGCTATGCATCTCCATGGATAGATTATTGCGTGTGCGTAGAATTTTTTTTGTTTTCCATGCAACGCTTCTCAACAGTGGCATCATGAGCCAGGTCTATGCATAGATGATATGCACGAGTAGAACACAAAGAGTTGTGGGCGGTCATAGTCATACTGCTTACCACCAACGTCTTATTTTGATTCGGTGGTATTGTGGGATGAAGCGGCCCGGACCAACCTTACATGTCCACGCACATGAGGCCGGTTCCACCGACAGGCATGCAACTAGTTTTGCATAAAGGTGGCTCGCGGGTGTCTGTTTCTCCTACTTTAGTTGAATCGAATTTTACTACGGCCGGTCCTTGAAGAAGGTTAAAACAGCAAACTTGATGAATCACCATTGTGGTTTTTGCAGTAGGTAAGAACGGTTCTTGCTAGAAACCCGTAGCAGCCACGTAAAACTTGCAACAACAAAGTAGAGAACGTCTAACTTGTTTTTGCAGGGTATGTTGTGATGTGATATGGTCAAGACATGATGTGATATATGTTATTGTATGAGATGATGATGTTTTGTAAGATATCAGGCAACCGGCAGGAGCCTTATGGTTGTCTCTTTATTGTATGAAATGCAAACGCCATATAATTGCTTTACTTTATTGCTATGAGTTAGCAATAGTTGTAGAAGCAATAGTTGGCGAGACAACCACGATGCAACGATGGAGATCAAGGTGTTGAGCCAGTGACGATGGAGATCATGACGATGCTTTGGAGATGGAGATCAAATGTAACAGCCCGGTTTTCGCTCCCTGTTTTTTTTTCCTTCGCGGGATTTGACTCCCGTCTTTTTTCTCGGTGTTATCGGATTTCTCTAGCTCTTGGGAATATGAAGATGGTCATTTAGTCTTGCCTTCCCTATCCAACCCGAGATCCTCTTAAGATCAACCCTGCCACCCAAGATCTATTCTCCGGACTTTGCCACCGAAACCCTACCTTCCGAGTTGCCGGAAGGGAAACCCTGATCCTCTCCATTGCAAAGGAACCTCAATTTCCTTTGATCTATTGCCTCCCAAACTTTTCCTAATGATCATCCCTCATCCATAAACCCTGGATATGCAAAAATATTGCCAAGTCATTTGCAATATTTTTCAATTACAATTAATTCCTTTTTCTGCCAGTCAAAGGAATTAAATCCAGGAAAATATCTATCCATCTCCAAAGCTCATGAAAACTTGTGGAGATATTCTTTGTGATCATATTGAGCTCCCATAAAAATATTGGCTATAATTAAATAAGGGAAATTGCATTTTCCTATTTAATGCCAATATTGCATTTTGGGCAGTTTCTAAACCATTTTGGTAGCCAGGAAAAATCCAAAATAAATTGTGGAGCTTGTCATATCCATATATTCACCATTTACACCAAGAACCCAAGTTCCACCCATTAAAGTTTGAGCACAGCATCCATTTGCAAATTCTGTTCAGATTTTCACTTTGCAAAGGAAGTGCTTGAACCCTTGATATTTTTGAGCTGAAATTTTTCATGGTGGTTAAGATTGCTAAATCACTTATGGAAACCAAAAATCAGCTCAATCCATCTATCCATTCATCCACAGAAATTTTCTGAAGTTTCTGTCCATTTGGAAGTGCTGTGAAGGAGGTACCATATAGGCATTTCCAAATAAGCTGAAACTTTTCCAGCACCTTCATATATTCAAATCATCACCCTCCACCAAAATTCAGCTCATTTCATCAAACCATTTGAGCACAGGTTCAAATTCCATTTTCTGGACCAGATTTGGCATTACAAAGGAAGTGTATTCAAATCTTGTCCAAATGCCTTCAAAATTTTCCAGGATATAGTCCTTCCTACCCTATTTCATTTTTACAGGGTCTCAGCACCTCACCCTCATCCATTTCTCCTCTAGAATCTAGTAAAGTTTGCTGTTAAAATCTATTTCTGCTAGGTTTACTCATCCTAGAGCTATTTAGGTTGTTCCAGCCTCTTGTCCCACCTATTTGAGTAGTGAGGCACCTGTTTGACATGGCCTGGCAGGCAGACACGGGCCGGAGCGTGCGGTGCGCGTGGTGACCACGTAGTGGGCGTGCAGAAACGGCGCTCTGCGCTCGGCCTGCTCCGTTCGGTCACCTCTGGCCGGCCCTGGCTTGTCCGAGCTTGTCTAGTGGCCTCGCCGCACCCACGTACCCCTCTCCCGCACCTTCTTCCCTCCAGTTTCTTCCTCCTCGCGCCACGTCGAGCTCCGCCGCAGTTCTGTCCGCCCGTGACCCTCGAGACGTCACGTCCCCCCGTTGGCTCCTTCCTCCCCGAGCCGTCCCCTCCTTCTGAGCGTGTCAGGTCGGCACCGTGCACGTCCACGGCCAGCTCACTGCGAGCGCCAGTGCGCGGCTAAGACCGACACGGCAGCCGCTCTTATCACCTCGCCGCGGCCAGGCTATATATAGGCCCTCCTCGCACTCCTCGAGTTCACGAGTGGACTCCCCTCCACTCTAGGTTCCTCCCCAACCTCTCACCTGAGCTCGAGGAGCTCTCCTGCTCCTCCATTAGCCGTCTCGGCCGCCTCGGCCTTCTCCTAAATTGGAGCCGCCCGCACTCTCTCTCTCTGCTCTACCACTGCAAGTGGACTTTCCTCACCTCCGCAAACCTCCCCATGCCCTTGCCTAGCCATACCCCTCGCCAGAACCCCGCCATTGCCGAGGAGCCGCCGCCCACTGCCCTGTCTCGCCACCGCGTCTCCGGCCTTCCCCGAGCCCCGTTCTATCCATCTCTGGATGCGGCGTTCGCCGGCACATCCTCCCGTCCACTCGCCCGCCGAGGCAGCTCACCGGAGCACCAGAACCCCGTCGGAGCCGAGCCTTGTCCACCGCGACAGAGGTCGCCCTTACCTCGGTCCTCCCCTGCACCTGTGGCCTGTCTCCCCGGATGCGCCTCACCGCGGTGAGCATTCCGGTGGCCGGAGCTGCGCGAGGGATGGCCTGTGCCGTCGGGGAACGCCGGCGCACGCGGTCGGCCTCGCCTCTGCCTCAGCCGTCGGGAGGAGGAAGAAGGAGATGGAGGGAGGAGAGAGAAGGAGCATGGGGCCCACCTGTCGGCGTCCCACGGCTGGCCACGTCGGATAAGTGGACGCGCCCTCGGCGCGTTTCCGTTTTTCATGCGGGAAGGCGTATTCTGCTGAAATGCGCGACCGGCCACACTGTTCAGGGACCCGGATGTGATTATTCTTTTTGCAGATCAGTCCCTGGTAGAAAAACCTTTGTAACTTTTCATCTGTAACCCCGATTCAGGTGAATCCAACGCTCACTTCTTCGTCTCGTCGAGACCGTTCCGATGGTATCACTTTCACAATGTTTCCACACTGTGAAAATGACCATTTTGCCCTTGCCCTCTATCAGCCCCCTCCGAGAGAGAACTTTTCCGGCGAATTCTTCCGCGGCTTCACCGCACTTCTTCCCAGAGTATTCCTTCGACCTCAGGCAAGCCGACCATCTGATATATGCCCTAAAGCATTGCTCTATGTTATTCTTGTGTGTTTAACCTAATAATGATGCCCGTGCTAGAACTACTTAAATTCCTGTTAGTTTGTATTCATCATTTACATTACTGGATCATGAATATCATTCCTGTGTTAATGACTTATTATGATGCTATACGGAGATGGTTTGTTTATGCCGTTGTTACCTCATACATAGTTAACACCAGGTCAAGTTATTCATGATGGATATCCCTGCCGGTTAAGTACTTGCTAAAACTGAACATAGTGGTTGATCTTGAGTCACCTGTCCGGGCTTATTCGTGCAACCACATTTGCCGGTATGGGACGGCCTTGACTTGGTCTGGATCCATGCTCTTTCACCGGTACCTCCATGCAGGGAGGGTTATGCGTGTGTGCTACCCTGATCAGGTAGGCGGCGATAACCCTGTGAGCCCAGTTGAGTTGTTTGGTTACCCGTCCCCGTTTGGGACAGTGTAATTTGGCCACGACGGTGGCAGGTGTCACGAGGTGACAAGGGGCCACCCAGGGCTTGACTCCGGGGGAGGATGATTGCCGGTGGTACGATGGGAGAGTCACGGGTCAGGCAGGTTTCCTTGGAGCAACACTGGTCCACCCGAATGGGATCACGAGGTCAGTGCTCCATAGTGTGGGTAAAGTGCGCAACCTCTGCAGAGTGTAAAATCTATTCGAATAGCCGGGTCCACGGTATTGGACAGCCCGTCCAGACCTCACTAGGTGGTCAACCGTAATGATGATAATAATAGTGAAAGAACCTGTCCTGCATAGATATCAGATGTTGTCTGAGATATGGTATGTTAGCCATGGGATGGCTATGGAAGAGATGGTCAGATGACCGAAAGACTTGGATTGGACTCGAATCAGTTTCAGATTGGATCATGAGAATGTTCGGATTATGGATTATTTACTTGATATGCTTTACTTTACTGTACTTTACTTCAGTAGTTATCTTGCTAGATAACCCTGTTATGTCATGATGATCAATGCTGCTGGATGTTTAATCATGCTAGATAATCTTGCTACGGCATGATAATTAATAATGCTAGAAAGGTATGCTATGCCATGATAATTAATGTTGCTCTAATAACAAATACATGCTTGAATGCCATGGATTGCATTGCTTGGTGTATATGTTAGTTTGGTTTGCTTGCGAGTACATTCAAAAGTACTCAGCGGCCTTCAATGTGGCCAGGTTCACGTAAGGATCCGTCGTCGAGGAGCCGGAGCGTTCGCGGGCTAGGAGAGTAACCCAGTCAGATCCATGTGGATTGGAGCCGCACCAGGACCTTGCTGCCTTAGATAGAGGTTTTCCGCTGCCACCCCTTTGTAACTATCATGTAAGACTTATATACCCATTAATAGAAATGCCTGTGTTCTTGATACTTGTTGTAAACGCGCATGCCAGAGTGATTTCCTGGGCTGGTATGTGTGGCGACCGTCTGGCTACAGGGGTACTCAGGCGGGGCTCCACAATGGATGGTATCAGAGCCGCCAGGCTGACTATAGGTTACCCCTAGCTGGACTTCATTGTCTTGTGCTCAGTAGAAAGCCCAGATGGATTTCAGCCATCTTTGCTAAGCAAGCATGGCTACTATTGATCATAAGGCAACCCCATAGCTTTTGGCTCTATCAGACCCCAACTCTCGTGGCCTTTGCCTCCGGTGTGAAATGCTCGCACCCGACAATGACCCATGAGCCCTGAACCCCTAGGTAAACCAGATATCCTTACCCTGCTTGCTAGCCATGGCATTTCTCTCCTTAACTCTAGTTTCCTTTGGGAAACACTTATAAATTCCATCTATCCCCAATAACCCTAGAATCCCACGACCATAGCCATCGTGCATCGAGTATGATGTTCCCTCGAGAAGTAGTAGAAGCTTGACACCATTGCTACCAGGAGCACTGTGTGGTTTCGCTTCTAAGTCCTCAGAGGTGCATCGAGTGCGCTATACTAGTTATGCTAGTGGATCTTCGGCCACATGTGTAAGGTCCGCAAAAATTTGAGCTTTGTTTGCTTTTTGGTTTTCGCGGTTTTTGTTTCTTTTCTCGGTTCCATTTCTTCGCTCCGACTGGATCCATCCGCAAGTGCCGTCAAGAAGACTAGTATACAACTTGGATAATACCCAATAATCCAAATTCAGCAAGAGTCAAGACAAGTCAATTGCCTGATATTCAGAATAGTAACACATGATCTGTCAAGAATGAAGGATGGGCCAGAAGCAAAATCTGTGTGCAACAGACAAGGCTAGAATATACCTCAGAAGATTGACCTCAGATCACACCTAAGGAGCAGTCAGATGGGCTACCAAGAATGAACACCAGTAGGGACGAATGATTTCGTCCTCGACACAAGGATTATTGCAGTCAGTGGGGTGAACCTTGAGACTTTTCTCAACGGACTCAAGAATCATTTACTACCCACCGAAGACATATTTCAAGAATGTGAAGGTGCCAAGAGCAGCAACAAACTCTGGTACGTTGGTACAAATTTCAAAGTAAATTTTGGAATTCTCGGGTGCAAATACAAAATTTTCTAGGCACTGTGAGCAAGGTTTGCAAGGAATATGGATGAGCTCATGGCTGCCCAGAATCACTGAGCTTCCAAGCATCCAGAATCAAGGAGCACCTAACATGATTGGAAACTCAGCTGAACCGAATGGAATTATCCATCAATTGCTTACTATCTACAACACTTGGTTTGAATGCAAAAGGTATTCCAAATTAATTAACAACGTGAGCTCTGCATCAGTTGTGCAACCTTTACAGCAACAATGATCAGACCGGCAGAAGGATAAGTGATGTGTGTGACCAATGAAATATCTTCAGTTAAGGTATGGCCTATACCAAATTTGGCTCCGCCATGGAGTAAACTCTGGATACTTCGGAAAGAAGCCAGAATCGGCCATAGATTCGACCGCATATCACCGTAAAAGACTTCTGGTATATGAAACCCAGCCTTCCTCCATAAGCTACCGAGAGAAGTTTACGACGCAAGACTGCCAATCTTCCTTGGTACGCCACTTGGTGAGAAAATCTTCTGGGTTACGACACTCCTATTTTCCACCGCGTGCTACCGCGGAAAGCTTCTGGCATAAGGCACCTAACCTTCCGCAGTAAGCCACATGAAGAAAACTTCTGAGGTATGTGTTGGAAATATGCCCTAGAGGCAATAATAAAATGGTTATTATTATATTTCCTTGTTCATGATAATTGTCTGTTATTCATGCTATAATTGTGTTATCCGGAAATCGTAATACATGTGTGAATACATAGACCACAACATGTCCCTAGTAAGCCTCTAGTTGACTAGCTCGTTGATCAATAGATGGTTACGGTTTCCTGACCATGGACATTGGATGTCATTGATAACGGATCACATCATTAGGAGAATGATGTGATGGACAAGACCCAATCCTAAGCCTAGCACTAGATCGTGTAGTTCGTTTGCTAAAGCTTTTCCAATGTCAAGTAACTTTTCCTTAGACCATGAGATTGTGCAACTCCCGGATACCGTAGGAGTGCTTTGGGTGTACCAAACGTCACAACGTAACTGGGTGACTATAAAGGTGCACTACGGGTATCTCCGAAAGTGTCTGTTGGGTTGGCACGAATCGAGAATGGGATTTGTCACTCCGTGTGACGGAGAGGTACCTCTGGGCCCACTCGGTAGGACATCATCATAATGAGCTCAATGTGATCAAGGAGTTGTTCACAGGATGATGTGTTACGGAAACGAGTAAAGAGACTTGCCGGTAACGAGATTGAACAAGGTATCGGTATACCGACGATCGAATCTCGGGCAAGTATCGTACCGATAGACAAAGGGAATTGCGTACGGGATTGATTGAATCCTCGACATCGTGGTTCATCCGATGAGATCATCGAGGAGCATGTGGGAGCCAACATGGGTATCCAGATCCCGCTGTTGGTTATTGACCGGAGAGTCATCTCGGTCATGTCTGCGTGTCTCCCGAACCCGTAGGGTCTACACACTTAAGGTTCGGTGACGCTAGGGTTGTAGAGATATTAGTGTGCGGTAACCTGAAAGTTGTTCGGAGTCCCGGATGAGATCCCGGACGTCACGAGGAGTTCCGGAATGGTCCGGAGGTAAAGAATTGTATATAGGAAGTCCAGTTTCGGCCACCGGGAAGGTTTCGGGGGTAATCGGTATTGTACCGGGACCACCGGAAGGGTCCCGGGGGTCCACCGGGTGGGGCCACCTATCCCGGAGGGCCCCATGGGCTGAAGTGGGAAGGGAACCAGCCCCTGGTGGGCTGGTGCGCCCCCCTATGGGCCTCCCCTGCGCCTAGGGTTGGGAACCCTAGGGGTGGGGGGCGCCTCCACCTGGCTTGGGGGGCAAGCCACCCCTTGGCCGCCGCCCCTCCCCTCAGATTGGATCTGAGGGGGCCGGCCCCCTCTCCCCTTCCCCCTATAAATAGTGGAGGGGTGGGAGGGAGGACACACCCCAGCCCCTGGCGCCTCCCTCTCCTCCCGTGACACCTCTCCCTCTCGTTGGTGCTTGGTGAAGCCCTTCCGAGATCCCGCTGCTTCCACCACCACGCCGTCGTGCTGCTGGAACCTCATCAACCTCTCCTTTCCCCTTGCTGGATCAAGAAGGAGGAGACGTCTCTCCCAACCGTACGTGTGTTGAACACGGAGGTGCCGTCCGTTCGGCGCTCGGTCATCGGTGATTTGGATCACGACGAGTACGACTCCATCAACCCCGTTCTCTTGAACGCTTCCGCTCGCGATCTACAAGGGTATGTAGATGCACTCCCCTCTCTCGTTGCTAGATGACTCCATAGATTGATCTTGGTGATGCGTAGAAAATTTTAAAATTCTGCTACGATCCCCAACAGTGGCATCATGAGCCAGGTCTATGCGTAGTATCTTGCACGAGTAGAACACAAAGTAGTTGTGGGCGTCGATTTGTCAATTTTCTTGCCGTTACTAGTCTTATCTTGATTCGGCGGCACTGTGGGATGAAGCGGCCCGGACCGACCTTACACGTACGCTTACGTGAGACAGGTTCCACCGACTGACATGCACTAGTTGCATAAGGTGGCTAGCGGGTGTCTGTCTCTCCCACTTTAGTCGGATCGGATTCGATGAACAGGGTCCTTATGAAGGGTAAATAGAAATTGGCATATCACGTTGTGGTTTTGGCGTAGGTAAGAAACGTTCTTGCTAGAAACCTATAGCAGCCACGTAAAAACTTGCAACAACAATTAGAGGACGTCTAACTTGTTTTTGCAGCAAGTGCTTTGTGATGTGATATGGCCAAAGGATGTGATGAATGATATATGTGATGTATGAGATGATCATGTTCTTGTAATAGGAATCATGACTTGCATGTCGATGAGTATGACAACCGGCAGGAGCCATAGGAGTTGTCTTAATTTATTATATGACCTGCGTGTCATTGAAATTCGCCATGTAATTACTTTACTTTATTGCTAACCGTTAGCCGTAGTAGTAGAAGTAATAGTTGGCGAGACAACTTCATGAAGACACGATGATGGAGATCATGGTGTCATGCCGGTGACGATGATGATCATGGAGCCCCGAAGATGGAGATCAAAAGGAGCGAAGTGATAATGGCCATATCATGTCACTATTTTGATTGCATGTGATGTTTATCATGTTTTTGCATCTTATTTGCTTAAAACGACGGTAGCATATAAGATGATCCCTCACTAAAATTTCAAGAAAGTGTTCCCCCTAACTGTGCACCGTTGCGAAGGTTCGTTGTTTCGAAGCACTACGTGTTGATCGGGTGTGATAGATTCTAACGTTCGAATACAACGGGTGTAAGCCAGATTTACACAGCAATACACTTAGGTTGACTTGACGAGCCTAGCATGTACAGACATGGCCTCGGAGCACAAGAGACCGAAAGGTCGAACATGAGTCGTATAGAAGATACGATCAACATGGAGATGTTCACCGTTGATGACTAGTCCGTCTCACGTGATGATCGGACACGGCCTAGTCGATTCGGATCATGTATCACTTAGATGACGAGAGGGATGTCTATCTGAGTGGGAGTTCATTACATAATTTGATTAGATGAACTTAATTGTCATGAACTTAGTCTAAACGTTACATATCTACCTTGTAGATCAAATGGCCAACGCTAATGTTACCCTCAACTTCAACGCGTTCCTAGAGAAAAACAAGCTGAAAGACGATGGTAGCAACTATGCGGACTGGGTCCGTAACCTGAGGATTATCCTCATAGCTGCCAAGAAATCATATGTCCTTGAAGCACCGTTAGGTGGCCCACCTGCTCTCCCAGCACTGCCAGACGATTTGAACGTTTGGCAGACACGCACCGATGATTACTCCTTCGTTCAGTGCGGCATGCTCTTCAGCTTAGAACCGGGGCTCCAAAAGCGTTTTGAGCATCACGGAGCATATGAGATGTTCGAAGAGCTGAAAATGGTTTTCCAAGCTCATGCCCGGATCGAGAGATATGAAGTCTCCGATAAGTTCTACAGCTGTAAGATGGAGGAAAATAGTTCTGTCAGCGAGCACATACTCAAAATGTCTGGGTTGCACAGCCGCTTGTCTCAGCTGGGGATTAATCTCCCGGATGACGCGGTCATTGACAGAATCCTCCAGTCGCTTCCACCTAGCTACAAGAGCTTTGTGATGAACTTCAAGATGCAGGGGATGGAAAAGACCATTCCCGAGGTATATGCGATGCTGAAGTCAGCGGAGGCAGAGATCAGAAAGGAACATCAAGTGTTGATGGTGAATAAAACCACTAAGTTCAAGAAGGGCAAGGGTAAGAAGAACTTCAAGAAGGACGGCAAGGGAGTTGCCGCGCCCGGTAAGCCAGCTGCCGGGAAGAAGTCAAAGAATGGACCCAAGCCTGAGACTGAGTGCTTTTATTGCAAGGGAACCGGTCACTGGAAGCAGAATTGCCCCAAGTACTTAGCAGATAAGAAGGCCGGCAATACCAAAGGTATATGTGATATACATGTAATTGATGTGTACCTTACCAGCACTCGTAGTAGTTCCTGGGTATTTGATACCGGTGCGGTTGCTCATATTTGTAACTCAAAGCAGGAACTGCGGAATCAGCGTAGACTGGCAAAGGACGAGGTGACGATGCGCGTCGGGAATGGTTCCAAGGTCGATGTGATCGCCGTCGGCACGCTACCTCTGCATCTACCTACGGGATTAGTTTTAAACCTCAATAATTGTTATTTAGTGCCAGCTTTGAGCATGAACATTGTATCTGGATCTCGCTTAATGCGAGATGGCTACTCATTTAAATCTGAGAATAATGGTTGTTCTATTTATATGAGAGATATGTTTTATGGTCATGCCCCGCTGGTGAATGGTTTATTTTTATTGAATCTCGAACGTGATGTTACACATGTTTATAATGTGAATGCCAAGAAATGCAAGGTTGATAACGATAGTCCCACATACTTGTGGCACTGCCACCTTGGTCATATCGGTGTTAAACGCATGAAGAAACTCCATGCAGATGGACTTTTGGAGTCTCTTGATTATGAATCATTTGACAGATGCGAACCATGCCTCTTGGGCAAGATGACCAAGACTCCGTTCTCCGGAACAATGGAGCGAGCAACCAACTTATCGGAGATCATACATACTGATGTGTGTGGTCCAATGAATGTTGAGGCTCGCGGTGGTTATCGTTATGTTCTCACCCTCACCGATGATTTGAGTAGATATGGGTATGTCTACTTGATGAAGCACAAGTCTGAGACCTTTGAAAAGTTTAAGGAATTTCAGAATGAGGTTGAAAATCAACGTGACAAGAAAATAAAGTTCTTACGATCAGATCGTGGAGGAGAATATTTGAGTCATGAATTTGGCACGCACTTAAGGAAATGTGGAATTGTTTCACAACTCACGCCGCCTGGAACACCTCAGCGTAACGGTGTGTCCGAACGTCGTAATCGCGCTCTATTGGATATGGTGCGATCTATGATGTCTCTTACTGATCTACCGCTATCTTTTTGGGGTTATGCTTTAGAGACTGCCGCATTCACTTTAAATAGGGCACCGTCAAAATCCGTTGAGACGACACCGTATGAATTATGGTTTGGGAAGAAACCTAAGCTGTCGTTTCTGAAAGTTTGGGGATGCGATGCTTATGTGAAGAAACTTCAACCAGAGAAGCTCGAACCCAAGTCGGAAAAATGCATATTCATAGGATACCCTAAGGAAACTATTGGGTATACCTTCTACCTAAGATCCGAGGGCAAGATCTTTGTTGCCAGGAATGGATCCTTTCTAGAGAAAGAGTTTCTCTCGAAAGAAGTAAGTGGGAGGAAAGTGGAGCTTGATGAGATGGCCCTCGAACCGGAGAGTAGCGCAGCACAGGAAAATGTTTCTGTGGAGCCTGCACCGGCTAGAGAGGAAGTTAATGATAATGATCATGATCAAGCTACCACTGAACTTCGAAGGTCCACAAGGACACGTTCCGCACCAGAGTGGTACGGCAATCCTGTCATGGAAATCATGTTGTTAGACAACAGTGAACCTTCGAACTATGAAGAAGCGATGGCGGGCCCGGATTCCGACAAATGGCTTGAAGCCATGAAATCCGAGATAGGATCCATGTATGAAAACGAAGTATGGACTTTGACTGACTTGCCCGATGATCGGCAAGCCATAGAAAATAAATGGATCTTTAAGAAGAAGACTGACGCGGATGGTAATGTGACCATCTATAAGGCTCGGCTTGTCGCTAAGGGTTATCGACAAGTTCAAGGGGTTGACTACGATGAGACTTTCTCACCCGTAGCGAAGCTGAAATCCGTCAGAATCATGTTAGCAATTGCCGCATACTATGATTATGAGATATGGCAAATGGACGTCAAAACGGCATTCCTTAATGGTTTTCTTAAGGAAGAGTTGTATATGATGCAACCGGAAGGTTTTGTCGACCCTGAGAATGCTGACAAGGTATGCAAGCTCCAGCGCTCAATCTATGGGCTGGTGCAAGCATCTCGGAGTTGGAACATTCGCGTTGATGAGATGATCAAAGCGTTTGGGTTCACACAGACTTATGGAGAAGCCTGTGTTTACAAGAAAGTGAGTGGGAGCTCTGTAGCATTTCTCATATTATATGTGGATGACATACTGCTGATGGGAAATGATATAGAATTCTTGGAAAGTATAAAGGCCTACTTGAATAAGTGTTTTTCAATGAAGGACCTTGGAGAAGCTGCTTATATATTAGGCATCAAGATCTATAGGGATAGATCGAGACGCCTCATAGGTCTTTCGCAAAGCACATACCTTGATAAGATATTGAAGAAGTTCAATATGGATCAGTCCAAGAAGGGGTTCTTGCCTGTATTGCAAGGTGTGAGATTGAGCACGGCTCAATGCCCGACCACGGCAGAAGATATAGAAGAGATGAGTGTCATCCCCTATGCCTCAGCCATAGGGTCTATTATGTATGCCATGCTGTGTACCAGACCTGATGTAAACCTTGCAGTAAGTTTGGTAGGTAGGTACCAAAGTAATCCTGGCAAGGAACACTGGACAGCGGTCAAGAACATCCTGAAGTACCTGAAAAGGACTAAGGATATGTT